>OX940802.1:30408395-30925895 GCA_954870605.1 Acer campestre | reverse complement strand
TTTATAGCATCTTGAATATGTGCTTCATGATTATGATCTATTCAAGTGTTATTTGTGTGAATTGAACTATGAGCTTTTGTGTTAGGTGTTTTCACATGCTCTAGGTTTAATTCATGTTTTTGTATCTAGACTTTTATTACTTATGTTCTCACATGTTTAGGTCTAGTTGTTCCATAGAATGTCTTGATCATGTTCTATGTTGTGTTGATTGTGATTTGCATCAAGTGCATCACCTAGATCATTTGCCTTAAGGAAAGGTTGAAGTCCTTTGTTAAAGTGAGTGAAGCTTTAACTTGAGCAAGAAGACTTGGCTAGGAATGAATTCTAGATAGCCAACTCTTAGCAAGGAGTTTGGTACTCCGGATAGTTGAGCTAAGGGAGCTTGACTAAGATCCTTGTGATCTAGATTGCTAAGTAAGAGAATCTTCTTAGAGGCTTGAGAGCCTTGGATTGGAAGTTGCTTCCTAGAGGTGTAGGACACACCTTAGATAAGGAGTAGGCTTAGTGGTTCACTAGCCCGAAGGTAGATTAGGATATGATAGCTTGAGGTGGATATCATCGTGTTGATAGCCTTAAGTGTATAAGTCATTTTTCATATAGTGGATTGCTTTGCCGGTGGTTGTGGATTCAACCCGTGAATGTTTCCTTTTCAGAGGTTTACCATGTAAAAATCTTTGTGTCCATTCACTACAACAGATTCAGCCTTTTACGGCGCACAATGAACGTCGTAAATGACTATTTACGGCGTTCAGCTGCAAGCCGCATTAAACCACGTCGTAAATGATATCCATCAAGTATGGCGTACAAAACACGTCGTGAATGTTCTTAAAAAAACGCCGTAACTGATTATGTTTACGACGCATTTTCTGCGCTGTGTTAGTAATATTTACGACCCATTTTGTGCGTCGTATATTGATAACAACTAAAGGGTACCAAACGAGTCGTGAATGTTTTTTAAAAAACGCCGTGACTATTTTTACAAGCCATTTTGTGCGCCATGTTATTAATTTTACGACCCACAATAAATGTCGTGTTTGATAACAACTACAATGTACCAAACGCGTCGTCAATGCTTTTAAAAAAAAGCTGTAATTTACGACCCATTTTGTGCGTCGTGTTATTAATTTTTACGACCCACAATAAATGTCGTGTATGTATATGGGCGTAAACTCAATCACGGCCTACACTTGCATGTCGTTATTGTCTTTTGAAAATATATTATATTATATTATATTTAAAGCTATATCATCCCCATTTTTCCAGTACCATTTCTTATATGGATATTCACACAAATTCAAATTCCACAGATTTATAACATCATCTCAATTAAGATAACAAAACAAATATATAAATCAAAAGAAGAATAAATTTAGATACATATAACACTGCCAAGTCTATTTATCCAACAAAAACCTCCACTTTGAATGTGTCAAAAGCAAACCAAGGAATACAAAACAAAAGAAGATTAATCAATTTTCTTGGTTGCCAAGCAGCTTTCAAGGCTTTAAAAGGAAGGACTACAAAACAGCACCATACAAAAGAAGACTCCCAGCTGCCTAAAGGAAAAAAAAGCATCAAGAATAAGTGATACATAAACAAGAAACAATGAACTAAGCAAGTAAGTCAACACGAGTAAACACAAACATATATTTTAGCATCAAAAAAATTATTTACCTCCATCAAAACCTAGCTAGTCGAAGAGATGAACCTAATTGGCCATGCAATTGTAGATAAAACTGCATCTTCAATAACAAAAAATTCACGTGTTGGGCGAAACAAGGGTTGCCTATCTACGATTGCCTCATGCACCCACACTTTATAGTTGTCTGGTCCTAGTGGAACATGATGCACCAAATCTTGAGGATTTGTGGATTCAACTTCAGCAAGTGCAACAACATTTCCACTCCCTGCCCAGTCTAGTAGTTTGCATTTAGACCCTTGAAGATTGCCTGTAGGTTGAATGTTGATAGCACCTTTATGATTTGAAGAAGCTTGATGGTCTTAATAGTTGGCAGAAGTTTGAGCATTTGTGCTAATAGATGAGGACTACCACAAAAAAAATGAAATGAATTCTAAACTAAATTTTCCTTTTATCCAAAAATCTAAAGCTATAAAGTGTAATACAAATGCACTTACTAAGTTGGCAGGCATTTCCTTTTGTCCAGATAATAGGACATTGACTAATTTTTTCAAATCTGCCACCTCTCTTTCCAATTGAATAACCTTATCACGGTTATATACTTGGACTCCCATTTGTGAAGGTGTTGCACCAAACCCAAGGCCTCTTACTCTTCCTCGACTTTCAGGGCCAAGTGCTTTGGCAAGAACATCATTCTTAACAGAGTATTTGTCACTAGATGTTGCATTCTTATTTGCTTCTTCGATTCTTTTCTGTAATGAAAAGAAAATTGCCCGTATGATAATATATACAAATGCACTATTAATGAAATGAAGCAGGAATATCACTACTCATTACCACTGCATCAGCAACATCTTCATTCTAAAATCCACCACCCTTTTTTGTATGCCCTCGAATCCAGACATCTGCCATTGTTATGGCCTCAGGTGTTTCACTCTCTTTCCTCTGTAAAGTAAGATATTAAGCAATAAGCTAGAGAAGATAAATTATATGTAAAATAAAAGATTTACAACTTGAATTATCCAATGAACAAACTAAATTTTACCATTTCATCTTCTAAGCGAGCATAGCCTTTACGACTCATGGTGTGTAACATTTTTTGTTTTGCTCTCATCCTCTTAAATCTATCACTTGTCTCCTATTAATATAATTGCTTAATATCATTGTGATAAAAACATATATTGTAAATCCAATTGACATGTAAAAAATGAATAAAATCAGTGTACCTTAAATTTCTGACCACACCGTTCCCTAATGAAAGCTTTCCATTCCTCCATTGAAGTTACATTATCAAGCTTAAGCTTCTTTGCAACATGATTTAGTCCATTAGACTTTACTTTTTTCCGCACTTCTTTCACTACTCTTAATCTATGATCTCACCAAAGCTTTGCCATCTTTTGCATTGTATACTTCTTATGGCATTCCTCAACATCAAATTTATTCTAAAAATATATAATATGCAATTAGTGCAAAAAGTTTTAAAACTCATTATCCATATGATTCTTTTAGTATTCCACAATACCTGAGCATGTTCCCACAACTGATTTCTGAAGTCTTGTGCAAGATCTTTCCACTTCTTTATTGTTATAGGCACTAACTCCCTTGATGTTGCACCAAGGATAGAGGAAAACTTAACTGCATTCTCCCCAAATAGCTGACCTCTATTATTGAATTCAACATGTAGTTTTCCTTTGCTAAGATAACTCAATTTTGCCCAACCCCTACGTTTCCTCTTTTCTTTATTGATGTCAGATTCATCAAGCACACCTTGCTCATTCGGTGAGACATTAGGAACTCTTTCAGTAGCAGGTGACACACTAGCAATTCCATCAGTAATTGGTGACAGACTAGCAACTCCTCTAGTAGTTAGTGACATAGGAACTCCTTCAGTATTGGGTTATGTGTTATGTGGAGGACTAGAAGCTCCATCTGATATTCTTATACCCCCTGCCTCTGGTACGTTGAATTGCAGCAGCAATTGTAGCTAATTGGTTTCTCTTTGCTCTCTTGGAACCTTCTTTTGAAGTCTATATAAAACATGCAAAATAATTATAGATTTCATATCAATTATATGAGATAAAAAATATGAAAGCAAAAGTTAGAGTGTTTACCCTAGGCATATTGAACCTATTAAAATGATGGATGAAAGTATGGTGATGCAAAATTCAAGGGATATATAACTCCAACCTATGATCAAAACTATTCACAGAAGATCAAGTTCCATCACATGCTTGCAATCCAAAAAAAAAATTATGTTAGAGATACAAAGCGAAGCATGAAATGAAAGAGGAAATACTTATTATAAATAATTATATTTACAACAGCAAAAATAATAGGCAGCTAATACAATCAATATACTAGTATCGGATCATAAGTTGTATCCTTAGAATTGTCTCTTGCATAACCCTCATCATCAAAATTCATGTCAAGTCTTGTTACATCTACTGGCATGGATAACGTGTAAGCATTTTCATCAAAATTGTTTAACTCATTAAAACCCCTTGCTGGAGTTTTCAGTACCACATACCAACTTGGATTGTCCTTCTCCCTAGAGTAAGACACTTGCTTAGCTTGGCTTGCTAAAATAAATGGATCTTTTTCAAATTGGTGTTGACCTTGTTGGAGGTTAACCAACGTAAACCCATCTTCAACTTTGACACCATTTCTTATATTTGCCCAGTCACAATGGAATATAAGGACTTTAAACATGTGATAATCTAACACAATAATGTCTCGTATAACCTCGTACTAGGTAATCTTCTCAATAGCTTGTGAATCATTTTTTGCACTAGATTGACATACAGTTTCAGCTTCAAGGGAAACACAGTAGTTTTGTGTACTTCTGTCAACATTTCTTGTGTGGAAGCGATGTCCATTGATAACAAAACCAGAATAAGACATTACTTCTTTCCTAGGCCTACATGCAAGCCACTTCACAGTAGTTGACATACAACTACTACTTCCCATCTTGACCATATTCTCTAACCATGCACTAAAAGTCTTCATATGTTGCTTTTGAAGTAGGCTTTCATTCTTTGAAAGATGTTTATCTGAACGTCTAAGCTCATCTAGATGCATTCTAGTGAAAGAAATAAAAACATGAAATTAGAATGTTAATAATATGTATGTCAATCAATATCTAATCAACTAGCTAGTCTTCTTACTCTATGTACAGGTCACAATCTGCAGTGTTGAACAACACATAACGATGAGCAATTTCCAACATCTCAGAAGTCATGATCTTTAACTTTCCTTGCAAAATTTGTCGACCTTCTGTCACTTTTTCATTCTCAAAATCCTGATTCCGTGTGTATCGTACACCTATTTCAGCACCATGTTTCATGTACCCACTACAATGACATGCACACTCTTCAGCTGAATAACATTCTAAGATACAGCCTTCAGTCTTGAACGATTTTTAACAAATCCTTTCAAGAACTTCATAAATCTAGGTCAAGACACAAACAATCAATATTGATATTCAATGATATGGTTTTCTTGGAGTTTAAATCACAAGGCAAATGGATGTACATAAAAACGGTAAAAAGAAAAAAAAAGTACCTCTCAAATGGGTACTGCCAGCGATATTGGATTGGGCCACCTATACGAGCTTCCCGAGCAAGGTGGATTGTCAAGTGAACCATAACATCGAAAAAAGAAGGAGGAAAAAATCTTTTAAGCATGCACAAGGTCTCCGCAACCTCATCCTCTAGTACTTCCAATCTGTTCTTGTCAACCACTCTTTGGCACAATTCATTATAAAATGCACATAGTCGAAATATTGCAGTCCTTAGTCCATTTGGCAAAAGTCCCCTTAAGGCTGCTGGTAACAATTGTTGCAATAGGATATGACAATCGTGTGACTTTAAGCCCATAATTTTACAATCTTCTAATGAGACATTGCTTGGAATGTTAGAGCTATAACCATTAGGTAATTTTAACTCTAGTAGCCTCTAACAAAATATTCTCTTCTCTGCTCGTGATAATGTGTATGGTCCTGTAATCCAATTTAAATCTTTTCCCATCTAGCCTCGCATGTAACTCATCTCTAATGCCCATTTCTTCTAAATCTTTACGAGAATTAAGCCCATCCTTTGTTTTTCCCTTGATATTCAAAAGTGTTCCTATAAGGCTCTCACAAATATTTTTCTCAACATGCATCACATCCAAATTGTGACGCAAAAGTAAATTTTGAAATATTAAAAGGTTTTTTCATAAGTACAAGTCCAATCATTGAAAATGAAAGGAAGTGGACAAATAAAAAATGATAGAGGTCTAAATATATTTACAATAACTAACCTTCCAATATGGTAAATCAAAAAAGATTGATCTCTTTTTCCAAGGCCAAATAGGAGCAGTATCCTTCCTCTTTCTTTTCTTTCCACCTTTTTGCTTATTTTCAGTCTTTCCCCAATCATTTTCCCAATCCTTGACTACACGAAAAGCTTGTACACCACTTATCGTTCAAGGCTTTCCTTTATGCTCCTCCTTTCCATTAGAACAATTTGCTTTCCTTCGGAAAGAATGACTGGAAGGAAGAAATCGTCTATGACCCAAATAAGAGAACTTATGACTATGATTCAACCACTCTGAATTTGTGTCTAAACCACATACTGGACATGCTACCTTACCCTTTGTTGGATATCCTGCTAAGTTCCCATAAGCGGGAAAATCATTTATTGTCCACATTAAAATAGCTTTAAAATTAAACATGGACTTACTAAAGGCATCATACACCTGAACACCATTGTTCCATAGCTTTTTTAAATCATCTATAAGTGGCTTCAAATATACATTTATATCATTTCTAGGTTGAGATGGGCCCGATATTAATAATGACAATATCATATTGTACTTGGACATGCATAACGCCGGGGGAAGATTGTATGTAACTAGTATCATAGGCCAGCAACTATACCTAGAACTCAAATCACCAAAAGGATTAAACCCATCAGTTGAGAGGGCTTATATAAGATTACGTGGATCTGATGCAAAACTAGGATATTTACTATCAATTCTTTCCTATGACATTTAGTCAACTGGATGTCTCATCTTGCCATCCTGACTCTTGTGATTAGGATGCCATAACAATTGTTCTGTCTTTTCAGCTGATCTAAACATCCTCTTCAGTCTTGGGATTATTGGAAAATAGCGCAAGACCTTCGCAGAGATTCCCTTGTGAATCTTATTAGTGTGCTCATTAGTTTTCCACCTTGAAGCATCACACTTCGGACATGCCTCTAAATGCTCTCACTCTTTCCAAAATAAACAACAATCATTGATACACGCATCTATCTTCTCATAACCTACATCAAATGTCTTCAATAACTTTTTGGTTGAATGCAAGGAATCCGGAAGTGTATTGCCATTCGGTAGCATGTCATGAAGAATTTCAAGCATATGGTTATAAGCTTTGTCAGTTAAACCATGCTTAGCTTTAAACTTGTATAAGACAATAACTGCCGACATCTTCGTGTACTTTGTACAACCTGGAAATAAGGCAGTTTCTGCATCTTCCAACAAATCTACAAAATTTGGCTCTTTTTTTTCATGTGATGGTTCCACAACATCATCATCTTGGAAGTATGCATCTCTATACATCCTATACATATCAGGCATTTCCACATCTTCATGTGGTGCAGATGCACTCAATGTATCCCCATGCCAAACCCACTTACTGTATGTAGGATCAAATCCAAATTCGATCAAGTGATTGTATACTACACTACTAGGTTGGTATTATATGTTTAAGCAAGTCTTGCAAGGGCATATAATTTTTCCTGGATTCCTTTCCCTAACTTGGATCGTATCAACAAACATTCGTGCTCCATTTGCATATGCTATTGAATTTCTACAAATGAAATCTAGAGGTTTAATATCACAAAGACATTTCTATAATTACTTAATATGGGGACTTATTAAAAAACAAAAACAAAAACAAAAAACTGAGAAAGAAAAACCTTGGAAAGTCTGCCCATTCTTTATCCATTAATACGAGTGAACAGGTTGCAAAGTTATCACCTGTTAAAACCAACTCAAGACCAAACAAATTGGTCATTGTTTTTTACCACTTTAAATAAGAATAGACCCAACAAATGGGCCATGTTTGAACATCAATAACTAGCAGACAATATACAAAGCAAGAAAACTAATTATCCTTTTTAGAAAGAAAATTTCAAAACAGTACCATCATTTGTAACTTAATAGCCTTGTTTGTGAATCTTAGAATCATATCGAATTTGAGCAAACATAAAAAATTGTACTTATGTCAAATAAGTTCTGTATTACAATAAAATTGAAAAAGGAAAAGATAACAGAGGTGATTTCTCTGGTCGACCCATGTCTTTCTTGGAAAGACTAAGAGTCAAAAATAATCTCAACCTCACTTGTGCAGGTATTTTATTTTAATCATACTAAAAAGGGTACAATTCACTACAATAAATCATGTTATTAACAACGGGACATCCACCACGGGCACATGAGACCCGTTTTTGATAAGTAATATCAACAACGGGCCTTTAAATGCCCGTTGCCAATGATCATTGAAAATATTTTCCACAACGGGCCCTTATATGCCCATGTTGGATATGTTTTATTGGCCACGGGCAGTCATATGCCCGTTTTGAATAAACTTATAACAACAACGGGCAACTAAAGGCCCACTATTATTGAGACCATATATATTCCAGTTGCCTGTTGTAAAACAAAAATCCCCAAATTGCTAAACCTAACATCTCTTCTCTCTCGATCAACGTCCACCTTTTCTCTCTCGATCAACCAATAGAACTCCTGTTGCTCACGCATCAACATCAACAGAACTCTTATTTTGAGAAGTCCCGCCACTCACATATCAACAGAACTCTTATTTTGAAAGGTTAGAACTCTTATTTTGTTTGAAGAGAAGATCTTTCTCTTGTGAAGAAGATGAAGATCTTTCTCTTGCAGGTCTGAACAAAGAACCACTATTAAACAAATTTCAATAATTTTCAGGGAATCCATATGGACTGCTTGATGGAGAAGCAACATTGAATATGGTGACTGAAAGCAATGCAGAGAATATAACTGTCAACACTGTCAATCACAACTCTTCCGGTATGGAAAAATCACCCAACTATTCTCAAACAGGTGATAGGATCCCAAGTGAAAATAGATACTTGCGTGTGTCTAAACAACCTAGAGGGGGGGTGAATGGGTTGTTAATCCGTTATTACCAAATTTTCGGATTAGTCAATATTACAAATAAAACCCCAATCACACAAACAATAAAATCAAGTATAAAATGCGGAAATTAAAGAACACTTGATTTTTACGTGGAAACCCACACGGGGAAAAAACCACGGGCTGTTATGTGCGCCACACACGGTCAACGAAATCCACTATATGAAAAAGAATTTACACCCTCAAGTGATTCTCGGACTCTCACCCTAGATAACCTCAGGCTATGGACACTACCACTCGCCACTCTTGGTTCAATCCCTAGTGATATCCCCTGATACACTACTCTTGGCGTGAGCAACTCCTAATCTACCCAGCAGGCCTTTTACAGTGGCACTCAACCAATTGCTTGAGCACTACACACCGGTAGCCACAAGACTTTCCTTGCTTGTGCAACTTCACCTAGAAGCCACAAGACTTTGACTCATGAAGAGAATTAAAAGTCTATGTGAGTATGGCAATAATGATGCACAAATGCAACAAGTGCTAGACTAAACACAAGATGCTTAACTAGATGTTATAATGCAAATAAACATCCTAGTTATCAACAAAACCTACATGTACATGCATGAGGTGTCAATTAGTTGTAGAGATTTCTTACAACCTAATTGTCAATAAACAAAGCCAATTCAACACATGTTGTCAATAATCATGGCAATGACAATAAATGCAATTAACAAGTGCAATTAAGGAATTGTCAATCAAAAAGGCCAATCAACACATGTTGTCAATGAACATGGCTAGGACAATAAATGCAATAAACAAATGCAATCAATAAGTCCTACACATCAATGTCTAAATGAAAATCATATAGACTTAGCTAGAGGGCAAAATAGTCCTAAATGCTAGCTATCAACAAAGAACTCATCTCAACCAAAATCAAAGACTCAAACATGTTATAAACAACATTAAGTAAAGAGTCATGCATTTAATTAACCACTAAATGCTAATCCTAGGCAAACATGTCATATATATGAAACAAAGAGATGTAAAACATGTAGAGATTACCTAGTCAAAGAAATCAACAAAAACCATGCTTGGATGATGCTAGGAAGAAGCTAGATGCACATGGGAAGTGGTTTGGTTGAGTAAAGGTGAGTTCTTGGGAGCTTCTCTCTCTAGGGTTTGAGTTTCTCACTCTAAGTTCTGATTTTGAGCTCACAAAAAAGAGCTAGGAAGAAGATGATACTTATATAAGACCCCTAGAAGAAATGACGTCGTTTTGGCCTTTGGAAAACGAAAAGTCACGCACGACCGCTGCCAAAGCGGCAGCTGTTCGGCAGCGGTCCGGCAGTTGTACGGCAGCTGTCCGGCAGCTGTTCGCCCAAACACTCACAAAAAGTGGCAGCTGTCCGGCAGCGGTCCGGCAGCTGTTCGGCAGCTGTCCGGCAGCTGTTTTCCCTGTCAAGCCAAAACGCTGCGGAAAAATGGCAGCGGTCCGGAAGCGGTTCGGGAGCGTTTTTCTCTGTCCGAAAAACGCTTTCCTAGCGCTGGGAAGAAAATCACAGCGGTCCAGGAGCGGTCTGAGGTAAAAATTTACCTCTAGAAAAACCTTTAAGCAACTCTCAAGGCCAAAAAACATGCCAAAGAATAAATGCACAATGATAGAGTGATCAAGCATGAAAACGAATATGCAACAACACAAATCACACAACAAAGTATATAGAACATAAGATCATGAAATGTTTGTGTGTGTGTGCAACTAAATCTCTTCAAAAAAAAAGGGTTAAGCACAAGTGATTATACCTTCAATGAGCTCTTGTGCTTGAGGGCTTGAAACCAAATAAGCTTGAACAAGAACAAGGAAGCCCTAAACTACCCTTACATTTTAAACCCCTAAAATGTAGTTTGTCATGAAATAAGCCAATCAAAATTAAGGAACTTACACCAAGGAAGGTTGGTGCTAACAAGCAGTCTGATGGTGTCAATTCAATCTCTAAGAAGGTACCACTACAAGAAATCCCCAAATTGTAAAACCCTAACATCACATCTTTCTCTCACAATTCTGAGGACATGCTCCTCCTCCTCCTCTTTGACCCCACCGATCAACCTTGATCTCTCCTCTCTTGACCTAGTCCAGCTGCATCATTTCTCACGCATCAACCGCCACCCACGACTAAGTTGAAAAATCTCTCTCTATCTCTGTAAACAATATTATCTATGTCAGATTTTTAATGGGTTATTGCAAATTCTAGTTTAAGTGAGATACTTGTTTGGGCTTTTATCAATTCCAGCAGTCTCTATTTGTAGCATGTAGTTGTTGGGAGATGGAACCAATTACACCCCCATTTCGTAACCTCCTTTGTTTTTATTCCATTTTTTTTTAATAAAAATTATAAATTGGTTATAAATTTTAAAGAGAAGCAAGGAGGAGATGGTGGGGTAGGATTTTTTCGTAGTAAAAGGTTTGTTTGATTGAAGTCATTTGCATTTGCACTAGAATGACATTTCATAGTAAAAGGTTTGTTTTGATTATTTGATTATATATACATATATATATTGATTATGGCATTTGCATTGGAAGTTTGGATCTGAGTAAATTGAAAGAAATGGACCAAAAACCCATTTCTTATTTGTTGAATAAGGATTAGACCCATTTGCAATTGAAGTTTGGATCTGAGTAAATTAAACGTGTTTTGTTTCACTTTGCTTATAATATTGTGACTGATTCTGTTTCGTCTTTATATATGTCATATGTGTACTTACAAATTTCATTATTTCTTTCAGGAACGTATTGAACAGAGCAGATGTAGAGAGTTGGCCAATTCCTCGTCATTTTATCGCACAGTGTCCTCGGAGGTGATTTTAACTCGATTACCAGTCATAGATTTTGAATTTTGTTCAATTGCACAAGTTACTGATAAGTGATAATGAGTGTATATATGTATAGCCTAATTTACTGCATATAATTTGCATTTTTGTGGTTAGTCTAATTCCTTGATATAATTTTGATTTTCAATTTTATAATCTCTCAAATATAGTTTCATTAATTTTCTAATAATGTGCTAGTATATGTGAAGTTGTCTTTGTTTTACATATCATATCATTACAAATCACTACGAAAAGATATTTACTTTGTTTTCTCTAATGTTTATTTTATAGTTAAATGGTCTGCAATGTTCCGTGAAATTCATGTTGAGTTTGTCATTATAAATAATGGTGGTTGGCTTGACAGGTATTGATTAGTGATTACAGCTATTTTATACTTACAGATAAAAGAGGTTGGATAAGAGCATCTAGGGAGACTGAGTGGAGATATAGAGTTTCTTGCTTTCGCGTTTCGTAAGATACTTCACTTCCAGAGTTTCTTATCTTTTCCGTAGGAAGGAAATATAATACGATATGATTTCTCACATTTTAAATTTTGTTAACTATACTGTTAAGAAGGCAAAATAAGCCTTTGATTGTAGCGTAAGTTGTAGAAGATGATCATAGTGGAAAATTCTGGTGCTGAGAGATTATACACTGTCGTAGCCTGCAATTCATATTGTGATTGTTTTGTTAACTTTAGAGTATTTGCTTGCTTTCATTCGTACTAGTAGATTTTTTAATTGAGTGAATGTTCATAGGTGAATGTAATGTTAATACTTGAAGATTTTTTATTGAATGTTTATGGATTTATAAATTTTAATATATATATATATTGAATGCTTGTGGATTTTTATATTGAATGCATTAGAGTTTGATCTTTCAATTATTTGCACTAAACAGGCTACATTTAAAATCAATAAATTAATTTTGTTTTTTTTTTAAGAAAAAAAATACTCATCGACCACGGGCAATGCCCGTTGTAACTAACACATCAACCACGGACAATGCCCGTTGTCATTAACGCATCGACCACGGGCATTGCCCGTAGTAGGTATGTTATCTATAACGGACAATGACCGTTATATGCATCTACAACGGGCATTGCCCGTTGTCGGTAACCTTTTTTCTTGTAGTTTAAATAAGAATAGACCCAACAAATGGGCCATGTTTGAACATTACTAACTAGCAGACAATATACAAAGCAAGAAAACTAATCATCCTTTTTAGAAAGAAAATTTCAAAACAGTACCATCATTTGTAACTTAACAGCCTTGTTTGTGAATCTTAGAATCATATCGAATTTGAGCAAACACAAAAAATTGTACTTAGGTCAAATAAGTTATGTATTACAATAAAGTTGAAAAAGGAAAAGATAATAGAAGTGATTTCTCTGGTCGACCCATGTCTTTCTTGGAAAGACTAAGAGTCAAAAATAATCTCAACCTCACTTGTGCAGGTATTTTATTTTAATCATACTAAAAAGGGTACAATTGAGCTTATATCTTAAACTAATAAGTTAGGTTTGCTGCATTTAACTGCTATCATATATGTTAAAACTTAAAACAAAGGTGTAATCGACTCTTATCACAAAGGTATGGAAAAAAAAATAGCAATACTTTTGGTTGCATTATATGAATTAAAGTACTCATTTGGTTTTGATTTTACAACTGACAATTGTTGTGAAGTCATTGTATATATGCAAACTAAATTAAGTGGCCAAGGCTAACACCAAGTCATACGAGTCAGCTCCATGCATCAAAGACAAAATCCAAATATAAAAGTATGGTAGTAGTATAATCATATATTCTACTTATTCACATGCCACTTAATATCGTATGTACTTAATATAACAACAACTAATCATCCCACTCATGCAAACACTAGTTATATATGTAAAACAACAAATTTATCATTTTTCAATATAGAATTTGTCACATACCTAAATTTCAAGGAAATAGATGACAGTATTGAAACCAATGCCAGTTTCTGATAGTACATGTGATATGGGTAACAGTGAAATGAGAACAACATGAAAAAGGAAGAAAGAAATAGACAGAAGAAAAAAAGTAACATTTCAAATTCTGAGAGTCGCTGACACTACAACAAATTTGACTTTTAATAGCATGAGATGAATGCTATGAAAAGTAAATAATAGCATTTATAAGCATGTTATATTAGCCATGCTATTGAAAGTCCTTCCATTTCATAGCATTTGCTAAATGCTACCAAACAATTTCATAGCATTTGTTAAATGCTATCAATATTGCTGTAAATCTTTTTTTGATAGCATTTTTTTTTTCTGATAGCATTTATGTGATGTTATGTATTCTATAGAATCGTTACGATGACAATTTATAACTTTTATATAATGCTATAATAACCCTTTGATAGTATTATAAAAATGCTATTATTTAAAGTACATTAAACAAAAATAAATAAATATTTTTAGTTTTATTAATTTTTATTTTATTCATCTATTTGTTGGATATGGCTCGAATTACCAATGATTACCAAACACGATTTACCAATGCAGAGACTTCCTGGAAACGTGAGAGCGTTCGGAAGTATGAGATTATTGTATGAAGACCTTTCAAATAAGACAAAACATAATTAAGCATAAAAGTTAATTTTTGTCTCTTATGCAAAGTAAGGTTGGTGGAGTGTGTAGCAAAAGTCAACAATAACAAAGCAAATTGAAATTGAGTGAAGAACGCTGTTGAATTGGCAGCTGCAATGGCAGCGTGTGTGCAGCAGCCAACCGCTGCGCATTGCGCTGCGTATTTGACAGCGGCAAGGCAGCGGTCAGGTGTTAGGGAAGAGCGCTGTGATTTTTTCGGCAGCGGTTTGAGAGCGGTATTTATCACAGAGGAGCACGCTGTGCGAAGCGCTGCGAGAGCGCTGTAACATCGGCAGCGGTCAACAAAGTTTGGCACGTGGATCACGGTCTTCTGAGTGGTCAAGTTCAACACGGTTTAGGAAGCAGGTGGCCAACTGCAACTTGAGTCGTAGTTAATCACAAGCACGCGTTGAATCAGGAAATATTTATGGAAGAGGAAATATGTTGCTTCTAGAGTTCGAATGGGAAAAGAATTTCTCCTTGAATTAAAGACTTTCATAAATGGGAAATAGTATTTATGTGGAACAAGTAAATCTTGTATGACTAGGAGATAGATTTCCTTGTTAGTTTAAACTCCCTGTAATACATATAAATAGACCATAATAACTAGGTTATTGGTGGTGGAGCAAAATAGCAAATACTAGAGAGATCTCAAAGTGAACATTGGGTATAATTGGGTTTGGGGTATTATTTAGAGAAAGATCCTGAGTGTGTGGTTGTAACAATTTACTACATATTGGAACTTTTTCTTGTCGTCCTGACAGCCGTGGTTTTTTCCCTGATTTGGGTTTCCACGTAATTCTTGTGTTGTGTGTGATTGGATTTAGATTAATTCTCTTCATCTATCTTTTCTTTGTTATTGTGTTTGTTTGTGTTCTATCCGGCAACGCTTCCGTGCGTATAGTGAAAAAGGTTTGTTCGCTAACAATTGGTATCAGAGCCCCCGGTTGCTTGATAGTGGTCTTAACAAACTTTATGGCAAGGATGATGAGATTCGATATTGAGAAGTTCGACGGAAAGATAAACTTTGGCTTGTGGCAAGTTCAAGTCAAAGATATATTAATCCAAAACGGTTTACACAAGGCGTTGAAGGGCAAGTCAACCCCTGTGAACCCTGAAGGCTCTGGAGATTCTAGTAAAGAAACGGCTAGTACTAGTTCTGGAAAACAAAAGATGAGCGATGATGATTGGGAGGATTTGGATGAGAGAGCTGCGAGTGCGATACGATTGTGCCTAGCCAAGAACGTTCTTGCAAATATTCATGGAACATATTCAGCGAAAGAACTTTGGGAGAGGCTTGAAGAATTGTATCAAGCGAATAGCGTCTGCAACCGGTTCTACCTGAAGGAGCAGTTTCACATGCTGCATATGACTGAAGGTACGAAAATTTCTGATCATCTAGGAGTGCTCAATGGAATAGTTTCAGAATTAGAGTCGATTGGAGTAAAGATTGATGAAGAAGACAAAGGTCTTAGACTCATCTGGTCCCTTCCACCGTCCTATGCGCACATGAAGCCAATCTTGATGCATGGGAGTTCAACCATATGTTTTGGAGATGTAGCGAACAAACTTATCTCTGAGGAACGAAGGCTAAAAAGTGAAGGTAAATCTTCTGATAACTTGGCTCTTTTGGTTGACAGGAAAAAGGGGAACTCCAAAGGGAAAGTCACTTGTTGGGGATGTGGACAGTCTGGACACATCAGGAAGGATTGCAAAAATAAGAAGACAAGTGTGGCTAAGGGTTCCAAAGAGGGTGATCCGGCAATCGCCTCTCTTGAGTATGACAACTACAGCGATGCCCTCTAAAGGGGCATAAACATCCTCATGGCATGACCGCTAGTTGCCGTGAAAAGGATGTAGCTGATAGCGGGTCCACAATTTCCCACGGGCATTGGTTAGGAAGTGATGCAAGGTGTGTGGTAGACAAGGATGTCGATGGCTGAGCGAACTCCCTGGGAACCTAACGTGAGGAGTTGCACCACAATTTTCAGCAAGGTAAATTTCGACATGTGCCGGTGAAATCTTGGGATGGTTGTTTCCTAAGTGTTTATACCTAGTGGTGGGTATGTTTGATTCTTGGTGATGAGAATCGTAGCTGAGGACAAGTTTTGGAAATTCTCGCCATAAGGGAGGATTGTTGGATATGGCTCGAATTACCAATGATTACCAAACACGATTTACCAATGCAGAGACTTCTTGGAAACGTGAGAGCGTTTGGAAGTATGAGATTATTGTATGAAGACCTTTCAAATAAGACAAAACATAATTTAGCATAAAAGTTAATTTTTGTCTCTTATGCAAAGTAAGGTTGGTGGAGTGTGTAGCAAAAGTCAACAATAACAAAGCAAATTGAAATTGAGTGAAGAACGTTGTTGAATTGGCAGCTGCAATGGCAGCGTGTGTGCAGCAGCCAACCGCTGCGCATTGCGCTGCGTATTTGACAGCAGCAAGGCAGCGGTCAGGCGTCAGGGAAGAGCGCTGTGAGAGTGCTGTGATTTTTTCGACAGCGGTTTGAGAGCGGTATTTATCACAGAGGAGCATGTTGTGTGAAGCGCTGTGAGAGCGCTGTAACATCGGCAGCGGTCAATAAAGTTTGGCACGTGGATCACGGTCTTCTGAGTGGTCAAGTTCAACACGGTTTAGAAAGCAGGTGGCCAACTGCAACTTGAGTCGTAGTTAATCACAAGCACGCGTTGAATCAGGAAATATTTATGGAAGAGGAAATATGTTGCTTCTAGAGTTCGAATGGGAAAAGAATTTCTCCTTGAATTAAAGACTTTCATAAATAGGAAATAGTATTTATGTGGAACAAGTAAATCTTGTATGACTAGGAGATAGATTTCCTTGTTAGTTTAAACTCACTGTAATACATATAAATAGACCATAATAACTAGGTTATTGGTGGTGGAGCAAAATAGCAAATACTAGAGAGATCTCAAAGTGAGCATTGGGTGTAATTGGGTTTGGGGTATTATTTAGAGAAAGATCCTGAGTGTGTGGTTGTAACAATTTACTACATATTGGAACTTTTTCTTGTCGTCCTGACAGCCGTGGTTTTTTCCCTGATTTGGGTTTCCACGTAATTCTTGTGTTGTGTGTGATTGGATTTAGATTAATTCTCTTCATCTATCTTTTCTTTGTTATTGTGTTTGTTTGTGTTCTATCCAGCAACGCTTCCGCGCGTATAGTGAAAAAGGTTTGTTCGCTAACACTATTTTGATGAAACAAAAAGTATCTATAAACTTACAATTGATCTAACATACACAAATTACATTGTCCAATACAAAATAATACATAAACATCTATACACAAAATATTAATCTTCTCTTAAAAAAAAAAAAAAAAAAACTTAAAATAACAAAATGACAACAACTAACAAGACAAAGATAAGTAAACCTTAACAGGGCAATCTTCAAGCCACACAGAATCAGTATCAATCTTTGTTCGCCAAATTTGCAAGGTCGTGAGCAACTTGATCTGCTGACTGCATGGAACTAGGATTGTATGAATATTGGCTTATGAAACTATATATCTGTCGATGAATATGAAAAGTGGTAAGCTCAAATCGTGTTAAAAAATTTGTATAAACTTTGTAATTATATGATTCTAAATAAGCAGAAAAATTAGCCTATTTTATAACATATAGTATATACCTTATTCCTTTAGAAGGCTTAGTTGCAAGCAATAAAAAGAAACGATTCCAACATGCTCCGAAATTCCTATCAAGTGTCTGCAAGAAAGTAGACACATTAAAGATCAAGTCACAAATGGAAATAGTGCAATATTACATTCAAGTTATAAATAACGTAATTGAAATCCAGCATTTCTAGATGGAGAATTCCTACTGAGGACTTGCAAGAGAAACTCATGCAAGCATGAAGGGATCATTTCCCTGTAATATTGTTTAATCATATTTATATTAATTCTTTAAATTTCTTCATGGTAACAGTTGTTGTAAAATGTGGTGATGAACAAACTTGACCAATTATAGAGACATTATTATCATGGAAATAGTAATCAAATCATTATCAACTTACTGAGCATAAATATATGAACAATTAACAATTACCGTATCTAGAATTGCTTCAATGAGAGCTGTGTAAGATGATGTGACCAATACTTTGTAAGGATGCAACCAGAGAGGGAGACCAGCTTCTTGAAATATATCTGTCATTAAACCCCAATTATACACTTTTAAAAACTCAAACCAAAACATGACCAGGTTTACAGATTAATAAAGCATCCCCAGATTCAACCAATTAGAAGACAAAGAAAACATCAAACAATCAACATGATATACACCGCTTGTGAGTTGTGCATATGTATACATCCCACTTCATCTGCTGAACCAAACATTTTTAAAGCAGCTAACTACAGTCTTCCACAATAAAGCTTAAGTTCAATATCATGATAACTTAAAGTTCGACAATGTTTACATGGGGCAGAGATTTTTAATTCATCCCCTGCATTATTTTGAGCTTCTTTTTTTTTCACAAAATTTCATGTTTCATCCATATACTCTTAATTTAATGGTTTTGAGAAACAAGAGAGTTTATAAAAACAAACTAATAACATATATTTATCAATTATTCATATTAGAAAAAACATATATCTCTATTTACATGTTAAAATGCACCCAATCTTTATCTAGTATTTTCCAACTAGTCACAAAATCAGATCAAACATCACACTGCACAAAATAGAAATGCTTCAAACAATATAGATAACCATACAAAACCAAACCATATTAGGAGTAATAAGCTCCTAGAAAAAATAAATTAAGTTGACATTTCTATAAATAAAAAGCAATTAATTTCAAAATCCAACATCACCTAAACACATAAAAATGAAAAAACTACTCTACATAACAAGACCCAAATCACCAAATAGACATGCAAAGCAAAACAACACCATTAAGTGATATTTGGTGCTAATATTGCAAGGATAACAATTTGAATATCAAAATGAAAATTCAAGTGATATAGTATCATGTCCCATAAAATGAAATAATAAAAAATAGACTTAAAAAATAAACACATACCTCAAAACACAAATTCAAGTCACTTTGTTCCTGATATTGAGAGAAAAAAATAATTTAGTAACACGAAAACCAAACTTTCACATTTGAGTATTAAAACGTCTTATAAAGATGAAGGAAAAAAAAAGGATTTAAAAAAATAAAAAAATAAAAAATAAAAAAAAAGGGTCTTGCAAGATAAATAAGGATTTTTATCTTGAAATCTAGATTAATAACGAATTTAAAAACTGTTTTTATGTGTATTCAATATAGATGAGAGACTAAAAAACAAAATAATTGCTAGAAATATACATGTAGATTTTGGATAGATTTTGCGTACCTCAACTCCCCTTGTGAAGATTTGTGATTGAGATATCTGCAGATCTAGATAATGTTATATTCTAAACCAAACTATTTAGAATCCCAAACAGATAAATAGACAGATAACCCAATTCATAACCCTAGCTTTAATTTACCCCAACATTAAAAAAGAAACCTAGCAAAACCCAAACTGGCATCAACGAGAAATAGTAGGAGAAAGAGAGAGCCCAACATGAACTATGAAACTACGTAAACCTCTCATATTGCATAAATGGTTAGAGAAAAAGAGAACCCAAAAAAATTACAGAAACAAAAATATTAAAATCTCAAGGGAACCTTAACTTTCACCAACAAAATGTTTTAGGAGGATTTTTGATTCTTCTTCATGGTCTGTTCTGGTGCTGAGGAGTTTCTTTTGGGTTGGCTCAACCCCTCAGTTTTCTCCTTTGTTTTGTTCCTCTACTTTTATATTTTGGTTGGCTGGATGCAAGTGCTATGTTTGTTTTGCTCTCTAATGCTCTTTTATAGTCCCCCGACTGTTTGGGGTCTTTTTGGCTGTTTGTTTTTCTAAATAAATTATTATTCAAAAAAAAAAAAAGTTTTGGGCGGGACGGGAAAAAACACCCGCCTAACATAAAATTTTCTGAAAAATGTATTCATGGCGTGAGATTTGTGTCTTAAAAGACTCTCAAATAAGACACGCGACATGCAAGCCGTAAATAATACATTTTTAAAAGACTTTCAAATAAGACATAACATGTAAGCTGTAAATAATCCATTTTCACGGTGTTCATCATTTGTGCCCCGTCTTTGAGAAATTATGCATCACGACATGCAACTGGTAAGCCGTAAATAATCCATGTTTACGACATTCCTCAAATGCGCGCCGTCTTTGAGAAATTATACATCACAACACGCAATAGGTAAGCCGTAAATAATCCATGTTTACGGCGTTCCTCAAATGCGCGCCGTCTTTGAGAAATTATGCATCACGACACGCAATAGATAAGCCGTAAATAATCCATGTTTACGGCGTTCCTAAAATACACGCCGTCTTTGAGAAATTATTCATCACTATTACAACTTGCACTTAATGCAAGCCGTGAATAATAGCATTTACGACGCGCAGTTTATGTGCGCCGTAAAAATCAAGTCGTAAAAGACCTGATTTGTTGTAGTGATTATCTCTTTCTCTCTCTCTTTTATTTTTATATATGTGCATGTTGTCATCTTGTTGAATATCATTCACTTGTGTTGTATATTTGAACAAGTATTTGTAAAGCGTGATTTGTAGAACAATCCACTTTAAATCATTTTTGTATTTTTAATTCTTCATATATTGTTATCTTTGTGTATAGCTATTTGTTCTCTCTTGTAATACATTAAACAATATCGATATACAAATATTCTTTGATATTGTGTTTTAGTGCTATTATACCTCATATACAACAAATTGATATATGTAAACTATGCCTAAATGATAAAATGCTTATCTTGTCTATGTATGAATATTTCATTTATATGTAAAGCTATCTTGAAAGACATTATTATTATTACTATTATTATTATTATTATTATTATTATTATTATTATTATTATTATATATAAATCTCCACTATCTATCTCAAAGATGGACAGTAGAGATCCATCTTTTTTATTTTTTTATTTTATTTTTTTTAAATATATTTTTTTATTTAATGAATGTTTTGATTATTATTATTATTATTATTAAATTTAAATAAAAATAAAATGAAATATCTCCACCATCTATCTCAAATATGGACAGTGGAGATCCATCTTTTTTTTCAATTGTTTTTTTTATTTTATTTTTTTGTTTTCTATTTTTTTAAATATATTTTTTATTTAATTAATATTTTGAGAGTTAAATGGTAATTATATGGAGTTACTTAAGGGTAAATCAGTCATTTCCTTCCCATTTAACGGTCAAAGGGGCATAAAATACATTGACTGGATGAAAAGTGTGACAGAAGGGGTATGTTATACATTTTTTCCATTTCAGGGGGAAAAACGGCCAATATGGCCAAACCATGTCTTCATCTTAACAATAAGGTAAAACTCAGGAGGTAAAATGATATTTCCCATGAAATATTAATGGTTGACTATTATGCAATGTTCATCATAAACCCAAAATTTTGAAAAACTTCAAAATTGATTTTGAAAACCATGACATAATCTAAAATAGTATCAAAACCCGTGAAATATACATCGATACAAACAACTGTTTGTTATTTAAAGCATTAAAAACTCACCTAATGGTGACTAGATGTAAGAAAAAGGGATTTTGGAGAGATAAGATGACTAACTAAGAGTGAAGGAAGAAAGAGAAGAAAAAAAAACTTTAGGGACATTTTCGTCACTTCCAGGTTAGTTTTGAATAGTTTTTGGAAGTTTTGGTTGAATATGGTTTTATTTTGAAAACAAGGTTAAAAGTGAATTTTGATTTCAAAAATAGATTAGATTTGTCTATTTCGTATATTTTATTTTATTTTTCAACCAAAAAAAAAAAAAAAAAACTTGCCGGCCTCAACTCTTTTTTACTTTTATTTTTAATTTTATCCACATTTACCTAGTATACAATTATATATTGACCTTCGATAACATTATATTCTTAAAACTGTAAACACATTAATGTAAACACAGTTATATACACATATGAGAGCCGTACATCTCAGTTAAGGTTTGTAAGTTTGTTGTTATGGTCAGCAACATCAAATATTCTTTAAATTCCACTTTCCATTCTTTTTTCTTTTTATTAAGGGTAAATTAGCGAAAATAGCCTTTCCCAACAATGTGTTTCTAGGAAATAGCCCCTTGGTAAAAAAAATTGCTGATTTAGCCGCTTTACCAACCCCATTTACCCTTATGCCCTTAAGTGGCCCTCAAGTTGAAATACCCGAAATGCCCTCGCTCAATGTTTGAACAATTAAAACTTGATCACATTTACTAAATTACCCTCCCATTCTGATTCCCCACAAAGTGACTAAATTTCCCTCTGAAAATCCCACAAAAACTCTGCTCTGTGATAATACAAACGGTCAGAACAAGAACAACCAGAAAACCCAAAGTGAGAGGAAGGAGAAGCAAAGCAGAAGAAGGTCGCCGTTGCGTTGAAGGTCGTCGTTGCCCTCGTCGCCGTCGCAGAAACTCTGTTCTGTGAAATCGCAAACCCAAAACTCGAAACTCTGCTCTGTGTGAAACCGCAAACTCAGACAACTTCAAACTAGAAATAGAGAGAGAAAGGAGAAGCACAAGGTTGGTGTTGTCGCCCTCACGTCGGCGTCGGCATTGAAGGAAGCACCCAAACCCAGACAATAACAAAGAAATCGCAAACCGAGTCAACAAGAAACCAGAAATTGAGAGAGGAAGGATAAGCAGAAGTTCGTCGTTCTCCTCGTCGCCGTCGCCATCGGCATTTACGGAAGCACCCAAACCCTAGAAAACGCAAATTCCTTTGAAGGTACTAATTTGTTGGAAATTGTGGTTTGGGGTTTTTGTTGGAGTTTGTTCGTGTATGTGTTTTGGGATGGTAGATTGTTCTGTTGTTTGTGTTTTTGACGTGTTTGTATGTGTATTTGGAGCGTATGTGTTATGTTTGAAGGGCAAGCATTATTGATTGATTGCTGTGAACTACACTGGAAATGTTTTGTTTTGGGTATTGGGAGGGAAGAAAAACGTTTGCAGACAGTAAAGACTTATTTTGCATGTAGTGAAGAAAAGCATTATTGATGCATGTAATTTGTGTGCCTAGGATTGATTTATATAAATAAGCCTAGGACTGTATGCAATGAGCCTAAGAATCAGCTGCTGTGAATGTATGCATGTAATGTGTGAGCCTAGGACTGGATGCATGTATTTTTAAAAAAAAAAAAAATTTAGCAAGTATGTATGTATTTTGTGAGCCTAGGAATCAGCTGCTGATGTTGAATGAGAATGCATGTAATATTTGAGCCTTGGACTGATGATAAATGCATAATTTTGAGCCTAGGACTGGATGCAATGAGCCTAGGAATCAGCTGCTGTGAATGTATGCATGTAATGTGTGAGTCTAGGACTGGATGCATGTATTTTTTTTAAAAAAAAAATTTTAGCAAGTATGTATGTATTTTGTGAGCCTAGGAATCAGCTGCTGATGTTGAATGAGAATGCATGTAATCTTTGAGCCTTGGACTGATGATAAATGCATAATTTTGAGCCTAGGACTGGATGCAATGAGCCTAGGAATCAGCTGCTGTGAATGTATGCATGTAATGTGTGAGCCTCGGACTGGATGCATGTATTTTTTTATTTTATTTTTTAGCAAGTATGTATGTATTTTGTGAGCCTAGGAATCAGCTGCTGATGTTGAATGAGAATGCATGTAATCTTTGAGCCTTGGACTGATGATAAATGCATAATTTTGAGCCTAGGACTTATTTTCATAAGCCTGGGACTGATGTTTTCCTTTTGTTTTCTTTGTTTAGATGCCGAGGAAAAATCCGAATCCAAACATGTGGCGGTTCCCAGACCATGAGAGCTGGGTTCCTGCTAGAGTAAATAGTGGGAGTAGCCAATATTTCATGACAAACTTGAAGGAGGTCCTACAGAAATTT
Source organism: Acer campestre (assembly GCA_954870605.1). Classification (NCBI taxonomy): domain Eukaryota; kingdom Viridiplantae; phylum Streptophyta; class Magnoliopsida; order Sapindales; family Sapindaceae; genus Acer; species Acer campestre. Next base: position 30,901,665 of record OX940802.1, on the reverse strand, counting down.
GGGTTGGAAAAAAAATTCGAGGAGGGCCCCTTCGGCATATATTTGAAGTTGACAGAACCGTTGACAGTTTACGGGCAGCTTATTCACAATATTTTGAAAAGAGAAATAATTCTCCCCAAAGGACAAAGAGAAGATGAGATGTGGTTTGGGTTGGGGAATTCGCAAGCCCGTTTCGGCCAAGAGGAATTCTATTTATGCAGCGGGTTGAATATGGGACAGCTGCCCCAAGGTTTTGCTGACAACAACAAAGTACCAGAGGATTCGATGCTTAGAAGAATGTTCAATGGAAAAAGGCCGACTGCTAAGGTATTGTACGCCACATTGAGGAAAATGACGTCCGAAGAGAGTGAAGATGCGTACAAGATGTTGAATATATACATGGTGAGCCAATTCTTTGGCATGGATGACAGACGGACCACAGCCATCCCGGGGTGGCTGTTTACATTAGTAGAACAGGAAGAAGAATTCAAAAATTTTCCATGGGGTTCTTACATTTTCAATTTAATATTTTATTTTCTGAAGGGTGTATTGAATGTACGGCTGCTCAATCTGAGAGGTCAAGCAAAGAAGGAAGACAAGAAGGGGAAGCTGCAGAAAATGAAGAATGCAGTAGAAGAAGAAGAAGACTTAGAAGAACAAGAAGAACAAGAAGAAGAACAAGAAGACAAAAAGAAAAAGAACAAGAAGAAGAACAAGAAGTTAGTAGAAGTGAAAGGGAAAGGGAAAGGGAAAGGGAAAGGGAAGCTGAAGAGAGTGGAAGAGAAGAGTGTGCAAGAGAAGAAAGATAAGAAATCGAAGTATTATACCTACAATTTGTTCGGGTTCCCTCTAGCACTTCAGGTAAGGTTTAAATGAGACTAATACAACATATTTTCAGCATAGCAAAACTGTTACTGTGTTTCCCGTTTCATACTTTGTTGAATTGTTATTGTGTTTCCTATATTGATATTAGTTAGTTGAAATTGTATAGGTATGGGCCATGGAGAGGATAATTCGTTTTGATGGTTTGGTCGGACAGAGAGTTGGTACGGGGTATCCCCGGTTCAGTAGATGGGCATTTGATGAAAGGATTCAGGATATTGAATCAACATTCAACTCCCAGGTGTGTACTCAATGACCCTTTCTTTTTAGCTATATAGGGATAATTATCTTTGGATATTCGGTAATAATTGATAGTTCACAATATGCAGATGGCTTTATTTGATTGGGGAGTTGAAAAGTATGAAAAGGGTACAGATTACTTCAAGTCATTGAACTTGAAACGCGTGTGTCATCCACTAACTTCAAAGAAGAGAGAGAAGTTGGCTCTTCCTCCACCTCCACCTCCAAGTAAAGTGGAAGAAGAGGTTGTTGGTCGTGATGACGATGAAGTAAATGACAGTGATGGGATTGACGCTTCTATTAAGAAGCAGGAGATAGGAGGCTCAGTGAGGAAAACTGGAAGTACATTTTCGGGTGAATATTCCCCCCCTTCGAAGAAGCGTCTATTCCCCGATGGGAATTCTAAGGTATGATTCCATCTACACTATTTGGTTTTAGACTTATAGTAAGCTATTCTTGTATGTATTGTAGTATTAATTATTGCATAATTCAGGTGCCTTCCACAATCCCAGAATTATATGCAGAGTTACGTGCTGCTATAGCTGATAGCGAGCAACGTATTGTTGACTTTTTTAAAGATGAATTTGCAAAGATTAGAAATGAGATGAAGGTTAGATGCATAAAGTTGTTGATAAACATATTATTATTTATATATAATACTGTAGTCGTTAATAATACCACTAATTTATTGATGTTGAATTGTTGATGTTTAGAAGGGTGGTCATAAAGATGCTGCTGCTGTTGGTAATGACAAGATTTCTGATGAGGCCAATGTTGTTGTTGATAAGGCTACTGATGAGGAGGGTCTTGGTGGTTATAAGGCCGTCGATGATAAGGCTATTGGTGGTGATCAGTCTATTGATGATGTGGATGTTGGTGTTGATAAGTCTGGTGATAAGGCTGCTGGTGTGCAGGAGGATTGTGTTGATAAGGTTGCTGGTGTGCAGGAGGCTGCTGGTGTGGAGAATGCTAGTGTTGATAAGGTTGTTGGTGTGCAGGAGGCTGCTGTTGTGCAGGAGGATTGTGTTGATAAGGTTGCTGGTGTGCAGGAGGATTGTGTTGATAAGGCTGCTGGTGTGCAGGAGGGTGCTAGTGAGGAGAATGCTGGTGATAATGCTGGTGTTGAGGAGGATGCTTGTGATGTGAGGAGGAATGCTGGTGATAATGCTGGTGTTAAGGATGAAGGTTGTGATGTGGCTGCTGCTCAGGAGGATGTTGAAGAAGTGACTCAGAAGCAAGATGTTGACAAACATGAGGATGTTATTGAGGCTCTTTTGGCTGTTGGGTCTACTGCAACCGAGGGTGATGTGATGCTCGAGGTACATTCTATAAATATAATAGTGGTTTTGTCATTTATCTCTATAACTAAGGATAATAGTGTTTATGTTAGTATATGGTCGAGGCCTGGGAACAATTATGTTCGGCCTGGGAAAGGATTGTATTAGGGGTTTGGGAACAATTCTGTTAGGATTTAGTGAACATTTCTATAATAGTGTTTTTGTGATGCATATGAGTATAGCAATGGTTTGTACTTTACTACATATTTAATTGGCTTGTAGGACTCGGGGATAAATCTATCCTTGACTTGGAAGAATACCCATCCCCGGTGTTTTTCCTAGGCCAGAACTTCCCCAGTAGTGTTGTGGCACTTACTAAGGCAGACCCGAATGTTGAATATCGAGACGTTGACAAACAAAGGGGTCAAAAGCGGTCAAGGTATCTCGATGACCCATACACAGATCCGATGCCAAAGAAAACAAAGAAATCAAAGGCAAACGAGGAAGATATAGACCTAGTTGAGTTCACTTCTTTCCTGAAGAACAACGACCAAGTTAGGTAATATTCCATTCCTGTGATCTGTTGTATTCATTTTTTAATATCTATACTAATGTTATGTATCTATTTTTTAATAGTATTTATACGGGTCAAATCATTCCAATGACGCGTCAACATTTTAAAGACCTGGTCAACGTCGAAACGTGGATTTCGGAATTGGTAACATAATTTAACTAGGGGACTATCTATTTCTTCCTGGTTATTAACCCTTTCTGTAACTTATTTTGTAACATACATCACTGCATATACACAGCACATTCATTCATACTTTGATATCCTATGGAGGAGGCGATCGAGCAGTGAGCTGAACTATGCGCAGAATATTGGATTTGTGAACACATGTTTCTTCGTAAGTATCACCGTAGTTATCTGATACAGTATGTGAAACAGTTTTTGAAAATGTGTTTTTGCATGTTTATGAAAAAGTGTTCATGAATGTATTTTTTGATGACAGCCAAGCATAAGCAAGATGTGGGCAGATGAAATGAAACTGCTGGACACCCAGAGGGACATAGCCCGAGAATTGAAGGAAGACCAGGAAAGAAGTCAGCCAATAGAAACTAATTCTCCTCCTTCTCCTCAAGCCAAAAAAGATCGAAAAAAAAAGTCAAGAAGACCAGTGATCCCTCTCCAAAAGCTGTCAATGTCTGGGAAGAGTACCCATAATTCCTTCCTTTAAATTACCAGCCCAGTTCAGACATCTTGAGACATGTTACAGGGAGTCAACTTCTGTACCCTGAACCTTGGTGGCAGTTGGATTCAGTAAGTTGTTGGAAATGTTGTTGTGTTGTCATTATCTTATCTAATTCCCGAAATAATTTGCATCGCTTCTACAAACAGGTGCTCATTCCGTGCCACGTTAATGATGATCATTGGCTATTATGCCATGTAATTCTGAAGGAAGGAAAAGTATGGGTTTATGACTCATTGAATGAACGGAGGAGCGGATATAGTCCTCGGCTGAAGGATATTCGAGGCCTGCTTTACCTGTTTCCATCTGTGTTGAAGCATGCAGGGTACTACGAACATATGAAGATGGATCCTCATGGGACCCCATTCACAGCTGAAAGCATGCATAGCGATCACATTCCACAACAAGATGATGGGTATGTTTGACAGATTTATTTACTTTTTCTGCATTTTATTTACTTTCCTACAAATACTAATGTATGACATTTCCCATCATTTAAACAGAAACAGTTGTGGTGCCTTTTTAATGAAGTATGCCGAGTTGATTATGGCTGGAGTACCAACTCCATGGAAAAGTGTTTTTGGACAGAAGAATATCAAAAACATCAGAAAGGCCATTGCAATTGACATTTACACAAATGGTCAACTCCGTAACTCCCCATAGACTTCTACAGCTTAGGAATCATGTACAGCTTAGGAATCATGTAATTTGTTCAGAATGTTTTCTGTAGTTCAGAATTGTTGGGAAATCTGTTGGATTGTATTTTGATGTATTTTGTTTAGGATTGTTAGAAAAAATCTGTTAGGCCTGGGAACAACTCTTGAAGTGTTAATGACTGTTCCCAGGCTTACGGTAATTGTAGTCACCAACAATGTTCACAGTCACCATCGTTGTTACTTGATGTATTTATCCAATAACTTTGATGCATTAGATGATCTTGAAATTAATGTCACATGCTGTAATGAGAGACTAATTCACAGTAGATGCATATTTATATATGGGGATATATATATACATATATATATATATAAATAAATATATACTTGTTCCCAGGGTAAGGACTGTAGGCCTAGGAGAGTTGTTTCCAGGCAAAGGAGAATTGTTCCCAGGCCCACGATAGTATTTTGTTTAGGATTGTTGGAAAAAATCTGTTAGGCCTGGGAACAACTCTCCTAGGCCTACACAATTGTTCCCAGGCCTACGAGAACCGTTTCCCACGAGTAAAGACTAATGGACATGGAGAGTTGATCTGAAAGCTAAGGACTGTAGGCCTAGGAGAGTTGTTTCCAGGCATAGGAGAATTGTTCCCAGGCCCACACATGTTAGTGGCTACCAGTGCTAAGGACTTGCTAAGGACTTAAGGACGTGTTCCCAGGCCTAGGAAAATTGTTCCCAGGCCTAGGACAATTGTTCCCAGGCCTACGAGAATTGTTTCCTACGAGTAAGGACTAGTGGACATGGAGAGTTGATCTGAAAGCTAAGGACTGTAGGCCTAGGAGAGTTGTTTCCAGGCATAGGAGAATTGTTCCCAGGCCCACACATGTTAGTGGCTACCGGTGCTAAGGACTTGCTAAGGACTTAAGGACGTGTTCCCAGGCCAAGGACAATTGTTCCCAGGCCCACGGTAGTTGCAATTTTTAATGAAGGAATTAAGGACTTGTTCCCATGCATAGGAGAATTGTTCTCAGGCCTATGACACATGTTCCCAGGCCTATGACACATGTTCCCAGGCCTGCATGAGACTGGTTGCAATAAATTTGTGGCTTTATTTTACACCGGTTCATTTCATTGAAGGTCACGTTAGTTAGTGTACCCGCCGCCGTTCTCTTCATTTCATTTAGGGAGCTACAATGGTTCATCGGTTCATTGGTTGCAATGGTTTATTTCATTGATTATTGAGGCTAATGAGGTGACTATATAAACACCCAATCTTCCTCCAAAAGTTACTCAATCTTCCTCGGTTGTTATTTGTTTCATCAGTTGATTTTTCATTTTTACACAGACATGGCAGCAAACGGCAGGTTCAGTGAAATGGAGAGGATGAATGGCTGTTTGGAAGTAATGCGTCAACAGGTTGCACTGGCGGAGGAGACCGTCATCAAGGAGCGGGAGAATTACAAACGGCTACGTGATGATTATACTGTTTTGATGGGGAAATTTCAGAATCTAGAGGCTGAAATCATCTACTCCAGGGTTGACAGTGAAGCAAAAGAGAACGAAATCAACGGACTCCACCAAGTTATTGAACATTTGCAGAAGAGGTTGATGGACTTCAACGTTCCACCATCACCCTGAACAAAAAAAAAATTCAATATTTATGTTCTGTTTTAGTTTTTTTTTTTTGTTTTTTGTTCTCACATGCTGTTATGGTTTTTGTTTGTTTAAACAAAGTTAATGGAAGTTGCCTGTTTGTTTTCGATTACGTTCACACCCATTTCAAAGACTGTCAGTATATATATTCGTTCAATCAAAACTCAATAAAAACCGGTTTATATTAATAAATAAAGCAACACCCAACAGAATAAACATCAAAAACAGATGTGTCAAACGATCTTGCCCACTATAACTCCCAAAACAAACACCAGTAGAAATATAAACAACATGACACCAGTACTTCCTTGTTTCTCAGATACTTTCTCTGTAACATTGAAAGAAGATTCAGAACATGAAGGGCTTGAATGCACGGCATGTCTACTTATCGCTTCATATGCCTCCTCGGTTGAGTTAAACTTCTTGTAAGATGCTCCTGGAAAACCAACAACTTGATCGTGACATTCAGGCCAAGAACTGAACACACCGGTTTTTCTTCCTATGAAAACCACATAAACAGAATTCTTCCCCATTGGTGTTCGAAAAAAAGGTTTTGTGATGGTAGAAGGAGATGTTAGTTCTGAGAATAAGATGAAGGAAGAAGGACGATGGGAGAAGATGAAGGATTTCTATCTCAGTAAATGAGAGAAGAAGATGAAGATGGGACTAGATGAAGGATTCACATCAGTAAGAAGGGTGTATCGATATAAGTGTTTGACTAAGGCAAAATGAAGGGTGGGAGACAGCCTGTAATCAGAAGAAGAAGATTTGGTGGGATCGTCTACCATGCTGATGACGTGGGATCCACTACTGGGCTTAGTTCGTTGTTTTGAGCACCACAACCGAGGAAGACAGATGACGTGGCGATTAAATATGTGCAAGGTCAACTGAGGCTGGGAAACGATTTTCAGGCTTAGGAACCAATTATGCTGTTCCTAAGAACCGTTCCCAGGCTTAAGAGGTTTCCTTCGAATACGAAAATATGGGGGCCACGATATAATATCAACGATCGGCACGGTCCAACGATGAAGGGGTATCAATGGAAATATGTACGTGGATTTTCGAGATCATCTGACGGTCGAGCAAGTACGTCCGTACCCATTACACACCTTTAGTAAATAACCCTTTCAAACATAAACCCCTAAGTGCCTAAGAGTTCTTTCGAAAACATGTAAGTTGATCACGTTGTTGAATCGATATCCCGCGTTACATTTACACTTCCTAAATCGATTCCGATGGGTGCACACCGCTTGTAAATAACATCCTATGCAATTGGAAAAATAATACAAATTTTTAAAAATAATAATTTAAATCAATATTAAATACGCCATGGGCCTAGTAGTAATTCCTAGTCTTAAAGTACCGGTTCCTGGGCTTAGTTCGTTGTTTTGAGCACCACAACCGAGGAAGACAGATGACGTGGCGATTAAATATGTGCAAGGTCAACTGAGGCTGGGAAACGATTTTCAGGCCTAGGAACCAATTATGCTGTTCCTAAGAACCGTTCCCAGGCTTAAGAGGTTTCCTTCGAATACGAAAATATGGGGGCCACGATATAATATCAACGATCGGCACGGTCCAACGATGAAGGGGTATCAATGGAAATATGTACGTGGATTTTCGAGATCATCTGACGGTCGAGCAAGTACGTCCCTACCCATTACACACCTTTAGTAAATAACCCTTTCAAACATAAACCCCTAAGTGCCTAAGAGTTCTTTCGAAAACATGTAAGTTGATCACGTTGTTGAATCGATATCCCGCGTTACATTTACACTTCCTAAATCGATTCCGATGGGTGCACACCGCTTGTAAATAACATCCTATGCAATTGGAAAAATAATACAAATTTTTAATAATAATAATTTAAATCAATATTAAATACGCCATGGGCCTAGTAGTAATTCCTAGTCTTAAAGTACCGGTTCCTGGGCTTAGTTCGTTGTTTTGAGCACCACAACCGAGGAAGACAGATGACGCGGCGATTAAATATGTCCAAGGTCAACTGAGGCTGGGAAACGATTTTCAGGCCTAGGAACCAATTATGCTGTTCCTAAGAACCGTTCCCAGGCTTAAGAGGTTTCCTTCGAATACGAAAATATGGGGGCCACGATATAATATCAACGATCGGCACGGTCCAACGATGAAGGGGTATCAATGGAAATATGTACGTGGATTTTCGAGATCATCTGACGGTCGAGCAAGTACGTCCCTACCCATTACACACCTTTAGTAAATAACCCTTTCAAACATAAACCCCTAAGTGCCTAAGAGTTCTTTCGAAAACATGTAAGTTGATCACGTTGTTGAATCGATATCCCGCGTTACATTTACACTTCCTAAATCGATTCCGATGGGTGCACACCGCTTGTAAATAACATCCTATGCAATTGGAAAAATAATACAAATTTTTAATAATAATAATTTAAATCAATATTAAATACGCCATGGGCCTAGTAGTAATTCCTAGTCTTAAAGTACCGGTTCCTGGGCTTAGTTCGTTGTTTTGAGCACCACAACCGAGGAAGACAGATGACGCGGCGATTAAATATGTCCAAGGTCAACTGAGGCTGGGAAACGATTTTCAGGCCTAGGAACCAATTATGCTGTTCCTAAGAACCGTTCCCAGGCTTAAGAGGTTTCCTTCGAATACGAAAATATGGGGGCCACGATATAATATCAACGATCGGCACGGTCCAACGATGAAGGGGTATCAATGGAAATATGTACGTGGATTTTCGAGATCATCTGACGGTCGAGCAAGTACGTCCCTACCCATTACACACCTTTAGTAAATAACCCTTTCAAACATAAACCCCTAAGTGCCTAAGAGTTCTTTCGAAAACATGTAAGTTGATCACGTTGTTGAATCGATATCCCGCGTTACATTTACACTTCCTAAATCGATTCCGATGGGTGCACACCGCTTGTAAATAACATCCTATGCAATTGGAAAAATAATACAAATTTTTAATAATAATAATTTAAATCAATATTAAATACGCCATGGGCCTAGTAGTAATTCCTAGTCTTAAAGTACCGGTTCCTGGGCTTAGTTCGTTGTTTTGAGCACCACAACCGAGGAAGACAGATGACGTGGCGATTAAATATGTCCAAGGTCAACTGAGGCTGGGAAACGATTTTCAGGCCTAGGAACCAATTATGCTGTTCCTAAGAACCGTTCCCAGGCTTAAGAGGTTTCCTTCGAATACGAAAATATGGCGGCCACGATATAATACAAATTTTTTGAAAAATTATTTTAATCAAAATTCAATACACCATGGCAACTGATGACGTGGCAACAACAGACAACTGAGCCTGGGAAACAATTTACAGGCCTAGGAACAACAATGTTTGGGCCTAGGAACCGTTCCCAGGCCTAAAACATTACTCACGGGCTTCACTCATATTCTGTTTGAAGAGCAATAACAGCAGCCCCAGCCAATAAAAACAGCAATATCAGCAGCCAATAACTGTTTTGGTTCAGCACCCACCCAAGACACTTAGACTGTAGGCCCAGCGACATTCCCTTCGTTCATGACAGTGAAGGTAGGCTCGAGTGGCTTGTCCGGACACTTCAGTCTATTGTGACCTTCTTTCTTACATATGCCACATGATTGGGGTTTTTTGGCTGGTTTGCTTGTGCTGGACGATGGTTCTGGACAAGCTGATTTATTGTGTCCTTTATTTCCACACTTTGAACAAGATTGTAACTTTCTTTTTCTTTTCTCCCCGGCGGATGGTATCTTCAACTTCTTTGGTCTTCCTGGCAGCTTTTTTTTCTTCCATGGCAATACAATACGGTTCCGGATTGCATCAGGAATGTCCCAAGATTCAGGATCCGGAACAGGGTTCACAGCCATTTCATAAGCATGTTTAAGATATCCTGTTGTGTAACGGTCAGAAGCCATTGAGTTGATTGACATACCTTTGAACCTAGGCCATAACACACCAACAAACACAAATTCAAGTTTGTAAAATAACCCATAACAGATAAATGTACATACTTAAAAGACCGGGAACCATACCTAGCAACCGCCATTGCATGACAACACGGCAACTCATCTAAATCCCATTCACGGCATGAGCAAGAACTGTTTTCAAGGTCGATGATTCTAGGAATCCATTTGTCATCTACATTAAATGTTTTATGGTGAATGGGGTGAATCTCAGACTTATTCGCTGTATCTAAACGATCTTTGATGTGTTCGTCTGCAAACGTTGTCAAGTATGTAGACATTTCATGTGCATTTTTTCGACGATCGTAGAACCACCTTTGCAACAAATCTCTGATACATTCCGCCATTGCTGTGATAGGCAATTTTCGGACCGAAAGTAGACAAGAATTCATTGACTCGGCAATGTTGGTGGTCATAAAAGAGGTCATTAGTCTAGGACTATGTACACGTGAAAACTTCTCTACCCCAACGGCCAGGAGCTCATCGTAAACCTTAGGAGAATTTTGTTTCAACTCACCCATGAAACGGTCAAAGTCCTCCATACGGTATGCATACGCAGCACAATAGTAAAGAATCATCACATCATCCCTCTGCTTGCAAAATCTTTTCAGATTTTGTGCCATGTGGTACACACAAATCCCATGTGCGGCATCTGGGAATATGGCTTCCATTGCATTGAATATACCATTGTGCCGATCCGATACTAACATCACACGGTCCAGATTTTAGATCCCTTTACGGAGTTTCTTCAAAAACCAAGTCCAAGACTTTGTGCATTCAGAGTTTGCAAACCCAAATGCCAAAGGGTATATCATCCCGTTTCCATCTTTGCACACCGCAACTAACAAAACACCCCTAGTCCTAGCCTTCAAGTGGGTAGCATCGATGCATATAACCGGCCTAATAACAGAATTGAACCCCTCTATAGAGGCTCCAATTGCCATGAATGCATATTTCAACCGGTTTCTCGTGTCGGTCTTGATCTTTGTCACAGTCCCGGGGTTCGCTTGTTCCAAAACATAAAAATAAGACGGTAACCTCTGAAAGGATTCCCAAGGATCACCGAATACCTAACTCAAAGCGTGCTCCTTGGACCTGTAGGCTTTGTTGTACGAGAGGTGTATGCCATGCTGGTCCATCATCTCAAAAACTATATCTTTAGGACGGATTATGCGCCCGGGATCACGATATTTACTTGCATACAAATCCCCTATCACAGCAGCACTTACACGTTTGAATTCAACGTTGTAGTTGTCATTTCTCTCACATGTGTGCTCATTGACAAACGCCTTCACATGCCAATAAGTCCCCCTATTCGACTTCCATGCACGAAGAACCCATCCACAACTTCTCTAACTACATTGCGCAGTGAATCGTGTATTGGAAGATCGTGAAATCCTGTGCTCAAACCTTTCTCTAAATGCATACGACCCTACAGCACTCTTCAATGTAGGCTTGTCCTTGAACATCTGTCCTTTGTATAATGGACCTTGGTCCCCTGGATTTTGAAACACATCCACTGATCGAACGGCTGGTATTGAGTAAAGATCTGAACCTGATACTGTCCACCGTGTGTTCAAGGACGGTGAAGAACTGTTGGCTATTCCACTCACCCCTCGTTCTTTTGTTACAGGAACTCTTGCCGCTAGCCCACCATCATCAGCACTCTCCTCTTCTGTATCACTGGTTTTAGAACTATCAGACCTTTCTGAACTATCTATGCTTTCAGAACTATCCACAACTACATGCTTGGTAGTAGATGCTGGCGTCGGTTGTTCATTTCCTGCTGATGTAAATCCGGGTGAAGCAACCGGATTATTGCTGCCACTAACTGATTTAAAGTTAGGAGTACTGCCCGGAGACCGTGGAATATCGGTGTGTTTAACAGGAGAGACTGTACATTCTGATTGTATTTGATTTGGTGGAGATCGAAATTCATGTTTGTTGACAAATTCAACATCAATTCTGGCCCAACCTTTTTCCTTATGCATAATCACAAACTGTACATCGTCGTCACTCACAATAGACAATGTAAGTTTCTCATCCCCCGTTTCCACATGCGAAGTTAGCTTCAACTGAATTTGGTCTCTACTAACCCCTGTCCGCTGGTATATCGTTTCCACCAATTCCTCGTATGCTCCCTTGTCTTTTTTAGTTAGACGTATTGAAAACGAAATAGGACTTGTCAATGCGTTATGCTTCGAATGCTCACTGCACTGAACTAACACCCAAGACATGGTATCCTTAGACCCTGAAAAAAAATAAAAATAATTCAGTCAATAACAGTTATAACAACAACAATTACTGTCATTCAAATCAGGTCAGGGCCTAGGAACAATTCTTTTAGGCCTACGAATGGTTCCCAGGCCTAAAACATTCCTCCCAGGCCTACACATTCCTTCCGGGCTTAGCTCATCTTATGTTTCCAATTTCCACAAACAATCAATAACAGCAGCCAATAACAAAAGCAAAATCAAATGGGATCAATAACAGGGGCCTGTTTTGGTCAACCATATACATACACCATACACCAACACAAACAAATATACATACACCATCAACAACCAACACAGATCAACACAAACAAATATACATACACCATCAACCAACAACAATAGCGAAACCTCTTTTGGTTCAGCACCGATCAACACAAACAATCATCCATACACCATCAACCCTCAGAAAATCACATACAAATTCCCTAAACCTTTTCCCCACCAAACCATACAACACAATAAATGTGAAAACAAACCATACAACACTATTCACCAGAGTGCATTTTCTTCCAGTTATTCATGTGATAGTGAGGACGATGTGTGCACCCAACATAACTAAATACCTTAACTACAATAATACTGCCCCTCTTAAGAGCTTAATGTGGCATTTCATCAAACACCTTAACTAAACCCAAAAATAGTACATACAAAAACCCCAATTCATGGGCAACAAATCCAAAACCATGGGAAACAATCAATCCCTCATTCTATCAAAAACGTCTCAAATTTAAACAAGGCAACAACAAAAGACCGAGAGATTCAATAACATGGGAAACTTAAGTGTGATTACGGGACTTACAGTGAAGCTCGATTTCAAACTTGACAGTGAAGCTCGATTGAAGGAGGTGGCGGCACTGTCAACATTCCGGTCGCCGTCGCCGTCGAGATTCCGGTCGGTAGAAAGATTCCAGCGGAGAGGACCCAACTTCGATGGAGTGGATTCCAGTCGACAGGAGAACGATGGAGAAGAAGAGCCAAGGAAGAATGACTGACCCAACTTTGATGGAGACAATTCCGGTCGACAGGAGAAGGATGGAGAAGACGAAATTTCTGAAAGTTTTGGTTTTCTTCAGTCAACTGAAGGAGAAGAAGAGAAGGGCAATTTCGTCCTTACACAATGTAAGAGGGTAATTGAGTCATTTTGCACGGTTTAATTGTGAAGGGCATTATTGTCTTACAAGGGCTATTTCCTAGAAAGTCAATATCAAGAAAGGCTACATATGCACTTTTTTTCCCAATGGGCTATTTCCTGAAAATCATTGTTGGGATGGGCTATATTTGCAAGGCCCCCTTTTATTAAAGAGTAACCATACAATCCAATGGTTAATATAATTGGGTCTATCTAGTAGTATATATATAATCCCCTTTTTAATTGATTTGATCAATTTATCTGCTTCAGCTGTTGAGAGATTTTTACAACGAGCTCTACCTTACTATATACCAAAAAAGTTAAATAATTAGCTAGACCCTTTATTTCATTATGGAGAGGAGATCAATCAAATGAGAATACATGACCTCAGCTTATTCGAGTTATATTTAATGTAGTATAACATGAAATAATTCTTTAATCAGATCGGACCTCATTTTTTTGGTGCTGATTTGATTATCTCATGTGATAATCGGTGCTAATTAAATCAAGTTCGATCTGATTTCTAAATAATATAACAAGCTAGTTCGAAAACTTAGCCTTGTAATCTGTCCACAACTGGTTGACATTCTTCCCCAGCAAATCAACAAAGTAGCTATCATTATATCCATCTTTCATCTTCTTGTTCAGCTCTGCTACGAATCCATTTCTCAAACTGTTACAATAATCCAGAAACCTTGCTGTCACGTCGTACCCTTGATCCCACCTGTTCCCTTGCCCCGCCTTCACCCAGTGACCAGGCGCATAGTTCGCCTTCAACCTCACATAATCTGCGATCCCTTCGATCAATCCTCCGGGAGCCTGGCCATTGCCGTTCCATTGCCATATGTGAGTCATTTCATGGTAAAGCACCCCAGTGATTTCTCCTCTCACGTCACCGGAATAGCCTCCTATGTAGTTCGCGCTGACATGGATTTCACCGTTGATGGCGTAGGCTACTCCGTCCATGTTATCGATGAATAGGCTGACTTTCTGCGTGTTTTTCCGGTCAGCTGCGTTGGTTTGCTGGAAGATCCTCCAGATGAAGTCGGTGGCGGAGGATAGCGTTTGCTTGCTGTAGGCTTCTCCGATTTCATTGTTAAAGCGTGCGCCGCCTGCAGTGTTTCCGGCGTTGTTGGTGACTACGTAGTCGACTGCATGGCTGCTTTGCAGCAGTGATGCTAGGGTTAATAGTAGAGAGAGGTATAGCATGTAGTGAGCCATGAGAATGAAGAAGCACTTTTGATTTTTTTGAAGTGAAGTTTTTGTATGAGAAAATTACGTTGGTGCTCTATGGTTTATATAGAGTTGGAACTTGGAAATATATTAACAGAAAATTGAAGCTTAATAAATTATGGTCAAGAGTGTTAGGCTTAATTAACCAATGATGTATAAATACTGCTTATCAATATCAAAATGTAAATCATCATTAAAATATAGGGTGAAATCCATTTTAGTCCCATTAGTTTGACCTATTACACAAACTGGTCCTTTTGTTTTCAGAATTATCTCGTTAGGTCCTTCTGTCCCAATTTCCGTTGAAAAAGTGAAATTTGACAGGGACAGAGGGTCAAATAACCCTGCTGCCCCTCATTTTTGTTTTAAACAAGAGATGAATTCATCTTTATTTTTATATTTTAAATAAATAAATTAGATTCAACATCATCATTATCATCATCTTAGATCCCAGTTATGGGTTCAACATCATCAAACATCATGAAACTACACTAAATGAACGAAAATAGTTTGTACAAAAAATTATTATGTCGAGCAAAATTTTACTCACAGAGAAATCATATCACAAAAACACATTAAAATCACAATGGATTTACTTATATTTTATAAAAATTTATAAAATATCAATTATTCACAACTCCAATTATTACACAAAACAAATCAAGAAACTACTTGTACCAAAAATTCCAGGACCAAGACCAATTCAATTGCAAATCTGATATTATCGTCTCAATTAGAAATTCAAGCAATGAAAAGCAAATTAGTATTTTCAAGAAATTACGAGATTGCAAGAATCAACTTATATATATATATACACACAGATTTTCTATTATCAGTTAGTCTTGATAAAAAATATATCAGAACGAATAATGTAAACCACTAGATTTACATACTTTGATTCAAAGTGTATGCACTTGTCAAAACTTCTACATAATCTATGATTCACATTCTTCGTCCTGATATATTTATTGTCAGGACGAACTAACAATAGAAAAACTGTATATATATATATATTTATATTTATATTTAAACAAAATAGAAAAGAGAGATCGTACAATGGATCGAATCTCATCCATCATTCCAGATCAGATCCAGATCATATCTCTTTGTAACCATAGCCGTCCATCTCCATCATTCCAGACCATCGCCTTCCATCTCCATCATTCTAGACAGTCACCGTCCATCTCCTCCTCCCACTGTTCATCTCTATCGTCACCTCCATCGATGACTTCATGATTTGTGATGGCGTCAACAAATCCTTCATCGTCGAGCAGCCTTCTTTGGCCGCAAACATTGATTCAGAGGTGGCAATTGGTGTGATTTCTATGGATTTGGTGTTAGAGTGGTGGTGGTGGTGGTGGCTAGGGTTTGGGCTTGTGTATTGGAGAAGATGATGATGAAGAAGATAGGATTTTTTTTTTTTTTTTTAGAGAAATGATTACTTTTTAATCATATTTTAATTTTTATTACCATTTTACGCTCACAACACTGACGGAATCTTTGAAAACCCTAAAGGAATTGGACCGCAGGGACCAAAATACAGATTTTTGGAGAATAGAGGGACCTGTCAAGATAATCCTGAAAACCGAGAGATCAGTTTGCGTAATAGGTCAAACAAGAGGGACTCAAATGGATTTCACCCTAAATTTTAAAATGTTCAACTTTTTGGAGATAATTAAGTTTTTTGTTATTTGAATTGTCAGTTTCTGCCTTCAATCCTGTTTTGTGTTGATAAGTCTATATCTGAAATCTGAATACGTGGTCAGTTTCCAAAAGAAATGCAAATTGCAATGGAGCATCTTTAATTTAGGTGTAATTGCAGTTGGATCGCACTTTTACCTAAATAACATATTATTACTCTAGTCCAAACGGTTGAATATTGATAGAGTTTCTTTAGTTGCATTGACTAATTGATAGAATTAAGTAGGGTATCCTCTCTTATTAGTTATTACTCCATGGAGGATATCCCCATTGATGAATGGGATCGGTATGATTGCCTCTAATATATTTTTTAATTATTTGATTTTATTTTTTAAGATTTAATTATAAAAAATTTATTACAACATTTGATAAGATGTATTGCTTATGAGTAATTTAGACATTTTATAATTTGTGACGGATCAACTTATTAACTTTAACGGTTAAACGTTAATTTTGTCAAAGGTATAAATGTATCATTTGAACAAAACTGTGATCTAATTGCAATTACACAGTAAAGTTGGAATGCACCATTGCAATTTGCCCTAAAAAGAAAGATAAAATCTCAATCTATCATTTTTCATTGACTTTGACTTGGACTAGACGGCTCAGGGCTTAGGCGTTTGCCGACCAAAAACGTCTTAAAGTCGATAGCAATAAATAGAAGGGTCTTAAAGTCGGCAGCAATAAATAGAAGGGCAAATTGAACTGAGAACCCCTTGAGGTTTGGGCAAAATTACACTTAACTGGAAATATTTTGTTATTATACACTAACACCTCCAAGACTTAAATTTGACTTTAAAAATACCTAAAATGCCCCTAGTTATATTATTTTGTACTTTTTTTTTTTACCTTTTAACCAAAAACTTTATAAACTTTAATAAAATAAAATAAATTAAATAAAAGATGTGATTCATTAAATAAATTAATAGTTTACAAAAATAAATAAATAAATAATTTTAAAATAAATTAATTAATTAATATTTTAAAATAAATAAATAATTAATTTTTTAAAAAAAATAAATAAATAGTTTTAAAAAATCAAATAAATAAATAGTTTTAAAAAATTAAATAAATAAAGGGTTTAAATAAATAAATGAAAAAAATTAAAAACATTATTATTATTTTTCTTTTTTTAAGGATGACCATTAATAGGAACAAAAAATGCTCTAAATATCTAAACTTTTACTGTAAGGAAGATGGTGAGAGAAACTTTAAAGTTCCCAACACTGGGAGTCTTCTTGCCTTCTTCACCATTCTCCCAGTTTCTTAAAGCGTTAATAATTTGGTTTAAACTATCTTCTTGTATGGATTTGCATATTAGTCATTAGTTCTATGTCTTTTATATTCAAAACAATCTATAGAAAGAAACAACTGCTAGAAAACAGAATAGCTAGTGGAGCAAAACAAGCAGCAAAAACATAACACGTAAGATAAAACTTTAAGTAAGTTTAATCACTCACGCTAATTATAGTATTCTAAATATCTCAGAGTAACCATTTAGCTGCAGGCTTGCATAGAATATTAATTAGAAAATAATAATGAAGTCCAGGCCGTGACCAGCTCCATTAATTAAGCTGATCAATTCAAAGAAAAGAAAACTTGACCAAAGAAAAGAAAACTTTGGTTATTTTTTTGTCGTTGAAATTCTAGAGCAATGAAACACGAAGGATCCGGTCCACGTACAATGTCGCTGATCATGATCAGCATTCATGACTTCTAAAGTTGCTTATCCATAGTGCTAACTATGATTTTCAAGACTCCTATTATGAAGTACAAACCTAAAAACCATTTAATATGTTTATATAAATTTTCAATTAAATTAGAGGAACTGACAATTTAAAATACAATTAACACCTCATAAAACTTTATAAAAACCATAACAAAATACAATAATCTGTAAAATTTACACACATTTTAGATACCAAAATAATACATTGTCATTAAAAAAAATGTTGAGTTTATAGGACCAATAAATCATTTAGAACCATAAAAAAAAATAAAAAATAAAAAATAAAATAAAATAAAAAAGGATATTCACTGATATGCACTTTATTTGTCAATAGCATAATAAACACATAAAATTGCAAGGTTTTAATAAAATATGAAATTTCAATAACAAAATCAAGTAACTCAATCAAAAAGTTTAATTGGAAATATACCCAAAAAGCAAAGAATTTGTCTTTCATAAATTGACAATCACAAAACATCAAAATTTCACTAAGCCACGGAAGAAATATGAACTCTTTCATTCTCAGTTTATTCAAATTTCAACATTTTTTCTATCAAAATGAATTAAACAATACCTAATTGGTAATGTTTTACTTTAAGTAAGGACTTTTATATGCATATAATTATTATTATTTTTTTTAAACATTAATCGCAGGGCCGGCCCCTGCTCACTTCTACACTCTTCCGCCCCTTGATTAGCTAAGTTAAAGTGTTGTTCAAATGTAAAATAAATATATAAATTGATAAAGTTTAATTTTATCTACAATCTACATCAATATTAAAACTTAGATTATTATTTATAATAATAAAAAAATAAAAAATAAAAAAAGAATGTTTGAGATTTGAGATTTATCAACTAAATTACAACACTAATCACATCTCTTCCTGTTTGTGTTATATTCCTTTAGTAGTTAAGGGCTAAGGAGCATTTCACTCTTTTTAAATATATAAACAAAGAATTTTTATAACATTAAAAAAAAAATTAAAAAAAATTAAATGTAAATAAAGAAAATTAAAATTGGCAATTTTTTTAACAAATAAACCCTTCTGATTTTTGAATCTCCTTCATTGTATAGTTATCAGACAAATACTAATAAAATTCAGTGTAATTTTTAATTTATAGGTTTTTTTTTTTTTTTTTTTTTTGACACATGAGAGATTTGAATATAGAATCCTTCATTGTTAGAGATCGAGATGTAGTTACCACCAAATTATAATTACTATATATTTTCATTTTATTTTATTTTAAAATGTGAAATTACATGCTTAGACAATAGGTTGTATGAACCTCTCTTGTTTTGTTTTGTTTTTTTTCTTTACCACACCTCTTTAATCAGTATAACACAAAAACAAATGAGAATAAAACCTGTCCTAATACGATGAAAAGCCGTCTTATAGTTGGCAATACAGTCCACAAAATTGATACATTTCCTAACAAATCAAATATTTTCGCACTCCTAGGTCCAAGTTTCATCTATTAGTCCTTTGCTCTCAGTTTCAATTATACAGATTTTGAATTGTAATTGAATAAAAATAAATAAATAAATAAATAACTCGAAAATCAAATTCTGCGGCGTAATATTAGAAAATTCGTATAACTTTAAGGTATACACATTTGAGAGACATCTTATTTAAGGTTTAACTATTTATGTTGTTATGGTCAGCAACACCAATATAATTATTTAATTTAGTTACGGCTGTGTGGACAAGAAAAGGCAGAGGAAGCTGGTCTCGGTTGAGTGGCATCCCCCTCCTGGTGAACTGAAGTTTAATGTGGGTGGTTCTTCGAGGGGTAATCCGGGCTAGGTTGGGATTGGCATAGTGCTTAGGGACTATAGTGGGCGTGTGCTCTGCAGTTTTTCGCTTCAGATTGGCTGTTAGGATTTGAACACTACAGAGGTCATGGCGATCCTTAAAGCGTGTCAGTTACGCTCCTCCTGCGAGCTAATTGGGGATTGCAAAGTGATGATTGCTAGTAACTTGAAAACAGCGGTTGCATGGTCAAACAATGTGGATGGCTTTGGATGTCTGAAGAATGTGTCCTTTATTTATGAGATTAAAGAGCTATTTAGCCAAAATCAGAATTTTGAGGTGGTGTTCAATCCTAGATCCTCCAATTCTTTCGTGGATAGTTTGGCCAAGATTGGGTCGAGTGGTAGGGAGAACAGAAGTGTGTGGAGTTGATATTTTTACAGTTTGTTTTGGTGGTTGTTTTGGGTTGGGGGTTCGTGTTGTAAGAAAAAATCGCACACACAAATCTAAACACACAGATAATATGAAAGCAATAAGAAGAAAAAGATGACACCAAAGATTTTACGTGGTTCAGCAATTTGCCTACGTCCACGGAGCACACCGCACTCAATCTACTACTTTCAGAGTTGATTACAATCTCTCTGTCTCTCTTTCAATCTCTCTACAATTTGCTCTCTATCTCTCTAGCAATTTTTCTTACACGCATTAAGGTTTACATAATGGTAGTATTTATATGGGAGCACTAGGGTTGGCCAAATCCTAATTGGGATCTATTTCCTTTTTCCTCTTTCTTTATTGTGCAAGTCTTCATCGCATGCGGATTTGCGTCAGACCGCTGTGATCAAGCCAAAATTGATATGATTTTGGCCCTCATTTCCAACTCTTTTTGCTTGATTCTCGGGAATTTCCCCGTGTTTAATGGTGTTAAATTGAGTGTTTCAGGTTTTATCAGGTTTCAAGAACAATTGGGATGAAGTTGAGGACTTGTGTGCAAAAAGGCTCACAAATGGGAAGAAACAGGACATTTTCGCCACTTAGGCAAGAGGAGGTTGCTACATGGTCGCCATGGCGACAGAGGATTATTCAGAGCTTCAGAAGGTCGCCATTTAGGGGTCGCTATGCAAATGGCGACCTCACACCTTTAGGCAGGGTCGCCATATATGGTTGCCATAGCGACCCTCATATGCAAATGGTGACCTCTTCACAATTTGCTCATGGTCGCCACTTGCTAAATAGAGAAAAAGATGGTGTTCATGGCGACCTTTGCATCTAACCGTTTTGCACACCAGGGTCGCCATAGCGACAAAATAGCGAACTTGGCGCCACATCAGCGAATCAAGCAGTTATCAGTACATGTCCAAGAGTGTGTATATATATAGTGGCCTTTCATCTTCAGAGAGGAGATCCGACCTTAGAAGAGCATGAAATTGATCACATTGAGTTCTAGCTTTCTCATCCATGGCACATCATTCCTCATCCTCCATTTCTCTACTTGTACTCATCTAATCCCATCCAAACCTCAACACCAAACCTTGACTACTTCCCTAAATCATTTCTCTCCTACCATTTCTCCACCCAAATTCCTTTGTCATTTTCCACCAAACATCCACACTTCAAGACACATCCACTCCTTCCATTTTTTGCATTTAGGAGCATAAAGGAAAAGAAGGATCAAGCTTAAAGAAGGAGGCCTAAGGGTGATTTCCTTACTATTTACTTTTTTTCATTTATTGCTAATATGTGTAACTAAATTCCTAATCTAGGGGATAGATTTGAGGATCATTTGGTTGTGGGTATTAGCTTTAGCTTGTAATGAATCTCTTATGTATTCTATTCATTCAAATTATTAAATTCTATTCATTATGTAATTGACTTATATATCACTTGTTAATTGTAATCTTGAGTAGAGTAATATGTTATATATTCATATTTGGATTGACATTCTTTGTGTGATTAAGAACCCATTTAATAGGATAGATTAGTGGTGGGTATATCAACCCCACTAATCTAAGCCTTTAGTAGTTGACATAAAGAGATTGGTACATTAAAGTGGCTATATGGCATTACCCACACTCAAATGCTAATCAATCTATTCCCTATCAATCTTATTAATTGTTTTCATCACTATTCTTATCAAGGTTGTTGAGTATTCTATTTTTCATAACACTTGTGTATTTTCAATTTAGTAGTTAGCATTGGTGGTTTTTGAAACCACACATCTATCAAACATTATGATTTATTTTACTTGTCCAAGATTAGTCAATCTATCTAATTAGCACTCCATATCCCTGTGGAACGAACTTGCTTACCATTTGCTATAAAATCACATTTTAAAGGATTTAAGTGGCTTAAAAGGGTTTTCAAAGATCAAACAAAATTATATCATTTTTGTGAGTACACGACGGCTCATCAAAAATTGGCGCCGCTGCTGGGGAATGGTAGCGTTGATTACATATATTGACTTTTCTTAATGCTTTATTAGTATAGTTTAGATTGATAGATTAGTATTTTGGTTGTTGGTTATTAACTTTTATTTATTCCTTTTTCAGGTATTCAGTTTTATGCACGGTAGGAGATCTCTAGGTAGAGGAGTACATCCCCCATTGGAAGGCACTAGCCGTGTGAGAGAGTTCGAAGAAATTCCTAGACAAACTATGAGTACGGAAGGACAACAACCTAGGAGAGAGGACGAAGGACCTTTTAGAGAAGAGATGACTGAAGAAACTCCCACCAACCGTGCTCAAAGGATGACCATGGGAGAGTATGCCCTGCCGGCTATCGGGAACCAACCATCACCGATTATGCTAGACCCGGTTGCTAGAGGATATGAGCTTAGGACGATGCACGTCAACCTTTTGCCCGCATTTCATGGGAAGCTGAATGAAGATTGCCTACAATTCATGAAGGAGTTCAGTGCAATTATTGAGACGTTCCCTATTATGCGTCTCTCTCGCGAGCAGTTGCATATGTGTTGCTTCCAGTACTGTATGAAGGATGCGGCTATGACATGGCTAATAGGGCTTAGGCCGGGGTCATTGACAAGCTGGAGTTAGATTTGCAAGGTATTCTTTAATAGATTCTTTCCGGCTAGGAAGGTAAGGGAGTTAAAGGTCAAAATTACGGATTTCTATGAGAGTGAAGGGGAGTTGTTTCATGAATCTTGGGAGAGGTATCAACTTCTTGTGGCCCAATACCCTCCTCAAATGTTCACCGAGGAGTATAAGGTATTTGCTTCCAAGGAGGTCTCACTTGTTTTTCCCAAGTATTGGTGGATAATGCTTGTGGAGGTTCATATGACACCAAGACCACTTTTGAGATATATGAAATTTATGAGATGTTAGCACAAAACTCTCAACAAAGGAATGCAAATAGTATTCGAGGTAGGAAGTTTGATGCGAGTGCTAGCACGGAAACCGCCATTGAAATCTCAAGGATAAACAAGAAGGTGGAGTCCTTGATTTCACATATTGAGAGCATGGGATTTCTGAAGGCGGGGGTGAAGTTGTTAGGAAGACAAGAAGGAAGCTCTAGTGGTCAATTCAGTGAGAACAAAGGGTTTGATGACACATTTCAAGGTCAAGAGCAAGAGGAGGTACAAGCTATGAGATTCTAAGGGCAAGGAAACAATTCCTACTCTAACAACTACAATCAACCATGGAGAAACCATCCCAACCTCTCTTGGTCAAACAACAACAACAACATCTTGAACCCATCACCTAGAAACCAATAACAAGGAGGAAACCAATAACAAGGAATGAACAATCAAGGTGGTAACCCATAAGAAGGATACCGTCAAAGAGAACCACAAGGTGGATATCAACAAGGAGGATACCCCCAAGGAGGAAATCAATGGGGAGGAAATCAATGGAACAACAACAACAATGCTCAACCTAGCTTATACCAACCTCACCGAAACATTGATGAAGAAATGAGAGGGATGATGCAAGGTTTCCAAGGAGCCAAGCACACTTTGACAAGTTTTATGCAAGTTAGTGGCCAAAGGTTTGGCAACCTAGAAGCATCGTTTGGGAAATTGGAGACTCAAATGGGGCAAATTACCGAGGTCCTCCAAAAGCAAGAGAAGAGGAAGTTTCCAAGCCATACCGAACAAGCTAAGGAAGGGAATTTTGTCAAAAATGATGGAGCTAGAGATGAAGCAATGTTGTTTGAAGAAGCATGTGTTCAGAAGGTTGATGATCCCAGAAGTTTTGTGATCCCCATATCCATTGGTGATAGTGGGGTGCTTAAAGGAATGCTTGACTTGGGTGCAAGTGTTAGTATGATGCCCCTATCAATTTATGAGAAATTGGGTTTGGTAGGTTTGAAGCCAACCGGGAAGAAGCTCATGTTAGCGGATCAAACTTTACTAACGTCATGTGGTGAGATAAAAGATGTACCAATTGTTATTGACGGAATAGTGGTTCTAACGGATTTTGTGGTGCTAAACATTGGTGACAAATCCAATGATGTTAGGGAGTGGCAAGTTCTACTTGGTAGACCATTCATGGCTACCGCTCAAATGAAGATTGATGTGTGCAAAAGGAGAGTTTTATACATTCGTTTGAGAAAGAACTTGAGATTGACATCACCATGTGCAACGATGACCTAAAAATCATTAGGAGTTACTATATGGTGGAGGTGCAGCCACCAAAGACAAAAGGTGGAAAAGTATGTGACTTGGTACAATTGTATGAGAAGAATAGCCAAGAAGATGAAGATGAGAGCATAGGTGACTCCGAGATTGAAGGACTCAAGAATGCCAACCAAGAGCTCATGTTTGAAGTCGAGGTGCTCAAAGCAGAGAAGTATGCTCTTGAGAAAAAGCTTGACGACTTAGCAAAGCGGAATCATAAGCTTAAAAAGATCAATGTGGCTCTCACCAAGGAGAATGAGGTAATGGTGAAAGAGCTTGAGGATTTGGCCAAGCTCACCGAAGAATTTGAGGAAAAATCTTCAAGAATGATGAGGAAGGCCCTTATGAGTGTAGATGCCAAGAACAAGGCACTTGAGGAAGTGAAGGAGGAATTAAACAAGAGAGAGATGTCCTTGAATGTTGCTAAGGTGAAGGAGTGTGACTATTTGGAGGAGATAGATCGGATAGACCAAGCCATCAAGAAACTCACCAAGGATGGTCCCTCAAGGCCTCAACCTCCAATGCAAAAAGAGAGAATTCCTTCATATCCTCTAACTTGTTATTTTTGTCATAAGAAGGGTCATATTAAATCTAGATGTTTTGAATTCTTGAAGCGTGCTAATCATGATAGAACTAGACCTAGAATGAGATCTAACCATGTAAAGAAAATTTGGGTTAGGAAGGATTTGGTAAATCAAGTCTGGGATGAATCTATGGGTCCACTTTGGGTAGTCAAAGGGAGAATGAATGATTGCATAGTTGACTCGTGTGATGAGCATCACGGTCCCAATTCGCATGTTAGGATGCGGTAGTGTGGACTTGCACTTTTTAGATTTCATGCTATGAATAAGTGATTGTGTGTTTTAGTTTTAGCTTGTGGTGTGTTTCTTTTGTTTGCTATGTTTTTCTAATAAGTGTCCTTTTATTCTTGCTAGTTGTGTGTATTGTGAGCTTATGTGTGCATTGTGATTCACTGCAGATTCTGATCAAAAATGCACTCGAAAAAGGACTTCAAGTGACTGTCACAGTTTGGTCGTCATTTGCAAATAGCGACCTCATAAATGACGACCTCACTTACAAAGAAAATTTAGGGTCACCATTTACAAGGTCACTATGGTGACCAACTAATGCAAGTAGTGACCTGATCAGACCTGATGTTGTCACCATGAGGTCGCCATGGCGACCAACTAATGCAAATGGCGACCACATGAAAATCAGAAAATCCTTCATGGTCGCCACTTTGTCGCCATTGCGACCGAGAGGCACAAGTGGCGACATAGGGCGTTCAAGCTATAAGTGTTCAAATCAAATTAGAACGCCGCACAACAACAACTTCCCTCTTCTCAAATTCTCTTAATTTCTAAGCCGTGGCACGTACGTAATCGTCAAATCTGGTAAGCAATCACTCTAGTTCTTCAATTTTTCCATTCAAATCCTTCCTACATTGCATCTAGATACACTAGGGGTGGTTTTGAGCTTGATTTGAAGTGAATAGTGCATAGGATTGGAGTTTGTGTGATTATGATTCATACAGTAGTGTTGAGACATTGTTGAAGTGGTTGTGTTTGATTGTGGTGCACTCAGAGAGTGTGGGATTGGTGTAAAAGCGCCATTGTGCTGCCAGATTTTTGACAGAATTCTCAGTTCCGAATTGTGTGATACTATGGCACCTAAGATGAAATTGCCAAGCAAAGAATGTAATGGTAGCAAAGCCCCCACTCCTAAGAAGAAAGTGGTCCCAGATAGTAAGCTGAACAGGAATTTCCAGGACCGAACGGAGACATTTGGTGAGAAGAAAATATGGCTTGAGAGGGGAATAGACTTGGATAGTTTGGTAGATACCCCAGTCCCAACAACAGTGAATGACATGGGATGGGGAGGATTAGCAGCCACTCCTCCACACTACAGTGAGAGTTTGGTGAAGGAGTTTTATGCGGGAATGAATCCCGGGGAGTACATGAGGGGTGGTCATATTTTGGTTTGAGGGGTTCAAGTTCACTTGAACGCAGCGGATATTAATATCTATTTCGGGACAATATTGTTGGATTTTGAGGGGCTGCGTGAACGGATGGTGGAAGGGATCACCACAAACCCTTTGCATGTGAAGAATTCAATGGAGTTTGCAAACACTTTGACCATCACTCCTATGACTATCTGGATAGCGAAGAGATACCCTCTCAAGCAGTCTAATGTGAGGATTGAACCCGCCTTTTGACACATTTTCCTCAACTCGTCACTTAGGCCAGTTTTCTATAGATCTACAGTTCCATTTGAGATAGCCAAGATCTTGCATAACATTTTAGAGAGGCAGCCCATTGATGTGGGAGTAATAGTTAAGATGGAAATTCAGAGGATTAGGAGAAATGAATCAGAGTCCGACATCCTCCCTTTCCCATGTTTGATCACAGAGGCTTGCAAGTTGGTGGGTGTAGATGTATCCGGGGATGTACTTAAGCCCCCCATGTCTGATATGGATTTGACCACTTGGCGACGCTTGATGTTGAAGCGTAAGGAGTTACCCACCGGTGGGAAGCGTAGGAGAGTACACAGTTCAAAGACTGGTACTAGTGCTAGGGTAGAGTTTGAGAGAGTTGTTCCCGATAAGGATCATTTTGATAATGATGAGGATGATGAGGTTCCTGTTGTTGATGATTCTAGACAACCTTTAGGTCTTTGGATTTTGGATGGAGTAGAGCGCATCATGGGCAGTCAGACCGCTGATTTCAATATACTTCATGCTGATAATCTGGTGTTGGAAGAAAGGCAAAAGGCCTTAGAGGACAGACAGCTGAACTTGGAAGGTCTGATTCAGGACTTGAGTGAGACAGTTATCACAGGGTTTATAGACCTTCGTCGTGATTTAAGGCTTACACCATATGTTAGGAGGCCAAAGAAGACTACCACAGGGACTCCACCTATTCCAGCTACAGCATCAGGACCCAGTACAGATGAGCCTGATTTTGTTTTTCAGACTACACAGTCTGCTGCTGAGGAGGCAGCGCAATTAGAGGAGGCTATGACCTGTTCCATGATTGATCAGGGGACCCATTATACAGGGGGTCCTCCCATTGATGAGGTAGCTGCACATAGGAGATGAAGAGAGGAGTAGGCCAGGAGAGCGGCTGTGGCAAAGGAGTAGAGAAAGAAGGACCCGAAAGGGAAGGGTAGAGTAGAGCATGATGAGGAGGAGGATTCGGACTAGTTGGCATCCTAGTATTTTTAGGATTTATTTTGGACTATCATCATTTGCATCTTCTATTACTTTACTTGGACATTGGTAGCATTGTGTTTTTACTTTCGGATTATTTTGTTGGATACTTTATTTGCTTTATGATTTTTGCATTTCTTTTTCTTTCCCTCTTTATTTTTCATTATTGCTTTTATTTTGTTTCTGCATAGAATAAGGGTGTGGATTGGTTTTTGGTAGTGGATTTAGGACATTTGTGCCTTATTGATATATTTTGATTGTTTGGATTTTGTGAACGGATGGATGAGAGGGCAATATGCTGGATTATTGATATCTTTTGTTATTGCCTTTGCTTGTTGGATTTTTGCTTGAAACTTGTCGGGTTGCGCTTGTTTGTCTTTTTCTACCACCCATGAACAATTAGGACAATGTCCAATTTAAGTTTGGGGGTACATTTGCGCAACGCCATTGTGCTTGGTTTTCAATTTGTGTGCTAAATTATTCGAAAATTTTTGCGATATTGCCATATTTGAGCATGTTTTGCTTATTGAGATTGTTCTTTACATTATGTAGTGAGGAATTGTGCATCTTTGCTAGTGTTTGGTTTAGATTAACATCATGCCACTTAGGGTGTCATTGAACAAAGTGCGTTAATCTTTTTCTCTTAATGTTGAGTGAATTATCAAATTGGCTTGAAAGCTAAGAATTAATAGTGGAGATTCCCGTGAAGATCACAAACACAGCCTTTAAAAAGCGTATGTTGAGTTATAAAATATTCACTCTTTAAACACTCACTCTCAAACACTCATACACGCATGTATTGGTCTCATTTGCACTAAATTGTTGTTTGTCATAGAATATTATGGACTGCTTGTGGATGTCTTATTTTGCCTAGTGGACAAGCCTTTAGAAATGATTTTAGGCGATACATGTGAAAAACCACTATTGGCCTAAACACTTCCAACCAATGTGAATATGTGTGCTCCCAAGCCCCTTTGAAGCCAAACACATTTTAAGCCTTTCATTCATGAACCACATCTACATGAACCTTATAGCCTTACGATAATTGACCTACCTTGACCAAATGATTTACTAAGGCTTAGGAAATCAATGTAAAATTTTGAACTTGAAAATATAAGGGGTGTACCTAAGCATGTAAATGTGTGCAAAGAGTCTTGCAAAGCAAGAATGTTTGAAAAGAAAAAGAAAATTTGAAAGAAAACAAAAGCTTGAAAAGAGTGTGAAAAGAAAAGAAAAGAAAATGAAAGCATGCAAAGAAAAGAATTGGCAAGCAAAGAAAAAGAGAACCAATCAATTAGGCACAATTGGCCTAGAAAAGAAAGAAAAGTAAATGAACTACTCAATTTGGAAATGAGAGTAGCATGCACATGTAGAATTGTGAGCTTGGACACCTTGAAGTGTGAACAATATGTGTGAAACTTGTGGAACTCCTAATTAGAATGTATGTCTTAGTGTAATCATTAGGTTCCTTGATATCCATTTTCTCATTCTTTGTTTCACCATAACCTTAGGCCCCATTACAACCAAAGAAAAAAACTTCATGATCTTTAGGATTGTCCATTTTGTACAATTTGGTTTATGCATGTTCTTTCTAATTCATGGCTTGCAATTCCATTCATGAGACCACTTTTCAGGAAATTGCGTTTTTAATGATTATCATGTGCAATCAATTAGATGCCATAACATGAATTCATATTACACATGTATGATGTTGAGTGAAACCTAGGAGTCTTAGAGAAAAGAAGAGAGAATCTGGTGAGGTTTAGTATCAAAGCAAATTACATTCTAAACTAAATAGCACATTTGCTTTGAAGCTTTGGCATTTCGAATGTAAGATCGCATTGCGTACAATCATATCTAAGAGTGGCGCGTTTTTAATCTTTACTTGACATACCCTTACATGTTGAAGTCCTCACTATTGCATAATCATTTTAATCTCTTCATTTTGGATTCGCACATTGACCATAAGAAAGTAACAGCCTTTGAAATATCTCGATGCATGTTTTTGGGGGTTTGCTTGTGATTGTTTTGCTCGAGGACTAGCAAAAGATTGGTTTGGGGTATTTGATCAAGCCAAAATTGGTATGATTTTGGCCCTCATTTCCAACTCTTTTTGCTTGATTCTCGGGCATTTCCCTGTGTTTAATGGTGTTAAATTGAGTGTTTCAGGTTTTATCAGGTTTCAAGAGCAATTGGGATGAAGTTGAGGACTTGTGTGCAAAAAGGCTCACAAATGGGAAGAAACAGGACATTTTCGCCACTTAGGCAAGAGGAGGTTGCTACATGGTCACCATGGCGACAGAGGATTATTCAGAGCTTCAGAAGGTCGCCATTTAGGGGTCGCCATAGCGACCCACCCTTGCAAATGGCGACCTCACACCTTTAGGCAGGGTCGCCACATATGGTCGCCATAGCGACCCTCAGGTGCAAATGGTGACCTCTTCACAATTTGCTCATGGTCGCCACTTGCTAAATGGCGAAAAAGATGGTGTTCTGATCGAACCAAAATTGGTATGATTTTGGCCCCCATTTCCTTCTCCTTTTGTTTGATTCTTGGGCATTATTCTGTGGTTTAATGGTGTTAATTAAGTATTTTCAGGTATTTATAGAATTCAGGGGCATTGGAGTAATTTTGGTCATTTGGGGGTAAAAGCGTAAATTAGTGAAGGAAGATTGAAGATATGGTAATATTTGAAGAGAACAGGGGATCATTGTGTAATTTACCACGCAACGCAGCAAGGCACGCCACGTCATTAAATGATGCTGTGCGTTTTGATGCATGGGCTTGGGCTTCTAAGTACGCCCCAGGGCCGTTCTAACTGTCCCCCAGAAGAGACAAAGAAGACAGCGCCTATACACGCCCCTATCCCCTGCTAAGTGCGCCCCAAAGTCCAGTCCATGTAGCAACCATGTAGCAGCCCAGTCTGACTGAAGAGGAGACCACGTGCACAAGCCCAATCCATAAGCCCAATCCCTTGTCAAAAGCAAGTCAATCCTTGCTAAGTACACTCCCTGACCTTGCTAATTGAACCCCTAAAAAGACCAAAAGTTCAAGACTGTTTGCACCCCAAGTTGTTGCTGATTGCACCCCGTTTACTATTCAATCTTCTTCTTCCTCACGCATGAAACAGCCATGGACGTGATCTAACCCTAGCCGGCCAAACGACCACCTAAATGGACCTACCTCCGGTCGGAAAGTGGTCGGAAATAACGGCAAGGACACCGGCAGCCTGGTCGTCCCTTTTTCGGCGTCCCATTCGGCCGGAAACCGGCCATCCAATTCTCGCTCCTCACCGTCCACTCTTGTCACGCCACGTCACCATTTTGGTCGCCATTTGTCGTTCGAGGTCGCTATGGCGACAGGGACTTGATTCCCACAGCTGATGAGGTCGCCATTTGCATCCCTAAGGTCGCCATTTTTACCCAAACCGCGAGCATCACTGTGCCTTTCTCTGATTGGCTGAATTTGTGTGGAAAATTACAGAAAGGCCCCCTAGAGGGGCCAAAATGGCAATTTGACAATTAGAGGGGGTGTTTTGGTAATTTGCCATCCGTGACCTAATTCAAAAATACTATAAATTCATCCCTCTTTTCAATTTTGAATTCTAAGTCTTACCAAGCCATTCAAGCCTATTTTTCTCTCCTCCCAATCTCCCTTTTCTCCATTAATCATCTCCCAAATTCCTCCATTTCTATACTTGAACTTATCTAATCCATCCAAAACCTCACACCAAATCTTGATTACTTCCCTAGACCATTCCTTCCCTACCATTTTCTCCACCACAAATCCTTTGTCACTCACCATAAGCCATCCACCTATCTAGACACATCCTCCTCTTCCATTCTTTGCAACTAGGAGCATCAAAGGAGAACAAGGATCAAGCACTAAAGAAGGTGGCCCAAGGGTGATTTCCTTACCATTTACTTGTTTTTATTTGATTACTACTATGTGTAATTAAACCCCTAATCTAGGGGATTGATTTGATGAACATTTGGTTGTGGGTTTTTGCTTAAGCTTTGTAATGAATCTCTATATGTTTTCTATTTATTAATTCATTAGATTCTATTCATTATGTGATTGACTTGTATACCCACTTGTTAATTACAATCTTGTTTAGAATAACATGTTATATAATCACTCTTGGATTGACACACTTGAGTGATTAAGAACCCAATAAATAGGATGGATTAGTGGAGGGTATATCAACCACATTGATCTAAACCTAAATTGGTTAACATGTAGAGATTGGTCCTTAAAGTGGCTTAAGAAGCAATACCCATACCCACTTGCTAATCAATCAATTCCCTAGCATTAACATTAATTGTTTACATCCATTTGTTATCAAGATTGTGAGTCTTCTATTTTTCATATCACCATATTTTTAGTTAGGTTAATTTTGTATGTATGTTTGATGGTTTGACAACCATACACTCATTCATCATTTATGCTTTATTTTATTGTTTCTAGATTAGCTAATTAAATCAACATATTTCTCTAATTCCCTGTGGAACGAAGTCTAAGCTTACCACAATACTCATTTTCAAATCTTAAAATATTTTGCGTAAAGATTCATTTTATAACATTCTTTTGGTAATTCGCAATTTGGTAACGACACAAAAAGCGAGTCATCATGTTCATGGCGACCTTTGCATCTAACCGTTTTGCACACCAGGGTCGCTATAGCGACAAAATAGCGAACTTGGCGCCACATCAGCGAATCAAGCAGTTATCAGTACATGTCCAAGAGTGTGTATATATATAGTGGCCTTTCATCTTCAGAGAGGAGATCCGACCTTAGAAGAGCACGAAATTGATCACATTGAGTTCTAGCTTTCTCATCCATGGCATACTATTCCTCATCCTCCATTTCTCTACTTGTACTCATCTAATCCCATCCAAACCTCAACATCAAACCTTGACTACTTCCCTAAATCATTTCTCTCCTACCATTTCTCCACCCAAATTCCTTTGTCACTTTCCACCAAACATTCACACTTCAAGACACATCCTCTCCTTCCATTCTTTGCATTTATGAGCATAAAGGAAAAGAAGGATCAAGCTTAAAGAAGGAGGCGCAAGGGTGATTTCTTTACTATTTACTTCTTTTCATTTATTGCTAATATGTGTAACTAAACCCCTAATCTAGGGGATAGATTTGAGGATCATTTGGTTGTGGGTATTAGCTTTAGCTTGTAATGAATCTCTTATGTGTTCTATTCATTCAAATTATTAGATTCTATTCATTATGTAATTGACTTGTATATCACTTGTTAATTGCAATCTTGAGTAGAGTAATATGTTATATATTCATATTTGGATTGACATTCTTTGTGTGATTAAGAACTCATTTAATAGGATAGATTAGTGTTGGGTATATCAACCCCATTAATCTAAGCCTTTAGTGGTTGACATAAAGAGATTGGTACATTAAAGTGGCTATATGGCATTACCCACACTCAAATGCTAATCAATCTATTCCCTAGCAATCTTATTAATTGTTTTCATCACTATTCTTATCAAGGTTGTTGAGTATTCTATTTTTCATAACACTTGTGTATTTTCAATTTAGTAGCTAGTATTGGTGGTTTTTGAAACCACACATCTATCAAACATTATGATTTATTTTGCTTGTCCAAGATTAGTCAATCTATCTAATTAGCACTCCATATCTCTGTGGAACGAACTTGCTTACCATTTGCCATAAAATCACATTTTAAAGGATTTAAGTGGCTTAAAAGGGTTTTCAAAGATCAAACAAAATTATATCATTTTTGTGAGTACATGACGACTCATCACGCTGCCAATGTCACAGCGGTCTTCACAGCGTGCACCTCTACAATAAATACCGCTCTCAAATCACTGCTGAAAAATCACAGCGCAATGCGCAGTGCAAAACATCGATGCCTGACCGCTGTCTTGCTGCTCTCGAAATGCGCAGCGCAACACACAATATGGACCGCTGCACATCATGCTGCCATTGCAACAGCGTAAATCAAATCTTCAATTTGCTAAGAAAATTGTCGCTGTGCAAATATCAAGGCACTCAAAATTTATTGGCCAATATTGTTGACTTTGATTAATTGCCACCAAACTTCAACAATTTAATTCACAATTTTTTATTTTTTATTTTTTATTTTTTTGCTTCCTTTTGACTTGAAGTCTTCATAAATAATCTCAACAATCTCCCACTTGAAGCTTGAAACTCAATAGACGTTCTCCATCCTTCCTCGATGACTTAGTGGATAAATAACGGTGCGCTCATCCCCGACGTCTTCACTCTTAAAGACCCATTGAAGCTGCGCATAGCTCCAGTTTCTCAATAGTTACTGGTTTAGTTAACATGTTGACCGGATTCTTGCTACCTGCTATCTTCACAAGCTTTAACACGCCTTCTTCGATTAACGAACAAATGAAATGGTAACGAAGATCTATATGTTTGGTCCTAGAATGGAATGCCGAATTCTTGGCCAAGTGTATTGCACTCTGACTGTCACTGTGCAACACATTCATCATTTGATCAAATCCCAACTCAGCTAACAAACTTTGTAACCATATCAGCTCCTTGCTTGATTCTGTTACAGCCACATACTCCACTTCAGTTGTAGAGATTGTCACTATCTTCTGCAACTGGGACATCCAACTAATTGTGGTATTAGCCATTGTAAACACATATCCGGTGGTACTCCTTCTATGATCCACCTCCCCAGCAAAATCTAAATCCACATAACCTTCCAGCTTGAGTTCGTTTCTTCTGAAGGTTAGACATCTTTCTGTTGTACCGCGCAGGTATCTTAGGATCCACTTCACAGCCTCCCAGTGAGGCTTACCTGGATTGGACATGTAACGGCTCACAACTCCCACTGCATGGGAAATATCTGGTCATGTGCAAGTCATGGCATACATTAGGCTTCCAATGGCTGAAGCATAAGGAACTTTAGCCATGAAGTCCTTCTCCTCTTCCGTCTTCGAACTCTAGTCCTTGGATAACCTAAAATGACTAACCAAAGGTGTTCTTACCGATTTTGCATCACCCATGCTGAATCTCTGCAACACCTTCCTAACATACTCTACTTGTGAAAGCTTCAATGTACCTTCCTGATTGTTTCTGCTAATTCTCATTCCAAGAATCTGTTTTGCTGCACCTAAATCCTTCATCTCGAACTCACTCAAGAGTTGCTTCTTCAATTGTTAATCTCTTCTAAATCTACACCAGCTACTAACATGTTATCAACATAAAGTAGCAGAATAATAAAACTTGACTTAACCTTTTTGAAGTAACAGCAGTGGTCAGCATTGTATCTCAAATATCTACTGCCTTGCATAAACCCATCAAACTTTTTATACCATTGTTGGGGAGCTTGTTTTAAACCATACAAGCTCTTTGTCAACCTACACACCAACTCTTCATTGCCATCTTCTACGAACCCTTCTGGTTACTGCATGTATATCTCTTCCTCCAAATCTCCATGAAGAAAGGCAGTCTTCACATCTAACTGCTCAAGATATAACCCCTTTGCTGCGACAATACTTAACACCAACCGGATCGTAGTTAGTTTAATAGCAGGAGAAAAAAATTTAGAGTATTCAATACATTCTATTTGTTGGAAGCCTTTGACCACTAGTCGTGCCTTGTATCTCTTGGAACCATCATGTTCCTCTTTGATCCTTACCCACTTATTTTGTAGGGCTTTCTTTCCTTCAGGCAACTTGGCTAACTTCCAAGTTTGATTTGAAATCAACGACTTCATCTCATCCTTCATTGCAAGCTCCTACTTGCTCGCATCTTCTCCTTGATATGCTTCATCATAGCACTCAAGTTCCCCTGCATCTATCAACAACATGTATTGCAAGTACTTCCTATTTGGTATAGGAGTTTGAGTTGATCTTCTCACTACACTCTGAGCCTGTGTCACTGGAACATCTCTATACGGGATAGGATCTATAACTTGGAGCGGCACACCATGTTCTTCATCATTCTAAATAACTGGTTCCACGACCTTGTTCTCTGACACATCATTCGGCCCAAAATACTCTAGCTCTTCTGGCTCAGACACCTGTGTGTTTCTGTCTTTGTTCATAACATTTTCATTGAAGACAACATCTTTACTTCTAATCATCTTGCGGTTTTGGTCATCCCACAGCTTGTAACCAAATTCATCTTCTCCATAGCCCACCAAAATACACTTCACTGACTTGGCGTCTAGCTTGTTCCTTGCATGATCACCTATATGTACATAAGAAACACATCCAAACACTTTAAGATGAGAAAGTTTTACCTCTTTCCCAGTCCAAATCTCTTCTGGTATAGCGAGGTCCAATGGCTTTGATGGTCCTCTGTTGATCAAATATGATGCTGTATTGACAGCCTATGCCCAAAACTGTTTTTGGCAACCCTGAATGTAACCTCATGCTTCTAGCTCTCTCATTCAATGATTTGTTCATCCGTTCTGCTATTCCATTCTGCTGTGGGGTTCCAGGAACCGTTCTACTGAGCTTAATCCCGCTCAGATAGCAAAACTTCTTGAACTCACTGTCTTCATTTTCTCCACCATTGTCTGAATGCAGCTTTTTGATCTTTAACCCTGTCTCATTCTCAACCCTAGCTTTCCATCTCTTAAAATCATCAAACACCTCAGACTTGTGTTCCAGAAAATAAACCCATACCTTCCTGAAGTGGTCGTCAATAAATGTGACGAAATACTGTTTACCTCCGGTTGACGAGATTGAAGCTGGACCCCAAACATCGATGTGCACTAGTTCCAATTTCTCCTTTGCCGGTACCCTTCTGGTCTTCTTGAAGCTCACTAGATTCTGTTTTCCCAATACATAACTCTCACAA
The DNA here is from genome assembly GCA_954870605.1 of Acer campestre. NCBI lineage: Eukaryota > Viridiplantae > Streptophyta > Magnoliopsida > Sapindales > Sapindaceae > Acer > Acer campestre. The sequence continues at coordinate 30,865,268 of OX940802.1, read as the reverse complement.
AAATCAACCTTAACACTCTTCAAATCTGGCAACTTACCTTTCGAATGTAGACACTTCAGCCCCTGACTACTCATGTGCCCAAACCTCTGGTGCCACAAGTTTGGATCGTCTTTACCTTCCGCCATAGCGATTGAACCACAACCATCCGTGATTGTGTAAAGTGACCCATTTTTATTTCCTCGGGAGATTGTCATAATAGCCTTCGAAATCTTCCACTTATCATCTGTGAAAGTCGTCATATAACCCTCTAACGCCAGTTGCCCAATGGAGATCAAATTCTTCCTCAAATCTGGTATGTGCCTCACGTTATTGAGTTTCCAAACTAACCCTTTCAACTGAATCTTCACATCTCACCCGGTAATATTGCATGCTTGATCGTCACCAAGATACACCTTACCCAAATTTTCGGAGACGTAATTCTCAAATAACTCCCTATGAGGTGTGGCATAGAAAGACGCTCCTGAATCCAAAATCCAAGACTCTGTCTTACTTTCCAGCAAGTAGATGAGGTAATCATCTGACTCCTTTGACACACAGTTCGCACTGCTCTTGCCCTTATCTTTCTTTTCAGATCTACACTCAGACGAGAAGTGATCTTTCTTACCACAGTTTCAGCACTCTACATCTTTCTTGTTTCGTTGCTGATTTCTCAAATAATTGACCTAATACCTAGATTTAGACTTACCTCTTGACTTTGATCTTCCTCGTTGATTCGTGTTCCGATTTTTGTTTCTGCCTTCTCTACCTTCCATATTCAATGCTGAAGATATAGACGCTCCAAATCCCTCTTCACGCATCCTAATCTCTTCGGTCATGATCATGTTCACAACCTGTGAGAAATCCAATTTCTCTTTTCCAAACGAGTTGGCAATTGACTGACATGTCATCTTCAGACTTTCTAGCAATTGGGTGAGCATAAACACTGCCAAGAATTCTTCAACGAAACCCATAGACACAGAAGTTAACCCATCCTTCACTTCATTGAACTGGTTTAAATACTCTCTAAAACCCTGACCTTTCGTCATCTTTAAATATGATAGTTTCTTGACAAAATGGACATTCCTTACCGCAGAAGGTTGTTCATACAGGTTTGATAAAGTCTTCATCAGATCACTGGCAGTTAGCTGATCCTTTACGTTAAAAGCGACCTACTTCATCAAACTGAGACGAATTGCTCCCAATGCTTTCCTATCCAGCAGTTCGAACTCCTCTTCATCCATGTTCTTTAGCATCCACTTCTTTGACCAATCTGCATTGGTCATGGTTGCCGGCTTCTCTTTTATCGACCAATGCAGGTCTTTCTGGTATAGATAATCCTCCATCTGCATCTTCCAGAAACTGAAATTCGTCCCATTGAATTTCTCAATCTTGAGAGAATCTTTCTCAGATCCCATCCTTACAATAAAATCGTTGACCTCGTGATAACCTAGATTTGTGTGAAAAATAACCTGCCCCAACCTGGCTCTGATACCAATTGTTGTAAGAAAAAATCACACACACAGATAATATGAAAGCAATAAGAAGAAAAAGATGACACCAAAGATTTTACATGGTTCAGCAATTTACCTACATCCACGGAATGCACCGCACTCAATCCACTACTTCCAGAGTTGATTACAATCTCTCTCTCTTTTAGTCTCTCTACAATTTGCTCTCTATCTCTCTAGCAATTTTTCTTACACGCATTAGGGTTTACATAATTGTGGTATTTATATGGAAGCACTAGGGTTGGCCAAATCCTAATTGGGATCTATTTATTTTTTCCTCTTTCTTTTTTGTGCAAGTCTTCATCGCATGCGGATTTGCGTCGGACCGCTGCCTATGTCACAGCGCTCTTTACAGCGTGCACCTCTGTGACAAATACCGCTCTCAAACCGCTGTCGAAAAATCATAGCATAATGCGCAACTCAAAACATTGATGCCTAACTGTTGCCTTGCCGCTCTCGAAATGCACAGCACAACACACAATATGGACCGCTGCACATCACGCTGCCATTCCAATAGCGTAAATCAAATCTTCAATTTGCTAAGAAAATTGTCGCTGTGCAAATATCAAGGCGCTCAAAATTTATTGGCCACTATTGTTGACTTTGATTAATTGCCACCAAACTTCAACAATTTAATTCACAATTTTTTTTTTTCTTCCTTTTGACTTGAAGTCTTCATAAATAATCCCAACAGTTCGTGTAGGCTATGGGTGCTTGGTTTGCTTCGCTGGCCTGCAGAGGTTTCTTGGTCGTTTTTCTTTCTTTTGTTGTGCTTGTCTCTGTGTCCTGGTTTGTTCTTCTTTGTTGTTTTGGCGGTTGCTGTTGCTTGTGCCTGGCCTCTCTTGGGTTGTGTTTTGTGGCTCCCTCCTTTTGTTTGTTATAATATTTCGATGTTCAAAAAAAAAATTATTTAATTTAGTGGTAATTTCCTGGTGGTCACTCACTTGGTTGTGCACTATCAAAATTGGAGAATTCAGTTCAAAATAACTATTATATATAGATGAACTATCCTAATTGGTGGTCACTGTGATGGATGGTTAGAGATCAGATTTTTTTTTTAAGGGAAAAAGATTTTTTTTTAAATAAAAAAAATAAAAACTTGGTAATAAAAAAGAAATAAAAAAAGAGCAAAGGTTTTTTTTAAAAAAATTTCTTATTAAAATTAGAGATGGACGGCTGGAGATCAAATCTTTTTTTTAAGAAAAGGAAAAAAAATTTCAAATATATATAAACAGAATTGTTTTTTTGTTTTTTTGTTTTTTTTTTTTTTTAAAAAAATTTAGTTTTAACTATTGTAATGTGTCACCAAATGAGTGGCCAGTAGTGTAACGTCTCACCAAATGGGTGGCCACTAGGGTAAATTTCCCTATGGATGGCCATTTCTGTCACACTGTTTGCTTATAATGGCCATTTTGGTTTGAATTCTCCATCCAATGACCATTTTGATTGTGCCCAACCAAATGGGTGGTCATTGGGGTAATTATCTCTTTAATTTAAATTCAACTTTCCATTCTTTAATTTCCTTTTTATTAATGAGTAACCATATTGTGTCAATCTTGGTAGAACTATATAGCAAGCTTGAAGCTAGTACATATATATAATCCCTTCTGTAATTGATTTGATCAATTCCTCTGCTTCAGCTATAGCTATTGTGAGATTTTTTCAACGATCTTCTTACTATATACCAAAAAACTGAAAAAGTTAAGCAATATATAACTACAAATAATTAGACCTTTTATTTCATTATATATGGCCATCAATCAAATGAAAACACATGACCTCACCTTATTCTTGATCGAGTTATCTTTAATGTATAATAACAAAAATATAATTCGCTAAACGGTCGGACCTTATCTTATTTTATTTTTGGCAGGTTCACTGATTATCTCATATGATAATCAGTTTACAGTGCTAATTAAATCAGAGACCTGATCAGAAAAATACCCTAATAACAAGTTCTAATTAATATAAAAAGCTAGTTTGCAAACTTAGCCTTGTAATCTGCCCACAACTGGTTGACATTCTTCCCCAGCAAATCAACAAAGTAGCTATCATTGTATCCATCTTTCATCTTCTTGTGCAACTCTGCAACGAATCCATTTCTCAACCCATTACAGTAGTCCAAAAACCTGGCCGTGATGTCATAACCTTGATCGATTCATTTTTTATTATTTTTTGGATTATGAATTGATGGTTGAATAATTGTGTTTTTGTTGTTCATTTATATAGAGTAAATGATCATGTAATGTATTCATGTACGTGTTGACTTGTTGTCTAGCTTGATTGTGACTAGGGGTGGGCAAAAAACCAATGAACCGAACCGAACCGAACCGAACCGGCGAACCGAACCAGTTCAATTGGTTTTTTTCGGTTTTTCATTATTAACCGGCTCGATTCGGTTCGTTTTTTAAAAAACTGGATATTTCGGTTCGGTTTCCGGTTTAAGGATTCGAACCGAGAACCGGTGCATATAATGAAAAAATGTTGTAATGCTACCGTATTAATATTTATGTTATAGCATTGTAATGGTAATGATTATGTATGAGTAGTTCAACATAAAACACTATAGATAATGTCAACTGAAATTTCTGTTTACAATTTTTGCTGTCATCAAAAGATTAAATAATAATATCTCATCAAAGTAGATGATTTTGCTTAATGATATTGGTTGCCTTTAGCTGCATTGGCATTGTAGCTTTCATTGCATAGTACTCTTTTTTTTTTTTTAGGGAGAATCGCAAATACCCCCCCGACTTTTAAGCTAATGGCAAATCAAACCCTCTGGTTTGAACAATCAGCAAACAACCCCCTACAAATTTGAACAATCAGCAAATAACCCCCTACAAATCAGCAAATAACCCCCTACATGCAGCAAATAATGCAAGGGTTACTTAACGGTAGGGGGTTGTTTGCTGATTGTTCAAACCAGAGGGTTTGATTTGCCATTTGGTTAAAAGTCGGGGGGGTATTTGCGATTCTCCCTTTTTTTTAATGCTATAAACTGTATGTGTGCTTATATTTACCGAGCACATTATTATTCATGTGTTTGCAAGTCGGAAGCTAGAATACAAGACATACAAGAAGCACAAGCATACAGTGCTTTTCATTTTCTAAGACTCTGAACTTAGAAAGTAAGAAATTATAATTTTTTCTGTTAGAATCTGAAAATTGGTTAAATTTGCTATTAAAATAATGCCTTTTGGTTTAACTTATTTGTGGACTGTAGATATCTCTGTAGTGAAAATCTCTATCCTTTGATAACATGCATGTACTTCTGTCAAATTGCATTGAGGTTTCATTGGAATAAATATGTTGTTTTGTTTTATGAGAACTATAATTCTAACAAGCTTCTTAGAAATAATAAATCAGTGGGTTGTTTGCATCCAACTAAACTAAGATGTACTTTTTTTCTTAATTCAAACATATTATGATGCATAAAATGCAACAAACATCCACTTAAAGTCATCATTTGGTATTATATTGTCTCTGTACACCAAAGTTTCAAATTTTCTAACCATGGCATATTTTAAAAATTAAAGCCCAATAAGCCCAAAACCAAAAAAACCAAACCGAACCAAACCGGTTCAATTGGTTTTTGATCGGTTCACACTTTTCAATTTTATCGGATCGGTTCACTCTTTTAAAAACTGGATATTATCATTTTTTTATCGATTTATTCGAAAAGTGAACCGATCCATTAAACGTCCACCCCTAATTGTGACTCGGGAAAACGTTGAATATTTCTGTCTTATGATTTTTCAAAAGAGCATTCAATAAATTAGAAGATGTTGAAGTTACGTCAATATTCAATACATTAAGAGTCGTGGTCACTGCGGTTTCGGTTCGGTTCGGTTCGGTTCGGTTTCGGTTCCTAGTTCCGACCAATTATGTTTCTTTTTTTTTTTTTTGAATTTAAAATTATAATTATCATTATCAATCAAAAATATTCACAACAAAGATTTGAAAAAAGAAAAACAAGGTTTAAAAAAAACAATTGTGTAAAACTGATAACAAATATGGAATAAATGAAGCATTCCTATCAACCTTGTAATAAGATCAACTAATGTTCATATTTCCATAGTTTAATAATTGTATTTGGGGATATCAATGGGTCATAAAAGGACATGAGAGGTCATCGCCAGGGTAGACGAGGGTGGTGTAGGTTAGGGGAAATATCCTTGCCACTATCCAATTTCTCTATGGGGTATTATTACTAAAGTCCCTACTTTTTTATGAATTGTCACCTATTTAAACGTCTTTGTCATATTAGTCACTTTAGTCCCTTGTTTTTTCAAAATACATCACTTTAGTACATTTAACCAAAAAACTAACGGTCAACTATAACAAAATGTGTAAAAATACAATTTTACCCTTTATTGTTATTTTAAAAAATTTTCTTTTAATCCCTCTAGTTTCAATAATAGCTGGTCAACCCCTAAAAAAAATTAAAATGCCTCCATCAAGGATAGAACCTTCAACCTTAAGGTTAAAAGTCACAAGTTCAACCAACTGAGCTACTCTAGCTTATTATTGAAGGTTTGTTGATTTAAATGTATATATAGTTATATAATTTGTTTAAACTAATTTAAGTATGTTTATATAATTTAAAATAAACTCATATTTAATAATAATATATAAAAACATATTTATGAAAATGAAAAAGAAAATAACAAACCAAAAGGAAACCCAGAAAACCCAGAAAATCAAAGCCTGTAACTTTTTTTTCTTTCTTTTTTTGGATTTTTTTGTTTTCAAAAAATATATTATTTCAATTTGATAAAAAAAAAAAAAAAAAAAAAAAAAAACCCAGAAAATCAAATCCCATAAATTGAAAATTTCCTCTCTCTTTTTTTTTTTTCCTTTTTTTCCTTTTTGTTTTGTTATTTTCTATTTCATTCTCATAAATATGTTTTTATATATTATTATTATATATTATTTTATTTTAAATTATATAAATATGAGTTTATTATTATTATTATTATTATATATGAGTTTATTTTAAATTATGTTTTTATATATTATTATTATATATGATTTTTTCCCCTTTCAATTTATGGGCTTTGATTTTCTGGGTTTTTTTTTTTTTTTTTTATCAAATTGAAATAATATATTTTTTTGAAGAGAAAAAAAATCCAAAAAAAGAAAGAAAAAAAAAATTACGGGCTTTGATTTAAAAAATCCAAAAAAAGAAAGAAAAAAAAATTACGGGCTTTGATTTTAAATTATATAAACATATTTAAATTTGTTTAAACAAATTATATAACTATATATATACATTTAAATCAACAAACCTTTAACAATGAGCTAGAGTAGGTCAGTTGGTTAAAGTTTGTGACTTTTAACCTTAAAGTTGAAGGTTCGATCTTTGATGAAAGCGTTTTAATTTTTTGAGGGATTTACCAGCTATTATTGAAACTAGAGGGACTAAAAGGAAAAAATTAAAAAATTACAATAGAGGGTAAAATTGTATTTTTACACATTCTATTATAGTTGACCATTAGTTTTTGGGTCAAACGGACTAAAGTGATGTATTTTGAAAAAATAAGAGACTAAAGTGACTAATATGACAAAGACGTTTAAATAGGTGATAATTCATGAAAAAGTAGGGACTTTAGTGATAATACCCCTTTCTCTATTACCCTCGGTCATTTATCATTCTCCGTTTGATTTGAAATTTAAAATTAACCATAATAAATAAAAGTTTTTTTTTCTTTCTTTAATAATAGAGTAATGCTATACAATCTAAATAATAACTCAAATGATGTGACAAGTGAGTTGTCATCACCATTCATGTTTAAATGGTGTGGTTAAAAAAAAATTAGAATAAATTTCTTTTTAAAAAAGAAAAATAACTCCATTCCTAGTACTTCCATTTAGATTTTGGGTGAAACTCACCTCATCATCGTCATAATTATTTTGCGGAGGACTTTTACGTTGGGGACCGGCCTCGCATAGATTTTTGACATCCTTAATTGTACTTGGAAATAAAAGAATTGTGGACCCTGTAATATTAGAAAATTCTAACACGGAAAAATCTTGGAGAAAAATCAATGCGAACTGACGTTGAAGACTATCAAATGAAATCAATCTTGGGTCTTCTTTGATTTGGACTTTTTGGAGAGGCCAACTCCTGTCCTTTTTTCTTACCCATAATTTTTTCGTGAGATTTTGAATATTCAGAATAAATATTTTCCATAATTTATATAAACTTTTGAGTAAATTTGACTTCAATTTAAGATTATTTAAAAAAAATAAAAAATAAACATCAATTCATCAATTTAATCTTAATTCAAAGGTTGAGAAGAGTATAATAGTAAATGATCATCATAGACATTTGATGAAATAGTGAAGATAGAAAACCCACACAAAAAAAAATTGTCCAGATTCATGCTCAAATAATGTGGTATGTGAGTTGTTAATAATATATAAATCATGAGATGATGTGTTAGTTACAAACATGGTTCTAGTAATTGGCCTAGACGGCCGCATAAGGAAGGCCTAATCGTCTTTCCTAGGAGTCCGGCTAGGCGGTATGGGCCTTCACTCAACAAATTTTTATATATATGTATATATATATATATTCCAAAATGATACCGTTTTGGCTAATTCAGCTTCACCACTTAGATGCCGTCTGGGTAGTTTAGGCTCTAGGTGCCAATTCTACCGTACGACTGGCGCCTAGCGCCTACTAGAACACAGATTACATTTGAGCATATATTTTGAAAAGTCTAACATCTCTATTGATGAAATTAAACTGCTTTGATATATGTAAATATGTAGATACATATGAATATCTGTATCCCAATTTCAAATCTTACTAAACTTCAAATCGAATATGAAAATTAATTAAAAAAAATTATCAAATATGAAAACTTTAATCTATAAAAAAGGGAGAGATGCCATTCAAAATCATATCATGCCAAACATTACTAAGAATAATATCTCATAATTACACATTTAAGATTTTTTATTTCATGATCTATTACAAATATTAATAATTAGAGGTTTCGTCTTCACAACTTAAGACTTAAAAACCCAGTCTTATTTATCAACATAATCTTGTTTTTTTATTTTATTCATATAAGGAAACTGCATAATTAATTAATTAATTCCCATACTTGGCCTTGTAATCACTCCACAACTGATCAACACTCTTTCCCAGCAAATCCATGAAGAAGTTATCACTATAACCATCTCTCATCTTCTTATTAATTTCTGCTACAAATCCATTTCTAAGACCATCACAGTAATCCAAAAACCTAGCCGTAACACTGTACCCTTGGTCCCATTTGGTTCCGTCCCCTGGTTGCGCCCACCCGTTGGCAGGATAATTAGCCTTCAACCTTACAAAATCAGCAATCCCTTCGGTCAGTCCAACGGGAGCTTGACCTGCCCCGTTCCACTGCCACACATGCGCCATCTCGTGATAAACGATTCCGGTGAATTCTTGCTTTACATCGTCCATGTAACTGTTGAGATAACCAGCGTTTACTTGGATTTGGTTGTCACTTGTCGCTGCAGGGAAGGACTGGCCGTTGATCACGACAGTTTCATTGATCAATAAGGACACCTGAGTGATGTCCTTCCGGTCTGCGGCTGTGGCTTGCTGGAACAGGCCCCAGATTAGTTGTGTGGCGGTGTCCATTGTTTGTTGGGCATATCCGGCTCCAATCTGGTTGTTGAATATGATGCCTCCAGGTGCTGTCTCGGCCTGATTGGTGACCACATAATCGACTGCCTCGACATGGATGATCATGCCGTGTAGGGCTGATAGCGTTACTAGAGAAATCACCAGGATCATCAAAGCTGGGCGACCCATGCTTGAAACCTGAAACCTAAAACCTGAGTGATGCTTTATTGCTTTTTAGGGAGTGTGCGTTGTAACTGTGTTTTTGCTCCAATGCTCCATGCATATATATAGATTTTTTAAAGGGGCAAGAATAAGAAATTTACTTTAAAAAATTGAAAATATTTTGGGTGTGAAAACTATGTTTTCCAAAGTTTTTAAGATAAAACATAAGACAATTTAAAAAATAATAAATAAATAAATAAATAAATAACAAACAAACAAACGAACTTTGGAAGTGTGGCTAAAATGTTCTTAACTTGGATGGTGTAAACCAAAAAAAAATGTTCTTAACTTTTTTGAGATCATTTTTAAATCAACTCTTCATATCATTGTATTCAAATTATTGCAGATGTTAAAAAATGTATAGAAATAAAAAGTTTTTTTCTAAAAATAAGTATAAAAAAAGTGGATCACTTCATATTTCACTAAATTTTAAACATACATAATAAAGATGGTAAAGAAATTGAGTTTATTTAATGAATTTTAGGGTTTTATGAAATTTTACATTCAAATCTAGGTAATTTGGATTGTATAAATTATAATTAATTAAAATCAACTGAATGTTTTGTAGCAGAATTAAGATAATTTTACAAATTGTTTAAAAAAGAATTATATGATGATATACGTGGCTCCTCATGATTACCGTATCAAATATATTTTATTTTTTTTCTCAATTTTTTATGTTAATAAAAAAGGAAAAAAGCACATATTTTCAAAATGGGTTAGACAAAATCAACTTAAATTTGTGACCTCAACATCTCAATCTATGTTCTCTTAATCCAAGAGTTATAAATGCATTCAAATCTGAACCACTGGATTAAGAGCACACAAGTGGTCGAGATGTTAAAGTCAAAATTTTAAGTCATAAATTTAAGTTGATTTAGCTTGAACCTTCCAAAATAGTAGTTGTAATCTGGTTAGGTCTCGGCAAACCCTAAAGTCATGATCACCCATTGAAAATTAAAGTTTGAAACAGAGGGAAAAAAACATCAAAGAAAAATCAGTGCAACAAACAGTTTTAATTTGAGGTTAATAATGAAGTCTAGCTTGACTTGTGGAATCAATATATAAACAGATATTGCGAGAGTTAAGTTATTTGAAAATTCAAACCTACCAAAGTTGGCTTGACCGCATTTGATCTTTTGATTAATGATGGATATATGTTCAAATCTAACACTTCGTAAATATATGAATGAAATATTAATCCAGATTTGTATGAAATTTATTCTAGATTTATTTGTTTATTATTTCTTCAATTAGTATATTTGGTTCAGCCCCAATGTTTCATAACCTATAGTCTTAGGAGGGTGTATTCAATTAGGATTCTTGAGGACATTTAAAAACATTATAAATCCTGGTGTATTCAATTTAGACATTTAAAGACTTTAAAAGAGTCCATATAAATCCAGTGGTATTCAATTAATTAGGATTTCTATGGACTTTTAAAGAATCCTTCAAAATCCAGGTGTATTGAATTGAGACTTTAAAAATATCTACAAAAATCAAGGTGTATTCAATTAAGACTAGATTTTAAAGGATTTTCTTAGCTCATGGATTTTGATGGATTTTGGTGGACTTAATGGTGAAAGATATAAATATCAAATGTCATAACATGTCTGGCTTTCTCCTCAAAGATTTTGGTGGATTTTGCTCTCTCTCTCTCTCTCTCTCTCTCACACACACACACACACACACACACACACACACACACAAAAAAAACAGAAACGAAAAGCACTAATATGTAAAAAATTTAAAAACCGATGCATGATGCCTGTTGGAGGCTCTACCTTTTTGTCTCGTTGAGAATAATAAGCTACCATCCCCAGCATGTTCTGTGAATTAAAAAAGGAAAAAAAAAATCGAGTTCTAAAAGAAAACAAGCCACATACAATACACACATCAATATAATAATGCCACCTTGAATGCAAACCACAAACCAATGAACAAAAACTGCAACGCCATTAATATTTTAGTTGTATCATAAATTGGAAGGAATGCAGTATACCTCTCCAACTTCAACGAAGATCACATGTGGTGCAAAAGTCATTCCAGTTGAACTGTTCATCCATTCACCTAACAAACAAACAAAGAATTGAAATTAATAAATAAACTTCAACAACCCTAAAGTAGATGTATAATAACAAGAAGCAGAAAACAAGAAAATCTACTAGTCTTAAATGACATAAGCACATGACATATTAAACCAACATATCATTTAAAGCTGTGTACTCATTTTCTTATGGTTTTAACATAACATACACAAAACAAAGACCACTTCAAAAACTTTAGAGGAGCAAATATGAGGTAGGGTAACTTTATAATTTGAGGCTTCTATGTTCCAACAAAATCACCTAAAATTAATATAATTAGGAAACAAAGACCACTTCAAAAACTCAGAGGAGCAAACATATGGTAGGGTAACTATTTAATTTGTGGCCTAAATTCATTATTACTAGTATTAGGTTGGGATTTTTTTCAAGTAATAATTTGTTTTTCTTTTTGAATGTATAGATTGGTTGAGTGTATAAATTGTGTTATTGGGCCATATAGTGGTATAATTCTTCATTTATAATGAAAGTCAGAGATAACAAATCCATGAAAGTTCATGGATGTCTAAATAAATCCATAAAAGTCTAAGATAGATATCTAAACAAATCCATAAAAGTCTGAGATGGATGTCTAAAAAAATCAATATAAATCCATGTGGATTTATAAAAGTCCATAGAAATCCATGAAAATCTGTCACTTAAAAAATGTCTTTAATAATGATCACAAATAATTGATTATGAGCAAATGAGTGTGTTCATCAAGACAAATTAAAGATAGCTATTGAAAGAGATTCCAGAAGCAAGGAGAGCTGTACAATCATATGCATGATTATGTATTGGTCTTCCTCAAGAGATATTTTATTGCAATTTTTTGAAATTTAATTGTTCTTTTATATATATATATATAGTATCTATCTATCCACCTATCTAGATTATGTGTTTTTTTAAAGTTTTTTGCCAGTGGTAGGATTCGAGCCGCTGACTTAGGAGTCATTTATCCAAACCCTAAGCTCATCCATCTACTAATTGAGATATGCAGACGCTCCTATGGGGCTGAAATTTAATTGGTTAGACTTTGCTGAAGAGAACATTGCATTTTAATACAAGTTTATTATATATCCATTTTAGTTCTTTTTAAAACATTTTATAATGGGTATTTAGCCTTTAATAGATCCCAAAATTCCTAAAGATTGAAAATCCAAAATTGAGCTTCAACTCCTTACTTTTCTATGGGGACGGACAGGCCATCAAACAAGCATGATTGTCCGCCTGACACCTGTAAATCTGTAATGACCAGTTTTGATCGAAACGAATGCCCAATAGGTGATAGACTCGGCTAGAACGGAAAATTTATCATTTCCCACTATAATTAGAGGTCTTGACAAGATGAAATTGATCCATTGGTATGTCTCCTTCTATTCATATATCATTAAGAATTTAAGGTTTTGATTCGAGTCATGTCTCTCACCTCTTTAAATCCGAAATTAAAAATAAAACAGGTAGGGAGGTTTTTTTGGGTTTGGTGAGACTTGGGCTTGGCCTAGCTATCTGCCCAGTTTCTTAAAGCGTTAATAATTTGGTGAGTTAAAGCGTAGCCCAAAGCCCATCCACTGAAGCCGATTTAACTATCCTCCTTTTTAACTTTGGAGAAAACCCACCTTGTGACTTGTGAAGTTGTGAGATCATGACAAGTCAAACCCCTTTTGAGAGGCCAGCAGATTCCTATAGTAGATTTAGCCCACATATATTCAACCTTCTCACACCAAAATAATAAAGCATGTTCAGAGCTTCCAGACATCTGTTTCACAGCGTTCTACAATTAGTTTTTCATTTAATCAAGTGATTAGCCCAGGAGGGATTACGAATATCAATGTGTTGGGGATGGAATTAGATTCTCCGCCCTCACCCTTGCCGCCGCCTCGTTTGAAGGAAATGAGATATATAGCATTACTCTTATTTCTAAAAATAATAATTAGTTTTATTTTTAGATTTGAATAAGTTAATAAATGTTTGATTTAATATGAAATTAGATGTGATTTATTCTATCTACACACTTGTTTTTTTTTTTTTTTTTTTTTTGATGGAATCTACACACTTGTTAGTTTTAGATTGGTTGCTATCTTTACACATTCTTATATAATTAAAATAAAAACATGTTAAACCCGAAGGGTGAGCATGTATGTGATGTGTGGTTAGATGTACGGTCACATATTCAATTCCCCCTAGTGTTAAAATCTTGGGGCTAGACAACAAAGAAGGTAATTTCTTTTCTTTGTGAGTTTGCTAGACCCGACGTAAAAGCCGCCCTAGACCGGCCGAAAGGATTAGTTGAGGTGGCACAAAAGTTGGCCCGAATTGGCCCGAATACCCTTGTAAAACAAAAATAAATAAAGACATTACCAATAATATTGAAGGAATGAGTCTGTTACAAAAATTATGTTATATTTTGGAGGTTTTGGTTTCCCTCCAATCAAAGCCATTTTTTTTTTTAATTGAGTCAGTTTATATTTTTGGTGCTAGTTCAAGCGGTTTTTTTTTTTTTTTTTTTTTCAGCTTATATACTAGTGTTATGGCGCCTAACCCAGATCAAGGAAATGATTTGGATGGTTTAATTTTATTTTTTTTTGGATTATTTTTTATTTATTTTTAAATGATTGATTTGATAATTAATGAAAAATTGAAAATACGACGGTTTAAGAGATGGAGAAATTTCTCATAAACTGATTTTGAACTTCATAGCAATTCTTAAAACATATTTGATCAAATACAAGCTTAATTAATTCCGAAGCTAATTGTTTTTTCAGTCATAACTACTCACAATATTATTATTTAATTTCAACTATTAAATTATTGTGATTAATATAAAGACGTACTAAAACATACATTATATTAAAAGATTGTCGCCATTTTAAAAATGGAAATGGTGAGAAATGTCACCTTTTTAAACTGAGTTAGTGATATTGTCAGTGATTTAATAAGCTAAGTTTAAAAGACACTTATTATGATGAACTACCAAAATTACCCTTAGATTTGAGTTTATGTTGTTCTTTTTGTACTTTTCTCTCTCCACTAGTGTTAACTCAGTAACTCTCTCTCTCTACAAATAAAAGTTCAAGGTTGCCTCGACTTTCTTCTTCAACTTATAAAGAAGCGATGTGCTTCAGTTCAACTAGGTAATATTTTTTTCCAAATACTTCTTTGAACTTGTTCACGTTTTCATTTGTTCCTTTTCATATGTTATCCGAGTATTTTGTAAACCCTTAAGCCATTGTCATAATTTTTGGTTTTTGGATCTCCGAGCCTTTTGAAAAGTTCTCCAAGCCTTTTGATATCTTTCCTGAGCCTTTTCATATCTTTCCCAAGCCTTTTCATGTAATGTCTTCCCCAAGCCTTTTCATGTCTTTTCCGAGTATTTTCATGCCTTTCCCTATCATTTTCATGTTTTCCCCAAGCTTTTTCAATAATGTCTTCCCCGAGCCTTTTGAAGTCTTACCCGAGCCTTTTCAAGCCTTACCCAAGCCTTTTCAAGCCTTACCCGAGTCTTTTCATGTAATATCTTCCCCTAGCCTTTCCATGTCTTCCCCGGGCCTTTTCAATTCTTATCCGAGCCTTTCCATGTCTTCCCCTAGCATTTTCATGTCTTCCCCTAGCCTTTTCATGTCTTCCTCGAGCCTTTTCATGTCTTTCCTGAGCCTTTTCAATATCCTCACCTAAGCCTTTGTAAATGTAATATTTTAAAATATTTTGTAGTCCTGAGTTTTTATTAATGGTTTATGATGATTAATTTGACAGCATCATGAATCGGGTTAGAATAGTAATATCTTACAACGGTCGATGAAAGCAGTTACCAGAAAAAAGTCAGAGGTTTGTTGGATCCGATAACCAGGGAATGTATATGTCAAGGAATATGACTTTCGAATAATTGGTGGCGATCGCGCATACCATTGTCAAGTATGATGTAAACAAATTCAATGTTGATCTAGCATCAATATCAATCGTTCCTGGCAGTATATGTCGCACATTTATAAGAAATGACGATAATGTTCAGTTTATACTAGGGGAAGATCGGGTGATCCCTCAAGTATGTGTCAGTCTAACCGAGAGGATATCTGGAGATGTGATAGGGAATGATATTCCTCCTCCTGAAAATACCTAACAATTTGGATCCTTTTCTGGTAGCAACCAAATGTAGGCTTGGTACGCCGCAAGGTGTTCACCATCTATCAATGTGTGGGGCGCCCATGCATATGCTGGCGGTGGTATCATCCTTGGTCTCTTTTGGCCGACATAGGTCATTGTATGGGGTCCGTTGCTGCCAACCTGGCCTGCGAACCCGGGCCTGATGCCCAAGGGGTAGGGAGCTCCAATCCGAATGGGTGCACTGTGAGGAGGAACCATGTCCCGGTGGATCTCCTGCAGGGGTGCTCTATAAGAAGGAACTAGGTCCCCGTGGATCACCTGCAAGGGTATGCTATAAGGAGGTACCGAGTAGATCTGCTGCAGGTGTGAGCTCCGCTAGGGTAGACCCTGGGGGTGGTCCGCAACTGTGGAACTCTGTCCCTGTAGACTGAATAGAGGGGTGCGCTGCACTAGGATCGACAGGAGAAGTCCACTGTAAGGAGGTAAACTGGTCTGGTAAAACCTGAGATACATCCTCTATCTCCATAGGTGTTGTCTATGTAACACCAGTACCACTAGTAACTTCTTCACGTGGTGTCACATCAGCCCCCTGCTGATCATGCCTAGTCTTTGGGTCTGCCCTGTCTTGATGACTACCAGACCCGTCTCTAGGACTGAAGTCTCGGTCTCGATCTCGGTCTCGATCATCAAACGATAGACCTAAACTACGGGGCTACGACGTCAAACCTTGAAGACCCCGAATCAAATCTAGCAAGTCATGATGTTGTCGATCTCGTTTCTCATCAGTCTTGTGCACTTCCTCCCATAACTCTCGGAACGCATCCATCAGTTCAGTATATCGACAGTCCTGAAATGATTTCGAACTCTATCAATACTAAAACAAGCACTCTATTAAAATTAAATAATGCGGCTCTATTATTTTTACGTACCTGAGAATGCCCCCCAATGCCACCTACTGAATCAGCTTCAAGTCGAGGCTGTCTGGGCAAAGTGAATCGTACAAGCCTACGCCTCCTCACGAGTCTCCCACTGCGACCCTGCTGGTCTGAAACATCCATATCACTGGGTCTGGAATACCGACCCTCCTCCTCACTGGGTTCAGAATACTGACCATCTTCCTCACTGGGTTCAGAATACCGACCCTCTTTCTCACTGGGTCCAACAGCCCTATGTTGTTCGGGATCCGAAAGGTGACCAGGTATATCAGCAGCATCGACTTCATACATATTGCCTCCCAGGTCTATGCTTTCATAGTACTGTTGAACCCTCTCAGCAGTCATCGGCACCAACTCAGTCCACGCAAACATCTGAAATCGGAGTTACATCAGTGTAATTGTATACATACTAATAATTATAAATATTAACAACAACAATACTTACCCTTTCGGTGAAAATGGTATCCAGCTTTTCCCCCCTCGGTCGCTTATTCAACTCCCATTTCACAATACGTGGGGGGGTAAACCGTTCCCCCTGCGGGTCCCACATTTTTTATTGCAAAGTTCGGGGATAACCTCAAAAGCAAATATCTACATAATAGATAAGTACGATAATAAGTAACAACATCAATCATATAAAAAAATTACAATTGAAGTAAGGCTTCAAATTTTAAATTCTCACCAACAGTGCAAGTGATACATCGTATAAGTTGTACGTCTCTACGGTATGTACATAATCTCCATTTTCTTACTGCCATTGTTCGAACCGCTCTCGTCGACCATCCAATGCATGCTTGAAACTATGTATGGACCGCCTATACACATGTGCTCCCCACGGGAAAGCATCAAAAGCGTCCAAGTCTTTAACCAGGCGAAACTGTCATAATGAGACTTTATCTTTCTCGTCCACCCCCATCAGTATCCAGTTGAGCATAAACAATAAGCACAACTTCACCATATAGTACTGCTGGACAAAAACACCACTCCGTACCACTGCTCTCAGCTCTTCAAACTCGATGTCTTGACCTTGAAAGTATCGCTCGTGTATGCCATTCTCTACCATAACATAGCTCACCGTGTCGGGAATGACTCTGAACTTCAAACCGGTGATTAGGCAGAACTCAACCTTCGAGAACCGGACCTCTTGCTTGCCTAACAAAAATCTCATCTCATCTTCCAAGCCATCGTGATATAACTCACGCAAAAGCAGCCGATGGACAATCCTAGCAGAAAAATGAATCGCACGATGCATTTGAAGTAAATGACCAAAACACGACTCAGTATACCGATGTCGGTCTTCGATCTTCAGATCGTCAGGTACATTGTCAAGGGCATTGTCGATATCTTTAAAGTCATCGAAATGGTCATGCCTAGTAAGTTTTCTCTTGTACCATGCTCCCACTGGGGTTTTAAACGAATCCTTTAGCTGTTTCTTCGTCTGCATATTCACAGAAAACAAACATATAAGTTCATTAAAAAGCTCGAATAAAAAGGCTCGGGGCAATGTATGAAAAGTCTCGGGTAGCGTTTAAAAAGGCTCAGGTAGTGTATGAAAAGGCTCGAGTAGAGTATCAAAAGGCTCGGACTATGTAACACTTCATTGGCTCGAGTTGTGTATTCCAAAAGGCTCGAACACTTCATTAAAAGTCTCGGATATTTTATGAAAAGGCTCGGGTAACGTATGAAAAGGCTCGGGTAGTGTATTAAAAGGCTCGGAGAATCAAAATTCAACTAACCTATTCATAAATAATTAAAAGGCTCGGATCTAGTGTAAAAAGACTCGAAGATTTGAAAAGGTTTAGGGACTATTATAAAGGCTCGGGTCTCAGGGACAGTTATAAAAGGCTCGGGTATCATTTTAAAAGGCTCGAGAATAGTTATAAAAGGCTCAAAAATATTTCAAAAAGGCTCGGAAACCCAGATCTTCATCGTCTTCAAAAAATAACTTTTCAGAAACCTAAACCCTAACCTAACCTAACCTAACCTCATCATCAAACAAACATAATCAACAAAAACAAATCAAATAAAACCTAATCTACATCATCAAAATGGCATGCAACGTCAAACACAATCAATTTTCAAGATCACAAATGCTCGAGGAAGAAAACTAACCGTTGTAGAACCACTTCGCCACTGAACTCTGTTCGATGTCATCACTGTAGCTTCGTCACCGGTCAATTTTCCGTTGGATTTTAGTCACCTTTAGGTCTGAGCACCGGCTGGTTTTCTCTCTCAAGGGTTTTCTCTCAACGTTTGAAAATGAACAAAGCGATAAAAAAAAGGTATTTTTGTCTGGTCACCCAAATTGGTTTGTTTTAAACTTAAATTACTAAACCACTGACAGTCTTACAAAAGGCGCCCCATATAGTGACAAAAAATTTTTGAACCCTTTTTAAAATTCATTGTTAGATGATTTTATCCACCAAATGAACCCAAAATCTCATAAATTACCACATCAAAATATGAACAACTATTAGGAAAAATTAATAATATGAACAACTATTAGACAAATTAATGTTATAAACTATTATATTAAAAATAGGATAAAAAAAAAAGAATTTTTTTATTATTATTATTAGGGAGAACTTCATAAGTAGCCAAAAAATTAGTAAGTTTATTGTTTATTGTTTTTGTCCAAAATTATTATTTTTATTGTTTTTGTCAAAATATCCACTTTTTGGACAAGATTGCCCTTCTTTATAATTTTTTTTCCTCTCTCTCTCTCTCTCTCTCCTTTTCTCACGCCACCTTCTTCTTCTTCTTTCTCTCCTCCTCTCTCCTCTGTCTTCTCACTTTCTCTCCTCCTTCTTCTTCTTCTTCTTCTTCTTCTTCTTCTCTCTCTCTTTCTCCTTTTTTCGAGATTTTTCCCAAACCCAGATTTTTTTTATTATTTTGAAATTTTCCAGATTTTTTTTTTTTAATTTCAATTTTTTTTTTTTGAAATTTTTTTCAGATTTTTTTAAAAAGGTTTGGATTTGAGTTTGGGTTGTGGTTGTGCTTTAAAATATTTAGATTTGTGGTTGTATTTAAGTTTGGGTTGTGGTTGTTTTTATGAATGTGAGAGTTGTGTTTAGGTTTGAGTTTTGTTAAAAAAAAAAAAATAGATTTTTCGGATTTGATCTTTTTCAAAAAAAAAAAAAATCAGATTTTATTTTCTTTAAACACACCAGGTCACGAATTAAACACACCAAAAAACGAATTAAACACACCAGATAAAATGAATTAAATACACCAGGGCAAAAACAATTAAACACACCAGGGTAAAACGAATTAAACACACTAAACCACCAATTAAACACATCAGGCAAAACTCATTAAACACACTAAGGCAAAAACAATTAAACACACCAGTACAAAACGAATTAAACACACCAGACAAAATAAATTAAACACACCAGGGTAAAAATAATTAAACACACCAGGACAAAACGAATTAAACACACCAGGACAAAACGAATTAAACACACCAGGCAAAATGAATTAAATACACCATGACAAAAATGAATTAAACACATCAGGGCAAAAACAATTAAACACACCAGGCAAAACGAATTAAACACACCAGGGCATGGTGTGTGTTTAATTCGTTTGCCCTAGTGTGTTTAATGAGTTTTGTCTGGTGTGTTTAATTGGTGGACTGATGTGTTTAATTGATAGCCTAATGTGTTTAATTCGTTTTACATCGGTGTGTTTAATTGCTTTTGCCCTTGTGTGTTTAATTCATTTAGCACTGGTGTGTTTAATTGCTTTTGCCCTGGTATGTTTAATTCATTTTGCCTTGTGTGTTTAATTTTGGTGTGTTTAATTGCTTTTGCCCTGGTGTGTTTAATTGCTTTTGCCCTGGTATGTTTAATTCATTTTGCCTTGTGTGTTTAATTTTGGTGTGTTTAATTGCTTTTGCCCTAGTGTGTTTAATGAGTTTTGCTGGTGTGTTTAATTGGTGGCTTGCTGTGTTTAATTGATGGCATGATGTGTTTAATTCGTTTTAAACTGGTATGTTTAATTGTTTTTGCCCTGGTGTGTTTAATTTGTTTGCCTGGTGTGTTTAATTGGATTTCTCGGTGTGTTTAATTGATTTATTCTGGTGTGTTTAATTGGATTGTCCTGGTGTGTTTAATTGATTTACACATACCAGTTCAAACCATTTAAACACACCAGTATTAACCAATTAAACACACCATTAACACCCAATTAAACACACCAGTAATAAACAATTACACACACCAGTCAAAACCAATTAAACGCACACATTTTTCCAACACAATTAAATACACCAGTAACACAATTAAACACACCAATCTGGAAAAAAAAATTCAAATCTGGAAAACAATACTAACACTCAAAATCAACAACTTAAGCACAACAACTAAAATCAACAACAACAACAACCACCCTTAAAATCAACAACTAACACTCAAATCCAAACCTTTTTAAAATCTAGAATTTTTTTCAAAATTAAAAAAAAATTAAAAAAAACCTGAAATTTTTTTAAAAAAAAAATTTTGAATTTTTTTTAAACAAAACAAAATCAGAAATTTTTTTAAACAAACAATACTCAAACCCAAACCTTTTTAAAATATGTAAACTTTTCAAAAAAAAAAAATCTAAAAAAAAAAAACTGAATTTTTTTTTTTTATTTTTTTTTTTTTGTAATTTGGGTTTGGGTCGCCTGATCTGGACCAGATCGTGGTCAAATCAGAAAACCCATCGGAAATCTGGAAATTTTCTTTGAAAAAAAAAAGAATCTGAAAATTTTTGTGTAAAAAAAATTCTGATTTTTTTTTTAAAACCTAGAAAAAAAATATGAAATCATGAGAAAGAGAAGAAGGAGAGGGACGACGATCGGACAGAGGAGAGAGGAGGAGAGAAAGAGAGAGAGAGAAGAAGAAATAGGCGTGAAAAATAGAGAGAGAAAGAGGCTGGTGAAAATGAGGGAGAAAGGAGAGAGAAGAGGTTTAAAAAAAAAATAGAGGCAATTTTGTCTTCACAACCCATTTGTTGGCAAAAACAATAAAAATGATAAATGTTGACAAAAATAATAAGTCCCCATAATTTTTGACTAAAAACTCTTATTTCCTCTTACTATTATTATTATTATTTCAAATCTTTTGACTATTGGATAAACAAAAGAAAATAATAAAATACTTTAATTTGATAAAAGAGGATGATTTTGATTTTTGAGTCTTTGACTATTGAAATGTTATCAATTTGACAGACAAAAATCAGGATCTTCATTCTTCTCCATATGTAAACAAGCAAAAAATAAATGTCGAAGTATTGAAGCTATATATAAGACTGGGAGTGTCGGTCGTCCAACTCGGTGGGCTGCAAAGAAAATACATGCAAATTCACTTCTTTTTTCATGAGCTCGGAATTATTTGCTTAATTTTTGAAACTAAAACTGTTTCAATCTTGAAATATTGTTATTTTAGATAATTTTTTTCTCGTAGAAATAAGAGGAAATACCACTCTTTTTTTTTATTGACTTGAGTAACACTAGTTTAATAAGTTAAGTTAAATTGCACTAATGAACAAAAATACCCCAATCTTCTTCTTTTATTACTATTTTTGCCCTTCAAAAACCTCCATCATCATTATGGAGATGGAACCTCTGATGGAGGTCGAAAGAAGACAAACAAAAAAAAATATAAAATTTCATTTTTGTCCAATAAGTCTTTGAAATTGTAAATATACTTAATAAGTCTTGAAAACACTAAATTTTGTTTCATAAATACCAAAATAAGTTAATGAATCACGAAAATAAGTCTAAAAAAAAATAGCACGAGACTTATTTTTATGAGTGTTTTAAATGTATTTTTATCGAAAATACTTTAGGTGATATTGAAAGTTATTAAGTTAATGCTAATCTTAAATAAAGGAAGTAAATAGTGCTTTTTTCCTTTCACTTAATTTGAAAAACTCTCTAAAATCAACGGAAAGTCAGAAGACTTAATTCCGTGTACAACAAGTACATTGGTCACGGTGAAAATTGATAGAGACTTTTTTTTTCTTTTTAATAATTATAAATTTTCGATTGGTAGCTTAAAAAATAAATAAATAAATAACATAATAATGAAACAAATATTTCAATTATAACAAAAAAAAGATAATGATCAAATGTCACAGATTTCAAAACTAACTTTTATATACATAATCTTTTTACTGTCAGTTCGTCCTGATATAAAATATATTAACACGAATAATGTGGACTACGAATTATAGAGAAGTTTTGACAAGTGTATACACTTTGAGTCAAAGTATATAAATCTAATGGTTCACATTTTTCGTCCTGATATAATTTATATCAGGACGAACTGACAATAGAAAAATTGTATATATATAGTGAGTCTCTCATAGGAGATCCATTATTTTAATTTCAGTAAAGACCACTATGAAATCATATCGATTTAAATGAATTTTCATCTAAATTTTGTTGTGGATGATAAGTTTATCGAAATATACCTATGAATAAAATTTGAGAATTTTTCAAGTACTAAAACTATTTTTTTTTTAATTTCCTATATTTCGTCCATTTTTCTAATGCCTTCATATTTAAAATAATCGGGATAATCTAGTACTTGAAAATTTTTCAAATGTTATTTATAGTGGTTCTTATAGAAATTAAAATAAGAGATCATTTATGAAATACTCAATATATATATATATATATATTTGAATAATATTAAACAACTCAAAAAATTAGCTAAAAAAAACATCCTCCTACATAATTTGAATCGGTTAGTATTATTCTTTATTTATATTTAAATACTATTATCATAATGATATAATTGTATATTTTATCGCATGATGATCCGAAAATGTGCTTTTATATTATGCTAGAAACCAAAAAATTGGGGTTGGTTTCAAAAACCACGAAGATAGTTTCTGTTGCACTGATGAGGTACTTAATTCTCAGGACGGACATTCATTTGGTAACATTACAAATTAAAAGAGCGATTTTCCTGATTGTATTAACTAGAGAATTATTATATATTAATGATCTACGCATATATTGATAGAATGAACCATTTACATAAACTAATGAATCATGTAATTGTATTTGCTTACAGAATACAAACCGAAGAAAGAAAGAAAAGATAAAAAAAGCTGCATGTTTTTCATACATGCATGCACTTTTCAACTTCAATAAAATTTCTCCACACAATTTGTTTGCTGCTTGTTGCTACCGCTCCGCTTTCTTGTGTAAAGAATTGAAGACTAAAAGTATCAAGAAATTACCCTTCAACGACAAGTAAAGAATTTGCAAATACACCAAAATACATATATAGATCCCACCGGCAGGCCATAGATCGATCAGTGACCGCGACCACGGTTGCTTGGCCCGGAATAAGCTTTGTTTATATTCAAACCCTTTATTATTATAGGAACGTCAGAGGATTGATGATCATGATGATCTTTCAGATGTCTCAAGCCCTCAACATGCATCGAATAAGAAAGCAAAACGAAGAAGACGAAGATGAAAATAGCATTCAAAGCTACCACAAGAGAACCAGACCTCCTCATCTTTGTGATGATTTTCTCCTTCTATCTTGCTATTAGCTTTAGCTTTGAAGTCTTTGGTAGTTGTTTTTGCAGTGAAAGGAAAGAGTCTATTGTATAGTATATATATACAAACAAACAGGGTAGTAGATGTGTTGTTTGACTTGTGAATTGTGATATCTTTTTGGGCGAGTTGGCGAGGGAGGAAAATCTCAATTCTGTGTGGTTGATAGGTTTGAATTTTTTGGAGTTGAAAACTGTATAGCCAATAATATAATAAACAAAGTGTCTTATTTAAAAATATTTTACTAGTGCAAAACGTAAACGCCACATGTCAAACGCCTCTTACCTAGGTGGCTACGATCTCCATTGGATCCTCTTCTTACCACATCTAATCTCATGACACTTGAAAACAAAATTTGTTCAAAAAGACTCGAATTTGCAAGAATCCCATTAAGTCTTAGATTTGTGAACATACCCAATAATCGGAAGTATAAAAAAAATCTCAAATTTTCAAACATGCATAATAAGTCTTGGAAATGCCAAAACAAGTTTCAGAATTCAAAATTAAGTCTCGAATTTCAAAAATAAGTTTTGGAAATACTAGATATTTTTTCTTATGATTTATGTTCTTTCACGATTTTTTTAATTCCCTCTTCTCGTCGATTCTTTTTTTCATCTAAAACTCTTACAAAAGAGATAAAATCATAATTCATCTACAACTTTCTTGAGAGATTCTTCCTTTCTTGAGAAAAGTTGAAGGAAAAAGTTGTGCTTCTACCTTTCTGGAGAGAATGAGAAAGAAGAAGAAAAAGTGAAGTCAAGTATTTTTATCGGTTACTATATTTTAGTGTTATTTCCACGAAAATTATTAACTCATAGTTCCATAAAAAGGCCTTAAAAGGTGTAATTTACCCCTATTAACTCATGAAAGAAAAAAACGTAATGGCCACGGTTTGACTATCGAAATGGTGGGGTTTTGTTCGGACAAAAAATTCTTTGTTTTGGTTGTTTAATATCCAACTTTTAAAAGTTGAGTGTGTGTCTCTCTCAACAGTTTTGTTGTCTGCTTTATTGACCTAACTCAAAACTCAATTAGGAGATTGTCTCTATTCTCCGACTTAACCTACTCTTAAACAGTCTCTTCATATTGTTCCCATTATAAGACCCTCAACTGGTTAGCTCCGGGTCTCTTTCATGAATTCAACTATTTTACTTCTGGAGTATGTTAACGTGTAACTTTAGGATGCCCATAATTAATAGACCAAGTGAATTATTTATAAGACTTCTATATATTACATAGGAATGATTGATTCTAATTAAATTTTAAAGAGTTGTTTAATCCTCATTGGATAGATATCATTATGACTGTTAGCGTGTTGCTTGTATCACCTCAAAAAAAAATATATATATATATATATATAAAAACAAAAATTAAGGGACTAAAATGAAAGGATTTAAGATTCAAATATATGTCTTTCGTTTGGAGAAAAGTTTTTTCTATATAGCATGGATATCATCTCATATAATTAATAATCTAAATCGCATATATAACATGATTTGAGTGAACCGTGTGTACGACCAACATAAAGTATCTTTCCTTGTCTAAGTAATTAAGTTAATAATTAAACTTTAATCAATATAATAATATTTAAACTAACAACAAATAAACAGTTTTCATCCCTTCAAAAATAAAAATAAGTATATCAACTTCTCTTCTGAATAGTCTTAGCGTTTGTTATCTAAGATTTACATAGATATATATTTTATTCAAAAGAGGCCAAACTTTCTACAAATCTCTTGTAAGATAACTAAAATTAAATAAACAAATGACCTTAATAAGATTGGATTTTGCCGTTTTTTAATATGGAAATATAGAGCTTTTGACCTTAATTAGCCACGGTCAAAGAAATAAACTATATAATAAAACAATATATATATACACATTCAAGCATGAAGAATGAAAATGGGTGATTTGATTAATGTTAAATAATTATTGAGAATCAGAACTCAGATCACCAAACTTCAAATTTACTTCAGCTATAAGTTGTTTGAATTTGGATCTTCACAACCACTTTATCAACAACTAATCACATGCTTTAAAAAGGTCAGGAAAAATATCAAATCAGCAGAGGATCCAAATCCTATATATTTTCCCTTTTATTTATGTGATAGAGATTTGAGTCCCTACAGTTGCCTATTAAATCCAAAGTATAGGCATACCCCTTTCTTGTAGTGAAAGCTACAATTTGAATCGTGTTTGTAATTTATATCGGTTTATCTCCGTAATTTTCGACAAATGATTAACTCGATTGGTGTTTAATTTTTTTTTTTTTTTTGTTTACACCATCCGGTTTCCGGGTGGGGCGGATCCACCATACAGTGCAATCAGCCCAGACCACACCCTGACTAATCCGGACTCGCACCGGGTCGGCCCACTAAGGGGTAAAGTGCTCCCAATATGTGTAGCTCCGTTCATAAGGGGGGTTGAACCCACGACCTTGCTTAAGGGATGAGAGTGCCGAACCACTCACACCAACACATGATTGGTAGATGTTCAATTTAAAAGATATAGAAAAAAATTATGAATAAAAAAAAAAAAAAAAATTGAAGGTTTCAACTTTCAACCAAACCAAAAGCCAAAAGGAGGTTGGCTATCAGCCTATCAAGATTCAAAACATTCCAGTCACGTGAGATGGCCATCACACAAGTCAATAACACGTGTAGGGTCAAATTTCATAGATAGAGAAGGAACTGGGGTTGAATTGAATGAGTCCATTCTTCATTTCAGATGTCAAGCCGAATGCGGCGGATTATTGATTCAGATATCAGACACAAGTGTGTGCTTTGTGTTTTTTGTTTTCATAAAACCAGAAATCTCTCACCGGTCACCACCCAACAGATGCTGCTCTTAAGTCTTAAACATTTGCCTTTCAAAATCGAAAAAATTAACAACAAAGACTCATATTTATTCTATCATTAATGTACAATGTTTTTAAACTCATAATTAATAGACCAAGTGAATTATTTATACGTCTTCTATATATTACTTCTGATGATTGATTCTAATTAAATTTTAAAAAGTTGTTTAATACTCTTTGGATAGATATCATTATGATTGATGGCTTGTTGCTTGTATCACCCAAAATTTATATATCTATAACAAAAATTAAGGGACTAAAATGAAAGGATTTAAGATATACTCTAATTAATTATAGCCCGTATGCCAATTGAGTTGATTTTAATAATTAAACTTTAATCAATATAAGGGATAATATCGTTTTAGTCCTTATGGTTTACCATATTATCTGTTTTAGTCCCTATCGTTCCAGTATTAGCTCGTTTAGTCTTTCTGTAACAATTTCCGTTAAAATCAGGTCTTCTGACATGACCAGAGGGTAAAATGACCCTGATGCCCTTGAGTTATGTTGATACCTGTTAAAAGACCCTAATGCCCTCCAATTTTACCTTTATACTAATTATTTAAAAATTTTAAAAATAACAAAAATTTTAAATAAAAAAGTAAACCAAACAAACCCAAAAAAAACCCAGAAAATCAAACAAACCTAGGCAATCATTCAAACCCAAAAAAATGTTGCAGATTGATCTATGTGTCAAACACAATTGATACTATCAATATTGATTAAGTTATGAAATATATCTGTTTTCTCTTCACTATCATCATTCAAAAATTTCAAAACCAGAAAACAAAATCTTCAACACACTAGCAGAACCTATAACCTAAACCTTCATCATCACTATCACACCCAAACCCAGACGGCCAACACCACCCACACCACCAGAACCTAGGCTGCCCCCACCAGAAGAAAGGAAAAAAAAAAAAAAAGACAATTCATTATCACCAACACCAAAATCAGACCATTTCCACGTTGCCGCAACCTCCAGAAAAAACACCCCAGCGAACCACAAGCAACAAAAAAAAAAAAATCACCACCACCAAAATCCAGCCACCAAAACCACTACCCTATATCGAAATCAACCACAACCATAACCCTCACCCTAAATCGAAATCAACTAACCACAGCCACCACACCACCCCCAGTCGAAATCCTCCAAAATCGAAATCCCTAAATCGAAATCAACCAAAACACTATCCTAACCACCCTGAAGCCAAGAAAGAAGAAGAGACAGCTAGATTTGGTCGTCGTCGTCGCGCTTCTGGTCATCGCCGCCGTCTTCGTCACTGCTGGTCATCGTCGCCATCGTCGCTTGGAGTGAGAGAGAGAGAGATAGAGAAATCGAAGATAATGATGATGTTGAATCTTGTGTAGGCGTGGTTTGGTGATGACAGTGATGATGGGTTGTGTGGGTTTGATTTCTTTGTTGTCTTCTCCAATTTTGGCGAGAGGCAATGGTGGATTTGGAGAAAATGGAGTAGTTTACAGATGGTGGGATTTGTTGTGGGATTTCGTTGGATCTTGATTTAGTTTAGGTTGGGTGTTTTAGTTTAGGTTTTCAATTTTTTTTATTTTTTTTATGTAGGTGTTTTAATTGTTTAAAATTCAACTAGATGATCCAGATCTCTCCCTTAGTTTAGTTTTAATATTATTTTTTTATTATTTAATTAATTAAATTAACAATTATTAAAATACCATTAATTATTTTTTTAATTTGACGTTTGTTTTATGTGTTGAATGTTTTTTTTTTTTTTTAATTTGATTTTTTAAAATATTATTTTTTTAAATCAATTTTTTAATTGTTTTTAATTGAAATTATTTTGAATTTTTTTTTAATTTATATTTTGATTTTTAATTTTAATTCATTTAATTATTATTATTATTATTATTTTAATTGTTTTTTATTTAATTTAATAAAGAATTATAAATTTAATTAGTTACAGTTTTGCCCTTCTTATACAACATTTTGAAAGGGGTAGGGATGATTTTACCATTTTACCCTCGCTCTATTAACGTCAGTTTGAAAATTCCTGACGGAATTGGACGGTAGGGATTATAAGAGGAATTAATTGAAAACGTTTGAACTAAAGTAGTCAAAACTGGAATGACGGAGACTAAAATAGATAATATGGTAAACCATAGGGACTAAAACGATATTATCCCTAATATTAAACTAACAACAAATTAATAAACAGTTTTCCTCCTTTCAAAAATAAAAAATATGTCAACTTCTCTTCTGAATAGTCTTAGCGTTTGTTATCTAAGCTTTACATAGATATATATTTTATTCAAAAGAGGCCAAACTTTCCTACAAATCTCAAGTAAGATAACTAAAATTAAATAAACAAATGACCTTAATAAGATTGAATTTTGCCGTTTTTTAATATGGAAATATAGAGCTTTTGACCTTAATTGGCTACGGTCAAAGAAATAAACTATATGTATATACACATTCTTGTGGTTGATTCTTGGTGGTTTTCTGCTCCTTCCTTCTATTTTTAGTTGGTGGGCAATGACTGGATGGGTCGGAAGTCTTTTCGTTTTTCTTAATGTTTTTGTTTTCTTATGTGATCTGTACGCCACTTTTCTGGTTAGGGATTTATTCCCGGTGTTTTTGTGGTTGGTTTGGCATGTGCTATACTTTGTTCTCATCTTTTATTATTTATATAGTTATGGATACTGTCTAGTGGTTTTTCAGTGTATGATTGTTTGTAATGTTTTTTCCTCTTACGTCAGTCCAATTTTATATATATATATAAGAATGAAAATGGTTGATTTGATCAATGTTAAATAATTATTGAGAATCCAAACTTCAAATTTACTTCCACTATAAGTAAAGTGGTTACGTATTTTCTATTTTATTTATGTGATAGAGATTTGAGTCCCTACTACCTACGGTTACCTATTAAATCTAAAGAATAGGCAAACCCTTTTCTTGTAGTGAAAGTTACAATTTGAATTGTGTTTTGTTATATATATCGGTTTATCTCCGCAATTTTCGACAAATGCTCAACTCCATTGGTGTTCTATTTAAAAGAAATTGAAATGGAAAAAAAAAAAAAAAAAACAAATTGAAAGTTTCAACTTTCAACCAAACCAAAAGGAGGTTGGCTATCAGCCTATCACGATTCAAAACATTCCAGTCACGTGAGATGGCCATCACACAAGTCAATAACACGTGTAGGGTCAAATTTCATAGATAGAGAAGGAACTGGGGTTGAATTGAATGAGTCCATTCTTCATTTCAGATGTCAAGCCGAATGTCAAGCCGAATGCGGTGGATTATTGATTCAGACTTGTTCTTTGAGTTTTTTGTTTGGGGTAATTACCCTACTGGCCATCAATTTATACTACTATTATCAAAATAGTCACTAGATGGGAAATTGGTTTCAAAATTGTCATTTTTGATAAACACCGTTACACTAATGGTCATTCCATCTATTTCCATTCAATGAGTGGCATTTTGGTAAATATGGGGATAACTTAATTTATTTTTGATATTTTTTGAAAATCAATTTTTGTCTTTGTTTTTAAAACAAATAATTATATTTAGTGTGTGTATATACATATAGCATATCTCAAACATATATATATATATATATCTTTTCAACTTATCTCAAATATATTTTTTAGAATTTTTAGATTTTGTAGCCTTAATCTTTTTAATATATATATATATTTGAGATATACTATACGTATATACACACACTAAATATAATTATCTGTTTCAAAAAACAAAAGAAAAAATTGATTTCGAAAAAATATCTAAAATAAATAAATGTCATCCACTTATTTACCAAAATGCCACTCATTGGATGGAAATGTATGGAAATTGATGGAATTGGATGGAATTGAATGGAATGGCTATTAGTGTAACAGTGTTTGCAAAAAAAATGACCATTTTAAAACAAATTCCTCATCTGGTGGCAATTTTGATAGTGATGACATAAGTTGATGACCTCTAGGGTAATTATCCCATAAATAAATTTAACAATTTGGCAATCGGTTTGGATAGCAGTTCACATATTAGCAACATGCCAACATGTTTCATTTAAAAAATTACAAAATGGAAAATAGTTCACAACCACATGGTCTGACTCGACCAAGGAACAATGAGAATTCACATCTACAGAAGATCTTGGGTGCATCAAATTAGACATGGCTCCGGTTCAGTTTAGTTTCAGTTCTTGGTTCCGAACCGTCGGTTCCACAATTCCAGTTCGTTTTCGATGGTTCCATCTGGTTCGGCTTTTTTTTTTATAATAAAAATAAAATTATTGGACATGTAAATGCATTTTATTGGGCTACCCAAAATTAAAATAAAATAAATATATGAGAAACTAAAAAAAGAAATTAAAATAAAACAAAAAAATGTAAAATTGGTCTTGCACTTAATTTTTACCACAATTAAGTTGTCTACGTATCCTCTTAGGGTTTAGAGGAATCAACTGTCATATAGTTCTCTTATCTTTTATTACCAGTTTGGTGATGTGAGGTCGGACCGTAACTAATCGCTGCCATCCGTTCAGTGGTAGGGGTATGGTCATCATCGAAGAAATCTTAGGGTGCTTCGTGATCGATTTCTTGTTGTCTGTTTCGCGCCTTGGTCCAATCAGCAACACAAGCTTGCACATGAATTGATTCCGAACTCAAAAATGAACGTCTTGCATCCAGAATATTTCCACCGATGCTAAACTCTTGTTCCACAGCCACGATAGAAACTAGTGTTGCAAGAATTTGTTTGTCTATAATAGCCAATATTGGAAATTATCTTTCATGCTCCTTCCACTATTGTAGGATATCAAAAAAATTTAAATCACAGTCTCCCATAAACTCAAAAGAAGTATGTAGATAAGTTTCAACCTCGGAATACGAGATCGAGCTTAATGAAGAAGAATCTTGTAATTTTTGTTTTTTGGGATAACAATTGATACCCTAACCCATTAATCCGGAGGATGTTGGGGTATGAGATACATTTTGAGTTTGTGGAACATCTATGTTCAGTGATGGACCATAAACTCTAAGATATTCATCATAATCTATTTCTAAATAATGTCTTAATTCTAGAACAAGAACTAGTAACATCATAATCTATTTCTAAACAATTATAATAAAGAGATAAATATTCAGACAAATTTTCTAATCTACAGTGTGGATCAAAACACATTGCAATCAAATAAATAGTTGGAAACTCCTTATAGTCTAACCCTTTTTTTTTCATAGCATTAACGCAGTCCAGTAATTGTATATCGGATGCACACTCAGAAAATGCACCAACAATATTAACACTCTCAATAATAAATGGGTGTCGATATTGACACCCATAAAACTTATTAGTACATCCATATTTTATTAAAAAAGTTTAATTTCAAAAATAGCCGAATAGAAATTTACCAATAAGGACAAATTACTTTAATTAAAAATAAACCAAATACTATATACACTTATTAATTACATTCATATCTTAAACTATATTTCTATATTAAAAATAAAAAATAAAATAAAAATAAATAAATAAATAAAACTTACCTTTCAAAAAAAAAAAAAAAAAAAAACTGATAAACCCTAATTAAACTATAATTTTATTTCATGTTTCAAACTTTCTCATTATCACGTGATTATCATATTGTTTTTGTATTTCTTTTATGTATAGTTATGAACTCTATAGCTATAGATATCAACAAGTTTTTTTTTTTTTTCTTTTTTATTATTTTAAGATAGCT
The DNA here is from genome assembly GCA_954870605.1 of Acer campestre. Taxonomy (NCBI): domain Eukaryota; kingdom Viridiplantae; phylum Streptophyta; class Magnoliopsida; order Sapindales; family Sapindaceae; genus Acer; species Acer campestre. The sequence continues at coordinate 30,832,668 of OX940802.1, read as the reverse complement.
ATATAAATAAGATAATTCTAGATTGAAAATCTCTTGACCCCATATACGGTTCCACATGTTCCCTTTTATAAGGCTCCTACATTCAAAATATTTCCAAAAGTAAATTGGACCATCATTAAAAAAGGATTTAATTCCAAAAAAAAAATATGATTTCTTTTAATAAATTGGGTGTGATAATAATTTAGAGTGTTTATAAATAATTTGTATTTAAATGAATATATTTATTTTAATGAGGGTACTATTGGCATTATGATTGGTGCTTATAGTAATATTTATTTTTTAAATTTTAGACATGGGTGTACTTATAAAAATGGGTGTACTAATAAGTTTTATAGGTGTCAATATCCGTACTCATAATAAATACATTCATAGTAGGATAATAAATACCAGATAAATTGTTAGTAACATTATTAAAGACTTAATAATCCACAAATTTTTGTACAAACATCTCAATAGTGTGCATAAAGATTAATCTCACTAACATTATATTGAATAAAAGTAACTAATAAATCTCTATAATCATAACTTTCAACAAGCAATTTATAAGTAGAATTCTAACGTGTTAGAACATCACTAGGAAATCTCATGGCACGCCTACCATATTGTTTACAAAATTTTGCCCATACTTTCATTGCAGAAGAATGTTTCCACAAATAACGGAGGGCATCTTTAATAGGTTAATTAATAAAAGCTTGAAGAATTTCTAATCCTTTTTTTAACACATAAATTTAAAATATGGCAAGCACGTATTTGATGAAAAAATTTACCACTAAATAAGGTTTGCATAAATCAATTAAAGAATGAATAGTTGCGGTATTGTTGGAAACATTATCAAAACTAATTACAAAAATTTTGTTTTCAATTCTATACTCTTCAAAAATAATTTTAACCTGTCTAAAAATATTAACAGCAGTATGTGCATCATCAAAACTCTAAATACAAGAATTCTTTTTTGGATAGTCCATGCAATCCATATAATAGCAACTGACACCCAAGTATGAATGCATTTGCCAATAGTCACACCATTTGTTGGCACATACAGAAACACGAACTTTAAAATTTTCAAAAACAAATTGCAACTTCATTTTTTCCTTTTTATAAATGTTATTAAGTGCAAGTGTGAGAGTGGTTCTACGAACACGACATACAGAAAGATTTAATGCTTGTTAACAATAATTAACAAAAACCAACATTTTCACCAAAACTAAATGGTAAGTGTTCTATTGCAACCATTCTAGCTAATTCTTCTCCATTTTTTAATCACTATATTTAAATAATTGAAGGTCAAGGGTAGCGTACCTGGAAATTTGGGCTTATGAACTCGATTTGGCTTGTTTGTCTGGATGGTTGTTTGTTATATGCTTCCAAAATGTGCCATATCCTTTGGATTTGCTCCACATAAATTCTTTTTTGCAGTAATTGCAAACTGCTATAGTGCTTCCATCTACTTTCATAATTTCCTTCATATAGAGTACGAAGAGATCAGATTCGGGCTGCTTCTCTAACTTCTCTTTCGTAGGTGGTACAAAATCTTGAGGGGAATCGGACATATTTTCTAATTGGCTTGTGAAATGAAGGGTGGCATCGGGTTCGGAAATTGTTAAAGGGGTATGAGAAGAGTTTAAGGATTCAACATAGGCTTTGTGTTGCAGGAACTCATGATAGGCGGATGTGTCATAACCAACATTGTCCATCATAGCCCGCATAAGACCCTTACCTTTGCTGGAATGACTTGAACAGTCTCCACTTCCATTTCCACTTGCCATTGAAAAAAAAAAAAAAATGTAAAAATTCTTAAAAAAATGGACGGAAATAAATTTGAAAATATTGTTGGAAATGAATTTTAATTGAGTAAAAATAAATGTCATTGCAAATAAAATAAATTTAAATTATTTAGTAATTGAGAGAGAATTGGAGATTTGGAGCGGGGAAAATATGTGCGAGTGTGTGAAACTAAACCGCCAGGTCAGATCCGGATTTAGCAACCAAGGAACTGGAACCAGAACCTCCCTGGTTCTAGTTCACGAATCGGAACTGAAACCACCAAACCGAGGTCATGTCTACATCAAATGCACCATGCGTCCCCATCAAGAGGTTGCCACTTAGAAAAATTTGCCGCGTGTGAAAAGATCATAGTGGGGATGTATGGTGCATCCCGCTACATTCTAACTTTTACCCTTCTCGGAGAGCAGCCTGCTACTCCAACCTCATATGTGGAAAAATAGTAACCAATTCATGTACAAAGGCCAAAATTATGTATCATTTTATTGATCTGGTGTCGGTTTAATTCTCTAGTGTGTCAAAAAAATTCTCACAAGTCATATCTATCAAATCATCTCAACAGATAATTATAGTTGATGTAAACACTATTGTAGTAAAATGTGTACAAAATACAAAAGGTTTGAAGATGGCTCATACCACTATCTAAAGGCATGTTAACATCTGAATCAATCTAATACTTCTCTTTAGAAAGCAAGAAACTGGATGCCTAATTTGCTAAGGTATCCAAAAAAGAAACCAATGCTGTGGGTGGAAGTACATTGTTTTCACTGACTACCATAGCCTGTGGGATGTTACTGACTTACTTCATTGAGATAAAATAGTGACCTGCACCAACCGATGGATTCAAATCTCCAGTTTTTGCCGTCGTAAAGAGAGGATGGGCACCTTCAGTCTTCAAAATGAATTACCAAGTAGACATTTCAACGCAATTGCCTAATGATGATCTAAGTGAGTGTAAGCATCGAGTGCCCATCTTCAACATGGAATCAGTTTAGTATCAAGTGCCATGTCTTTGACCCTGTTCACCTAGGTCATATTCCTGCACCCAGTCCAGAGTCTAGCCTGAAATTTCTCAAACGCCTAAAATATCAGCACCAAAATATTAAGTACAAGTTGAGGATGAGAGAAGGAATGACAGTCGGTAAAGACATGAGAAAAGATAGCTTCAGTGATGGGCATTTCAACACCAATGCAAGCATCAAAATACAAGTTGAAAGTTGTCAACTCAAAGGAACCAATGAGTGTGTTTCAATATGCAATTATGCATTGTGTAGCGGAAAAGTATTCAAATAGCCCATTTATATAATCTTAACTCTTTAAGAGATTCTCTTCTTTTTTAAATATATATTAATGACATCTTGAAAAGATTCTGGAGATAAAATTAACTGGATACCAATATAAGATAAGATCCTGCAAACCTGTTTTTAGTACCTTGACAAGAAATTCACCTCCCATACAATCTTTGACAATATAAACCATTTCATTCCAAAACTTGGACAGGTTAAGAAGTCTCGTCAATTGTTTCTTCCTGAAAAGACAAAACAAATAACTGAAACCTATGCTAAGTAAACTTTACAATACAACCAAGTAACAGAAACCTTTACCAGTGGTAGAGAAAAAAGTCACAAATATACAGTGGAGTGAGCTTCTACTGTATAGAATATTTGAATTATAGATACCTAAGCAAGAAAATAAATCAGAAATCATTATACGACCAGCCAGGCTACATGACAAAATATATGTTACTCCATAAGCAACAAATCTGATCGAAAACCAATTCAGTTGCAAGAAACATATGGTAATACCAATAGAAGATTATATATTATTGATTCAGCTAAAATACTAAAATAGTCAGAAAATATGAGTAACGATGCATGTTGCATTGCTGCATGATTAAGAAGTAAATGATAAATATTAAGGGAAAGAGCGTGAAGATTCATATAATATCTAGGCGTGGTCACTTAGAAAATTTCGTGAGATTCCTCTACCCAAACACATATAATTGGAATGATAAAACCCAATGTTTTAAAAAACGTTTTTAGTATTGAGACGTTTTCCTATACAGAGGCTAGGCGTAGGCCTCAAGGCCTCAAGGAGTAACGAGGCATAAGCCTCACTAGGGATGGTTAAAATACATAATATATATATATATAAAGCACATAAATTTCATAAACCAATCAATAATCACATAAACACATTAATAATCATTAACAACCTATTTTATCCTATAAATATCAAGTTACAAAGCTAAATGTAAGGTTTAGAACTTTACAAACAATCAATAACACAGCATAATTCATAAAATAATTAACATACAATCATCATACTAACAACAAAGATGTTCAAATTAGTTTTTAGGCTATAGTTATTCTCAACTCAAACAAAACCAACTTCATAACATTATGCGCTACATTCAATTTTCTGCACTACGCTGGCCATTACATTACTGAAAATCCAAAAAAATGAGGCGTACGCTTCACAACATTGAGGTGTAGCCTCAATAACGAGTAGTGAGGCGTAAACGATTTTTATGAAAAACATATTAAGGCGCACCTCAATCCGTTTTTTAAAACATGGATAAAACCCCAATGTAACTAAAACAAAGTAACTGAAGTCAAGATGTAAAACCAAATGCAAGTGCTTAGCGGCAGGTTATTTACACAGGAAAGTATGATTTAATCGGTAAACCCCATACATCAATCCTTACAAACATAAGCAATATAATCCATCATATTCAATCTTACCAAGACAGTTGGAATTTGGAAAGCGCTTGAGACCCAAGTTTGAGATAGCGGACATTTAAAGATAAATCTTCCTTGTAAGTTGCATGGCGTCCACTTTGGATGGAGAAATCAGTGCGAGTATCTTTAAACTCCCATGTAAGTGGCACTACTACATTAGTTATAACTGTATGCTTCCTCCATAGTTTTGACAAACAGATGTCTATAAGATAAAGTTCATAAAAGAATGAGTCAGACATCAAAAATTCAAAACCTTGAAAGATCAACTCATAAAATCAGCTCCATCAACCAAATAAGAAAAAAAAAAAATTAAAAAATCCCAAGTGGAATTAGAAATCCAATCATAGAAAAATACAAAGATAAGTCTTAAAACCAGTAATTTTGAGAGAAGCTTCAAAAACTTAACTGGCACTAAAACAATGTGAATGAAGTGCCGGTGCCATTGAACACAGGACAGAACAATATAATTGCACATGAGATTATGAGAATAATAAAGGATTAATGATGTGTAAAAGAGATATTCTAAAGGGACAAACTGTATTTTATCCAAAATATCAGAATCATTTGTAAACCACTCATCTTGAACTCCTGTACATAAATCTTTACATTTTGCATTACAAGTGAAACTGCTGAAGCATAGTCAATTTTTAATACAACCTTTTGCAGAAAATACCCATAGTTAATCGAAGTAAAGCAAATGGAACAAAATATAAGATGCCCAAAGAAAAACAGAAATAGATACTTTAAGCAGAGAGTGAAAATACTAACCTGAAGGAAAGGTAGGACAATATTGTATACTTGTACAAAAAATTCTGACTTCATCATAATCCTGATACATTAAGGCTAGACATAAGATACAGCCAACATCACAATAACTATAGGTAATATAACATATCATCCATAAACATGAAATGAAACAACCCTTACATCATTACCATGTAGATGTCATTCAAGAGTGTAAGTCCATATATATCATAACAGATAACTGGTCAACAAATTTATTACAGTTCAATATAAGATACAGGCAACATCACACTAACCAACTACATGGCATATGACATATCATCCATAAACATGAAATGAAACAACCCTTGCAACATTACCATGCATATGTCATTCGAGAGGGTAAGTCCATATTTATCAATTATCATAACAGAAGACCAGTCAAATTCAACTATGCCAATAGTACAGAGACAAAGAAGAATTGCAATAACTTTGGTAGCCATTTGCTCAAATTGATGGTATTGCATTGTGGGGAGACGGTTAACAATCATCCCACAAATGAGTTTGAACCATAATGCATACCGCCAATCCAGGTAATGAAAAGCATTAATCTCAGACAGCTTGAACAAAATGTTTATGCAACAATTTCTTTCAAGTTAACACAGGATTGACAATGGAAACTTGTTATCATGAGTCTATGTGTATAATAGCTACGGTGGGATACATGATTCAACCTAGATACAAATCAATATATTCTATCAACCTAAAATTTAGCAATCCTACTCAAAAAGAACCGAAACCATCTAAAAGCTTGGTGCTAAACAGGTTAGCATCTTCACTAGTTAAACTCACATGATAGTTGCTAAACTTCATGGCACTTGGTTTAGTCCAATAAGTAAAGCGAAAATTCAACGAAGAAGCAAAATTCAGAGAGAGAGAGAATCTTAAACTAGCTTTGCATAAATACCTTCTCAGAAGACGGAAACATAAATAGATCTCTTCGATATCAACCTCTATCTTTAGATTAATATACTGCTTGAGAAGCTCACTTAAGTTATAAATAGCTTCATCCCAACCATAAGAACTTGCATCTTGAGGATTTAGAGGTGCAGAAACAGTATGTTGCAGTATTTGAGATAAATTCCCAGTTGACCCTAACTTGTAAAACATCTCGGAAAGAATTTTTAATATGAAAAAATTGCTGGCTTTGAACTTATCAACCCACTGTGGAGGATTCCCAACCCAAAGATTATTGTTCCCAACAGCATCAATTGATGTGGTTAAATTCTCATCAGTCTTGATACCTACGGATTCAGGCAGATTTTCTGAAGAGACTGAGGCAACATTAGAATAGAACCTTCTGTGTGCTGGAAGCAGCTCAAGTATATCAGCTCGTAATTCATCTGGCAACTGTTGCAACACTGAGGTATCTATTTGACTGAGAGAAGAAGGCATTAAATCAAGACCCAAAGTGGGAATGGCCTCATTGTAGAATTCTGCTCTTGAAACATGCTGTGGTTTCATTTCTTCAATGATATGCTGCTCAACCTTGTAAAAAATATACAAATTTGGAAAACCATAAGTTACACGAGTGGTAATGTTAAATACTTTTGATAAAGACAGTACTATACAAAAATAATATATTAAGTAATGGATTATTAAATGAATATGTTCTGCACTTAGCCAACTACTTGATTCAGGTAATGCTCTCCAAGTTCCAATATTGTGCCTCTTGCCCTCTTCTGAGGAGATTATGTTGAGGACCTTGATTAGGATCCAACAACAAACCCTAACTTGTACCCAAAGTTAGATAGATTTGAATCAAACCACTCACAGAATTAAGCGATTGATTCTGTAGAATCAGATAACGGAATTTACCTAACCCTAGCCCAAGCTATTCAAAGCAATTAACTGAGAAAAGCCGAATTCAAAAGAAACAAGAGGAACCCTAACTGGGTCAATTTTATTGATGAAACATTCAAAAGATACCAACCATAAAAATAATAGTTCTATTTATAATATAATTAATCTTCTATCCTAACTATGACAGGACTAGTCTAAAATAGGAAAATAGTCTAAAACATAAATAAAACAATATAACTAAAATAAAAATAAATAAAAATAGTCTAAAGTCCTTTTCCAAAACAGTTTCAATTTCCTTATAATTCAGGAACCCAAATTGTGTCTTTCGTCATTCAAACTGCTACCATCAATCTGCGGTCTGGACCACTGTTCCACAATTCTTTTAGATTTTCTAACGGTCTCAACAGATTATTACCAGTCCTTGTACTCCTTGAGAACTATCATTAATTTCACACTCTATTATCATAATCAAGAACCTAGTTGATATTTTATAACGTGTCACGGTGATACAAATTTGTAACCCATCTATGGAGACAAGATATTCTAACAACAAAGCCCTGTAACATGTTGAAATATTGTTCAACCAACTACTGAAATGTATTGTGAAAACATATTGTGGGGGCAGCATAGCACTTAAGAAGCAAAGGTGAAACAATAATATTGATGAAGAAAGAATTTTACCTTTATTCCTTCTGGTACTCTGCTAAAAGGGACTACATCAGAAAGGACAGATCCATCACCCTTGTTCTTAGCACCTTAATGAAAAAAAAAAAAAAAGACATAAGGAACTAGTAAATATTAATCAAAACTACAGAATTACTTGTCTAGAATCCAGATAACAAAAGATCACCATGGTGTTCATGCAGAGAATTGCAGAAAGAACTGCTGGCACCTTCACCTTTCTTTTTAGCAATAAAATCAGTTAACTTCCCATCATAAACTTCATTCAATTCTGAAAAGAGTTCTGGAGGAAGATTTTCTAGCACTCCCATATCAAGATGGCATAAAGGTGGCAGAGCTGAAACCTGGTTCAAACATTCTTGACCATTGGACAGATTATGGTCCATTTGAACAGAATGCTCATTTGCATTAGTGGACAAATGACCAAGAGTCCCACCAGTTTGTCCCACAGAATCTGTCAACAGAATCATTAACAGAAAACGGAAAATTTCAGTTCATCCTTACCTAAATAAACAAATAGAAAGAATAGAAAACATGAACATGACTGAAAAAATGCAAATAATTAAATAACATAATTGTGTAGTAGGGTCGTCTCTAAGTGTGGCCTTCTTTTCCCTAAAGCTGGAGAAAACTCCTAATGCGCCATTTTGAAGTCGGATATATTCTTTACACTCATTTGATCTTAAACCTAATTTAAATCTACATTGATTATAGCATATTAAGGACTTTCCACTTTCAGAAGCGAAAAATTTAAACAAAAAACTTCCCATTAAATAACCAAACTCTCAAAGCAAATATATAATTTCAGTCCCAAGTCAATACATGATGGTATTGCATGGAGAACCAGTACGCATACCAAATAGCCCATGCTTTCAATAAACCAAAAAAATTCATGTGCCCAGCATAATTCTAATCCACATTAATTGTATTGTAATTCTAATCCACATTAATTGTATTGTAAATAAATCGACCAGCCAGGCACAACTTAAGTAGAACTATCTTCATATCAGCTTGATACAATCATAAAAAGGCAACACAAGGTTTTCTACTAAGAGCTTGATTAAAGAAGAGTTGGTCTCTTTCACTGGTGCTGCTGGAAATGTTATGCAAATTATTTGTAACTATGCATAGGACGTTTGCTTTTTCACCTTTTAGTTTCTTTTTCCGGTGAAGGGTTAGAATTTCTCCAATGCTTTAACAATAAATATCAAGAATTTAAAAATAAAAAATAAAAAATAAAAAATAAAAATAAAAAACTCATAAGAGAACAGCTTCCCATCTCAAATGGATTAAGTAGGACTGGCATTTACCCAACCCAATCAGGCGTTTATTAGATAAAGAAAAACAACTACATCTTCAAATAAACCCCATTCAGGATCTCATATATGAGCCATCCACTGATTTCTTGTTGTCTCAACTAGAGGAAGGATAAATAGAACATACTGATAAAAACTATGATACAACATCATAGTCGATCTTTCCGGTCATCGTCAAATATAAAAAGACAAGGTTTAGTTTGTAAAGCATTATGCAGATAATCAGCAGTTACACTTTAACACCAAGACCATAGAAAGTTGTCGTCAAGTGCATACAATTATCAAAATATTAATCCATATTACCTATATCAGCCCTCACTTTGCTCATACTACTGATAGTACATCGCTCTTCTGTACCAGCTGAAGCAGATGTGAGCCATGATTTCAAAGTATTTCTTTCAGCCCCTTCAAGCCAACAAATTAAAAAAGCAATTTAACATTAAAAAATGGATTTTAAAAATAATAATCAGTGAAGAATTAAGAGGTGTGTACAAGTGTACAACATCTAAGCTGGCAATAGATACAGATAAGGTTTTAAGGCAACTCAATGAAACATAGGGGAGTAGATAGAATACTGCTGCTGCGGAGTATAATCCGGAACAATACAGCACATACCTATTTTATAAATGTCAACACTTTCAAGTTTAGAAACTTGCAATCCCATACCCCGTATGTCCTTAACATCTGTGTAAAGTCAATCAAAATATTATCCAAAATTTATAACATAAATAACACCAAAAAATTTAGTAAGTGTAACCCTGATAAACAGGACTGGAAGCACATTATGCCAATATCATGGGAAACAGAAGGCAGTCTACAAAGCCCATAAATTAAAAAAAATTTAACAAATAATTTAATTAACTCAAAAACTAGAACATCAGAAAGATCTAAAAAATTGAAAGTCTAAGATGATCTAAAACACAGTCCAAACCAGTCATCCTATACATGCATCAGAAACAAGGCATGATCATACACGATTTTAAACAGAAAAAATTCTATATTCAGGAACATATCTTTAACATTACAACAGGTAACATAAATAGAATTTTCCAATGATACAAAATAAGAGAAATTCTATATTCAGGATAGGTTAACTAACCTAAATGGAATGACCCAAATAGCTGCTTTGTTATCCTTTGGAGCACTTCGACATCATCAGTGGCAACTGGAACCTATAGTAATATTAAAGATCTTAATACTTTGAACACCCAAGTATATAAGTAAACAGACTAAGAGTGTGAACTATGTTTGGTCCACATCTACCGTCATTGAGTGGCTCAGGTTATCACAATGTCCATGGCCCATATACTTGGCAGGCTCGTCAGAATCTTTTCTTCTCTTTTTTATCTAGGAAGTATCATAAAAGAAACAAAAATAAAAAATAAAAACATTTTTCAAATGTAGTTCACATCACAACCCTATAATATCTATCAAATTCTTGACTCTAGGAATTATGGAGACATGACAAGACAATAGGAACCCAAAATCACTTGAGTAAATAAATGGAGTGGAAAAGGCAGTACCTTAAGAGTAAATGTGCGCCCTTGCACTCCACTTCCCTGCAAGCGTAATGAAACCTCCTTGCAAAGGTTTAAGAGAAAATGTTGGGTCTGCAATAATCAGTTGTGTCAATCTCTTTCAAAAAAAAAAAAAGGAAATATGAGAATAAGCTTCTATGAGACATCAGAATACCAACATCTTGCAAATCCCTGAACCTGACGCCCCAATTTACTTCAGCACCAATAGACTTGCTTTCCTGCAGATGAAATCGACTGTCAGCAAGCAATGTCCAATGATATTAAATAATATAAGAAAGGAAGACTGGTGCAAAGAAGACGTTAAATTTGAATAGGAAGACTTGTTGGACCATTTAATTAAAAAAGCAACTTTAAAGTGATAAAAAGCCAGCATAAAATTTAAAAAATAAAACATAGCCACCCAATAAACAAAGGATTAACAAGCATCAACTATGATTACTGAAGTACATTCTTTCCCAAACCTGAATCAACCCAACCAGCCGATTATCTACTCCTCTACTATAATTCCACAGCATCTCACCAGTTTTCGTTCCATAATCCTTTTGAAGAGACTCCTGAAGATGCCAAAAAAGATGTACACTTAAAATACTGAGAAACTTCCTAATGTTAACAGCTAAAATTTCTTAAAATCATTTCTCTACTAATTGATTGATCCCAATTATAATGCATATCAAATAAACCTCAACCAGTACTTTCTGCATCAACAACCAGTATTGCTGAACAGGCTGTTTCAAAAATGCAAACTAAGATATAATGCCTAAGCAATATTCCATGAGAAGATTCCAAAAACCATGATAGCCAAAAAGAAAGAAAAAAGGTTCCGTGACTTGCACATATCATTAACAAAATTTATATGTTTGTTCATGCCAAAAAGCCAAACAAGTCATCAACCACATTCCACACCATGACCAGCAAGCTTTTATCAAGTGTGAACAAATATCATCTTGAAGACGTGTAACCCAATACAATAAATAGGCAGACCTAGTATTAAACCTTTGTTTTCTCAGATTCTACTATCATATCAAACCAAAGGTGGAAGCAAGCTTTACTGTCAGAGGAAAAGGGAGTGCAGAGTTTCTTAAAATAAGACTTTGGAAGATAAGTAAGACAATGGGTCCTCCATTATCAGTCGTTTCTCTCTTAGGCACCTCAATTGTTTGGACAGTCCATTTAATTTAACTTTCTTCAGTTTTTAATAAGTGATTCCTCCAAAAATATAAACAGACAAAATTAACAAAAATTACAATTTCCTTTCAGCAATATGTATCGAATTTCGGTTCCAATCACCACATCATCAAGAAAGAAATTTTCTCTGCAATATTCTAATAGCCATCCTTTTTTCTTACTACCTATTTAATTTTTCACAAAATTAATCTAATTCTGAACTATTTATACCTAAATTATTTATAGATAATTAATTCACGAAATCTACTGATTCTTCTATTTCTATTTGTTTGTTTCTGTAACCAAAGCAGGTAATCAAATGAAAGTGGAAGAGAAATAAATTATCAAAAAAGAAAAGGATTTGAAATATATCCCATTGGTCAAGTTATCGTGTGCTCAAGCTTACCAGAATTCTACTTATCTAAACTTTTCAAAACACTTTTTACAGTTAAAAACATTAACAACCATTTCAACAGTGACAGGAAGTAAATCAAGTCTCAAATGAAATATAAGATTACCTTGGTAATCATACGTAACTGGCCACATGTCCAAACATTTTGCTTCTTCAACTTCTCCTCTAAAACATGACCTATTCCTGGAAGTGCCTTGATTGGAAGTTGATGTAGATACCCATCCACCTGCAAAAACCAAACACTTAGTCCTCCAGATGACATTCACAGATTATTCCCTAACTTGAATTAATATAAATTTGCTTCCATAGTACGACATGGTATATCTTTATAAGAACATAAGCAATTACATTGTCTGTGGGTAAAGCATAAATTATGGCATCATGAGAGAATAGGATCTGTTGGAAAGTGTTAACTAAGGAAGTAATTCTAGGAGTAAAATCCTAGGAGGATTTCTAGGAATTAATTTCCTATAACTGTGGACTTGTAAATTAATTATTAGTTGACTAATTGATTAGCTAAAAGTTAGGAATTAATTAGTTAGCAATTATTACTTTAATTATGGGCTTAATTGTAGGCTAAGTAAGGAAACTTCTCTTGTATATATATGCCTTATTGTAACTATTTGAATATACAAATCAATATAAAAAATCTTCATGGTATCAGAGCCTTAACAAATTTAGGGTTCTTTTGCGTTTTTTTTTTTTAATTGTTCAAAAACTATAACTCTTTAGGTTTATATTTCTTCTTTTCTTCTTTTCTCACTGCCTTATTGGATACTGGTTCCTCACATAATCTCTTGGCTAAAACCGTGTTGGACCAGTTAGGGATCCATCCACAACCTTGCTCTGACGAGATTCAAGGTCTGAATGGCAAACCTACATCTGTGGATGGATTGCTGGATGTTAATGCTCGGATAGGCGAATGGAGTGGGACATGTACACTACTAGTCCTACCCTTGGATAACATTGACTGTATCCTTGGGATGGACTTCTTTGTGTCCAACAAAGTCGCACTTATACCATATTTGGGTGGGGTGCTGATCGGTGAAGGAACCAATCAATATTATGTTCAAGTTGGGTTCGATTGTGACAAAGAGTGGCCAGTCGGATTTCAGAAGTTGACTGTACCCAAAGAGAGAGATCTAGCGATGATTGAGACGCTTGGGGCAACAATTGACCATTCAATGGAAGAAAACCTAGGTTGTTGATGAGTTATCAAAAGGGAAGAAAACTGTGGGATGTAAGTGGGTTTTCACAAATAAATGTAGAGCCAACGGATCCTTAGAAAGACACAAAGCTCGTCTGGTTGCCAAAGGGTTCACTCAAACTTATGGCCTTGACTACCATGAGACTTTTGCACCCGTGGCCAAGATCAACAACATCCGAATCCTCCTATCTGTAGCAGTAAATCTAAATTGGTCCTTACACCAATTAGATATAAAAAATGCTTTTTTGAATGGCAATCTGGAAAAAGAGGTATTCATGGACCCTCCACCTGGGTTTAAGGGAGAATTTAAGAATGGTAAAGTGTGTAGGCTAGTAAAATCCTTGTATAGATTAAAGCAGTCACCTAGAGCCTAGTTCGAGAAGTTTGGAAAGGTTGTGAGAAGATTCAAATACAACCAAAGCAAAGGAGACCAAACACTCTTCTTTAAACATTCGAATGGAGGTAAGAAAGCAATTCTAATTGTTTATGTAGATGACATCTTCATGACAGGTGATGATATTGAGGAAATAGGAAGACTAAAACAGTTGCTAGCTCAAGAATTTGAAGTCAAGGATCTAGGCAACTTAAAGTATTTTTTAGGGATGGAGTTTGCTAGGTCAAAAAGGGGGATCTTTGTTTCTCAGCGAAAATACATCCTAGATTTATTGGGAGAAACTGGGATGACAGGCTGCAAGGCTGCAGAAACTCCAATAGAACTAAATCTGAAACTTGAGGCTGCTAAACTAGAAAGTCAAGTAGACCATGAACAAAATCAGAGGTTAGTGGGGAAACTGATCTACATAGCTCACACTCGACCTGACATCTCATTCGCAGTCAACATTGTGAGTCAATTCATGCATTCACCAGGACCAGAACACAAAGAGGTAGCTTTAAGAATCTTGAGATATCTAAAGGGGACACCTGGGAAAGGACTATTATTTGCTAACAGGGGTCATTTTCAGGTTGAAGTCTTCACAGATGCGGATTGGACTGTTAGTGTAACAGACAGGAGATCTACATCCAGCTACTGTACCTTTGTTGGAGGAAACTTGGTGACTTGGCGAAATAAGAAACAGGGGGTTGTAGCAAGGAGTAGTGCTGAGGCAAAATTCAGAGCAGCTGCCCTTAGAATTTGTGAAGTAATCTGGATAAAAAGGCTTCTTGAAGACTTAAAGGTTCAAGTTTTCTCTCTCATGAAACTATATTGTGACAACAAGTTAGCAATTTCCATAGCTCACAATCTGGTATTACATGATAGAACCAAACATGTGGAGATAGACAAGCACTTCATCAAAGAAAAGATCGATAGTGGACAGATTTGTATGCCCTATCTACCCACCACAGAACAAGTGGCAGACATCCTCACGAAAGGCTTACCAAAGAAGCAATTTGACAAGTTATGTTGCAAGCTAGCCTTGGAAAACACTTTTTGACCAGCTTGAGGGGGAGTGTTGGAAAGTGTTGACTAAGTAAGTAATTCTAGGAGTAAAATCCTAGGAGGATTTCTAGGAATTAATTTCCTATAACTGTGGACTTGTAAATTAATTATTAGTTGACTAATTGATTAGCTAAAAGTTAGGAATTAATTAGTTAGCAATTATTGCTTTAATTGTGGACTTAATTGTAAGCTAAGTAAGGAAACTTCTCTTGTATATATATGCCTTATTGTAACTATTTGAATATACAAATCAATATAGAAAATCTTCAGGATCTCCATCGAGTATCCCTAAACTCTCCTGATTAATCTTAAAACTCGTATAAATTTAGAGGAAGGGGTAGTTCCGATTTGATACCAGGAATACAACCATGTCCATTATCCAATATCAGCAACTCAATGGATTAATAAGGAAACCTTAAATTAAGGATAATTTGGAAAGAACATTCAAGGCATATATACACCATACGCAAATGAAGCATATCTATCAACCTCTTCAAATATTTTCATTCCTAACATTCCATCCCAACAAAATAAAAGATAATAAGTCCAAGAAAATAAACTGATTTCGGTACTGTGAGATATCTTGAATCAATGCTTCAATGGAACATCATGATCTTCATCAATCCTTTCATTAAAAATAAAAAGACTCCATTGAAAGTCCACAGAAAGCAAGTTAAAGTGAAATTTACAAAATGAACATTCAGATCAGTGAGATAACAAGCATCAAGCCCATCTATGCTAAAAGAAATTTAAGGATCTTCAAGTTGAAATCAACTGACAAATGAAATGTCCTCATGTAGGGCATGACTACTGAATGCAATTTAATGGTCAAAAAAGCATCCTTCAGCTATAAATTCACTTATGTATCCCTTGACATTTAGAAAAAAGGCACAAAAAGAGAGAGAAGAGAGAGAGAGAGAGAGACATTATGGACTACATACTACTATGTCTGGTAATACTCTACTCAACAAACTACAAGTAAAATGTGATAAAATTTTAAAAACTAACAGTCTTCCCAGAACTTTATCTAATATTAAATCCGAAGTGGTGTAGCAATAATGTATAGAAAAAAATATAAATATACATAAACTATCAGAACTCAGTATAAAAATGAAGCCTCCAATAGCTTCCACGTATGTTCATAAAGAAAAA
The DNA here is from genome assembly GCA_954870605.1 of Acer campestre. Taxonomy (NCBI): domain Eukaryota; kingdom Viridiplantae; phylum Streptophyta; class Magnoliopsida; order Sapindales; family Sapindaceae; genus Acer; species Acer campestre. The sequence continues at coordinate 30,816,651 of OX940802.1, read as the reverse complement.
GGAAAGCAACGAAAACTAAGGAGCAACATTGCATTAAGCTGTTAAGATCCATGACATGCAAATTTAAAAGCTATATTATAAAAAATAAATGAATAAATAAATAAAATAAAATAAAAAACAGCATTCTCTAGACATACCTCCTCTGGAGGGATGTAACATTGACCATCTGGTTTAGCTGATCTAGTGGCAAGGCGAGCCATTAGCATATTACCAGCTATCCCAGCACTCGCAGTGCATGCTGTTGTTTCAAAAATCTCTTTTCTTATTTTTGAAGCTAGAAGCTGGGGATCTTCCCCTTCTAAGTCCTTGACATCTAAAAATGCTTCATCACAGCTAACTGCCTGTATTCAACAAGCTTCAACATGGCAAGAAAACAATAGGAGGGAAAAAGGAATTCAAGAATATATCTCCATGAGCAGACCTGAACTTTCTTGCAGTGCTTATGAAGGATGTTATACAACTGATCAGCCACCTGCAAAAGATCATAAAGTTTCAGTAAACCCACTCAATAGGCAAAGTGATGCATCATTCCTCCTACACAATTTGAAATGAATGTTTAAATTCATAAATTACCTCCTCGTAAGCGTCGAAGTTATATGGTAAAATGACAAGGTGGGGGCAAAGAGCCTTGGCATCTCTAACAAACATTCCAGCCCTAACACCTAAGAATTAAGAATAATTATCACTTGTATCAGGAACAGAAATCATCCATCAAAAGTGATAAGTAAACTAAAATATAAATGACTTGGAATAAAACCAACCATAAGCTCGAGCAGGATAGTTTGCAGATGAAATCTCAGCAGTTCCTTTTGGATTGTCTGAATGACATACAGCTACAGCCTTATCCTGTAATTCGGGATGGCTCCTGATGATAACTGAGACAAAGAAACAGTCCTGGAGCAGTATAATGGAGTCAATGTTCAACTATAAATCCAGAGAAGGAAAATGCCAAACATCCATCTAAACCGTGCAGGAGATTAGGAAACATATATGGATTCTAGTTTCAAATCAATCACAATTGATGAAGTTCACAAATCACAACCACAGCAACAGGCAAAAGAAAGATGTCTATAAAAGTGATGTTCAAAAGCACATGATATAAAGATTACCATATCAACATGGATGATGGCAGTCCTTAGAGCATCTGAAGAAACTTTCAGGCTGGAACATGTGCCCTGTAACCCACTATAGCTGGGAAAACGTTTGCGATACCTATTTCTCCAGGTTCCTATGAAGTGCAGCCTTGAACTCTGTAGAAACCAAAGTTCACTTATGAATTATGATATAAACAAACAGGACACTGGACAAATTTAAATGAAAAACATGTGGTATGGAAAATTTATTAAGAAAACAGAGTGAGTCATAAAGTAGAAGGATCACACCTGGAAGATTAAAATTAACAGCATATACAATTTGTGAGACTAGCAGTAGATGACAAAGAAGAACACAGTTCAAATTATAAGCAATATAAATTAGCATAAACAACAAATTTGGGAGAAAACATCAATAGTGCCAGGTATTAACTTAATCAGTCATATTCAAATGATAACTTTATAAAATTTGGGATTAATAATAATTGCAATCCTTTGTGTTAAACTGCAGTTCTTTTTTTGTTTTGTAGAGCACATAGTTATTAAGTAATTTTTTTATAATTTATATCCTTTGAATGTATTTTGGTTTTACTCAAAATATGGGAACTTTTGGTTTATAAAAAAGGACAGAAGTAGTGCAGAGACAAGTTGAAAACCGTTTGATAAAGGAAGAAAAAACATTGGAAAGTCATTGTACATGGTGCCAAAACAGAAAAAATGGGTTTAAATTTTGCAAAAAGGACAAAAATGTGAATGTGATTGGCAACGGATTAAATTTAAATGCAGGTTTTGAGGTGAAGTTGAACCAGTGGCAGACTTTATTACGAAAAGGATCATTGTGTAGATGCCATATTGTTTAAAAATAAAAAAAAAATAAAAAATAAAAAGCTTGTATTCTAGCTGTCAATGTTGACCAAATGCCTTCACAATCAAACATTATTTCCTCATTCTCCTCTTTACAAAGTAAGAAAAAAAAAAAATTCCTTGGCATAAATTAAAAATAAGAAGTATAGAGCTCTATAACCCTCAAAATAAATGAATTTGCATCACAATAAATCTGAAGGTAGATCTTTATCCTGTAATCCTGTCATAACAAAACAGGATTGATAAATACTCCTAAACAATCATTTCCCACAATCCATTAACAGAATATTCTTGAAGTTCCCACGCATACCTATCTTTTTAAAGAAAAAAAAAATGACCAGTTCCCAATTTGTGTGTCATCCTTGTGCAGGGCCATGCTAATCTTTTATTTATCGTTCCAATTTTATCAAATGTCTCCAAAGAGACCCCATGAATAACTAATTGTAGGAAATTCATCTAAATGCTCAAAAGAAATCCATGAAGCACGCACAATAATCGTAGGAAAACAAAGACAATATAGCAATAAAAGCACGAACATGACATCATTTCCAAAACACTACCTTGAAATAGTTTTCCACAAAATTGGGATCCCCGAGAGTTGAATGAGGATTTTTAGAAGGCCCAACAACTGTTGAACTTCTTGATTCAGAAATGTTATCATTGAAGCAGTGACTGCTAACTGAAGCAGAGCGTTGAGGGAGAGAAGAGTCAAGTTCATTTTTTACACTGCTTTTATTTTCTGTATGAGAACTACTTGGTTCTGCCATGTTTACTTCACAATATTTTCGACAACCACTTGGCTGCTCGATCATTTTTTCATCATTGTTATCTTCCAGCAGGTCTTGAGTTTCTCTCCTTATCCGCCTTTTGTGTACAACAGACTCATCTAGTTCAGATGAATCAACATTTTTTGATGTGCCGTCATTAAAAGATGAGTCCTCAATTTCAGGCATTGCCTGACATATTGCAGGGATTGAAGTGTCCTCAGAGATTCGGCTGCTTCTCACAGCAAAAAAGTCTGACAACTTTGGTTTATTATTAGCAAGTTGATCAAGTTGGTACGGAACCCCTGGCAATGGCAAAAAATAGCATTGAAAGCAATTTAAAAGGAGAAAATCAATAGTTCCCATCAATAAGTTAATTTGTTAAACCCTTTTCCTATTTGAAATATTTGTCATGTCAGGCACTTTTTTTTTCCTGAAATCTCCCACTTTTCTCTATTCATCAGGCTCTAGATTGAGATTATACAGAACTATATAACCTTGGTAGTCAAAAAATCCATGAGACACTTTGAGAACACACACGCATAGATGAGCCCGATAAGATTTGAACACTTGACATCTTAGTCGAAGAGACCTTTTACAACTCAACTCAACCCACGCCTTGTGTTGAAATGCAACTTGAGGACACACACACGTCAAATTTTCAATAGGAAAGTGTCAACCCTTATTAACAGAATGCAAAAACTTACAAGTCAAAAGTTTGTTGGCAGCAACAGAGTCCAAAATCCATGCCGGTTTCACTACTGGGAGGCCAGCACTAAAGGACCTAGGTTAAACAAAATAACACATAAGTATAAAATCCATTTAATAAAATTACAATCTTACCAGCTTGGTACAAGCAATATGATCTCAGTAAAATTAACCTTAGATTCTTGATTTTACTGTTAGGAAGATTGCTGCATATGATATGGGTAACACGATGCCTGGAAAAGTAATTCTCAAATCGTCCACCATGTTTCAACATATAGCCTCGCAATTCCTAAAGCAACACATTTTCAACGATTCAATGACAACGAATCAATGATAAATGCCATATGTAACAATCCATCCCATTAATTGTCAACCAAATTGAAGAAATTTAAACAGAAGTTCTATACTCTCCTCCATCCACATAAATGATAAAACCAACCCAAATAAAAATAAATAAATTAAAATATATATATATATAGTACAATCAATAGCTTCACATCGTGCAGTTTTTTCTATTCAAGTTCCTCTGCAACCAGAAAAAAAACTAACAAATAGCTCAATAAAGAAAATATATACCTGACTAGAAGGTACCGTGAATCCATCAACAAAGATAGAAACCCCGTGAAATATAGGCCTCCCAGAAGTCGTAGCAGCACTATGTGAAGAACTTGAAGCTTCTGCATCAAACTGGTTTTGAAGTTTTCGATTCTTTTCTACCATATAGCTATACTCAAATAACCAAAAACCCATCAAAATTCAGGAAATTTAAAAATTTAATATCATCCTAATTCATCTTAATATTTGTTTTTTTTTTTTTTTTCCGATGCAAAACTATGTAAGGATGTTAAATCTTCCAAATAAGAGATTAATTTAAATTTTTCCCTGTAATAATTCAAAAACAAGACAATGAAAGACAATATCAAAGAGAATTATATCATAATTCAGATAAAAATTACATAGAGAGTGAGAGAGAGCACCTGCCGATATTGGAGAAAGGAGATTTGCGAAACGAAGAGCGAGAAGAGGAGAGAGAATTGGATCCCCAAGCCATTCCTAGGGTTTTCTGGTTGCTTTTCTTCTTCTTGCTGGTGTTGCTGCTATTGCTGTTGTCATTTGAATTATAGGAATTGAAGCTTCGCTTCGATTTCTGGCCTGAATTCGCTGAGCGAGAGGAATCGAAACTCATTTCCTCTGTTGGACCAAAAGAGTGCCGAGGAAGAAAGTGAAGAAATAAAATAAAATTTTCAAACGAAGCGGCAAAAATCTTGCCTTTTATAACTACAAGCGATAGATCGGGTCCGTTTCGCAGTCGGGTTTGTATTTGACTTTCCTGACATTCTGACAAGTGTAAATCGGGTCAGCATAAATATATTATTTTTGTAATAGATAATGCCTAATGTAGGTGGTCGACCTACAATCGATGTGGATCTGGTCGATTTTGAGTTAGACCCAAAGCAACTTGAATAGGCTCGTTTAAACGATGTTGTCATTAGGTTTAAGTTCCTGTAATAAGCTTGATCGATCGACCTATTTTCCTGCAACAAACGAATAAGAACAGAAAGTAGATGAATAAAGTAAAAAGAAAATAAGTGATTTAAATTGTTAGCCTTAGGTATGCTTAGGCTGAGCAACGGTTGTGATGATCGTGAATGTTGGATTCCGGTGACCGTGATTCTTACAGGCAGAGTTTCAATACACTTTTATAAGCTTGTTTTTCTATCTTTTTTACTGAGAAAATGCTTTGCTATTTATAGGAAACTCTAGGTTACAGTTTGAAGTAGGTAGGTAGAATCATGGGCTGATCGTGAGCTGATTGTGGGCGAGATTCTCGGAGGGATTTTCTCCCCAGAATCTCGCTATTTGATACACCTGGCTGACTTGGTCTTCAGGCGACCAAGTCATGCTGTTACCATTCTCGTTGGGCTCCTCAAACTTGGGTCAAAGCAAAATTAGCCTGGGCTTTGCACTTTTGGGCCTATGAGCCATTTTTGGCTACCACAGTTTGTCCCCCACTCTCTAGAGAGTTCAACGAAGTAGAGAGTGTCATGTCGTGCCGACCATTGTCGAGCGACAGAACTTATGTCGACTTAACTCGTCGCTAATTATTGCAATCATGGAATTTTGACGTCGTTCGAACATTATAGCTTGAGTCGACAATTCGAGTCGACAGGATCGCTGATGTCAATAAAACGAATTTCTAAATGTCGTTCAACTAATTCCAAATACTAGAATGTGATGAGGCAAGCCAAAGGTCAAATTGAAAAGACACCTTTCGTTTCATAAACCCTAGTGACGTCATGCGTAATTAATTCTGGCATGCTTACTCTGTTCGAGGAGAGATTTTGAATTTCAAAACCCATCATTAGTAGTTGCGTGCGTGGGTAACCGGCAACTGAAAGGTTGCATCTACTTCAGGTGAGGACACGTGGCAAAGGGAGTTGTAAAGGGTTTGGTTATAAATATAACCTCCAACCTCTTTGAGCCACTTTTACGAAGAACTCATCTTCAAACTCTCAGAAACCTTCAGTTTTTCTTCAGCAACTTTGCACAGAGTAATCACAGCCGCTTCAAATCAGAACTTCATTTCTTTTTCACTCAAGGTATTTATTCTTTTTTATTTTTTCCTGCAAGACTTTGTTATTTGAAATAGGAAATAGAAACGTAAAGAAGGATTCACTTACTTGAATATTTAGTTCTGAGTTTTGGGTTTGAATGAGCTGTTCTTCATTGTTCTTGCGTTGTTTTTGTTGTATTCTAGCTATTTCTGTTGTTTGATCTTGTTTTGCATAGTCAGTTGTATTGTTTGGGGTTTTCTGTTTCACGCGACTATTGTAGACGAGATGTTTTATTCGCTCGACTTGTAGGATGGTTGTGGATATCTCAAATGTTTTTAGGTTAGTTGAGATTGGATACTGTAAGAACCCTAGGGTAGGATTTTAGAAACCCTAGGTTGTGATTGTAGCGTATTAGTTTCTGACTTGTGCATTTCCTACCTTGTCAGCTTTATGAAGCATCATGTCAAACGAAGATATTAACCTGTCAAGCGGCGACATTAACCTGTCGAGCGACGATACGGTCTCTGACCCAAAATATGATTGGACAAGCGAGGAAGGTGGTGTTGACGAAGTTGATAGCAGGAGGGTTAATGTCGATCGACGAGTTACAATAGAGGATCCGTCAAACGTCGTTTCCATAAATACGAAAGGTATACTTGAACAAGGCGGTGTACGTGTTGTTGCGTCGATAGTCGACCATCCTGAGTATATCGACGTAGATGAGGCTACTACGTCTGGTCGACCACTAGGTGTCCTTGAAGAAAGTCCAGCTAGTTTGGTGTCGGAGGATAACTTGTGCTTGTTGAGGGAGATTTATGGCATCCCTAGAGGTGTCGAGCTACGTGCACCCAAGGAGTATGAAAAGGCTAACTGGGATATACCTGAGTGGACGTGCTTTTATGAGTATACCCTAAGTTTAGGGTTTAGGTTCCCGATTCCCCAATTGGTGCGACGAACGCTGCTTTACTACGACCTTGCTCCTGGTCAACTAATGCCAAACACATAGAGAATTTTGTTAAGTTTGGGAGTGCTCAGTGAGAGATATAACATACCTTTTGGGATTGCGAGCCTCATCCACAACTACTATTTAAAGGAGCACATATACGACCGAGGTCGTTATATGTTGATACCTAGGAGCAAGGAGCAGCAGATTATTACTGATACGACAACGAACGACCGAAATTGGAAAGACACCTACTTTTTTACGAAAGGTCCTTCAATCGATGGTCCATGGTTCGTGGGGAATGAGTCGTATCTATTAAGACGGACCTGGAACCGGTATGGTGAGTGTTGTCCGACTTTTGTCGTTGATAGATTTTTTATTTACCTGATATTATCTTTGCTGATATCTAGCTTATTTTGTAGAAATAAAGGGCTTAGAGAGTAAACCGCAGAGCGACATTGCTCCGGTTCGCACCGAAGTAATGCTAAGTATCCCTGAAAGGGATCGAAGTTGCACGGTGCTGTTAACAGAAGGTAAACTTATGCCTAGCAGTATATGGAGATGGTCGGCTCTCAATAGGTCGCGAGCGCCTTATCCTAGTGTGAAGGATTTCCTGTCGTATATCTGGATTAGGAGGAGTTTTGAAATTCTTCAATATACAATGAAATTCTTATCGCCTGTTTCTGACAATGAACGTCGTGTTGCAGTGACATCAATGGCAAGCGCAAGGCTAAACATGCCCAATTCGGCCGACGCTTTCAAGCGTTTCAGAGAAGAACTTACCAAAAAGAGAGCAGCAGCGAAGAAGAAGCAGGCTACAGACAAATAAACGGAGGGCACTGGCATGTCGAATGAGTATATATATACCTCATCCCCTGAACATCGCCCCAAAAGAAGAGACCAAGGAAGGACCCGCCGGTCGACAAAGGTAAAAGGGTCGAGTCAAGTGCCAGGAGGCAAGTGGCTATTTCCCGGCCTGACTCGTCGACAGCGCCGGCACCTTCCATGGACTTATCCTCCTTCGATGAGCCGACCACATTCCTAGAAAAGTCGTTCGACTACATCCTCCCTGTGGATGAGAAGCATCTACAGAAGAAGAAGACTGAAGACGTGTTCGACACGACCATCCTATCGGCTTTTCACGTAAGTTCAATAATTATTATTTTAGAGATACTTTTTTTTTTAGATGTCGTTTCACTGACGCGACTTCCGATGTTGTACAGGCTTTGCAGGCTTCGCTAAACCTGCATGGGAGGTACATGACATTGAATGACAAGTGTGGGAAGCAGCGGAAAATGATCGACGTTATGAAGCTAGAGAAAGCCAAGGTCGACACGGCTGCTGGAGAATTAAAAAGCAAAAACTTGACTCTTGAAAAAGAGTTGAAGGAGATGAGAGCAGAGAGGGATCGACATTCCCTGGAGTCGACTGAAGCTCGCGCCGCCTTAGCTGAAGAGCAGCGTCTTTTTGCTAGTTTGAAAGACCAATTGATGAAGATCGCTTCTGCTGCGATGTGCAAGGCGAAAGTGGAGCTCTACAAGGAGTATTTGGCAGGCGAGCATGCTAGCTGGAATCGCGATGAAATGCGGGAGATGGTCGAAACCTATGAAGAAATGTGTAGGTTGGAGGAGTTGTCGCCCGGACAAGATGAGGAGCAGGCGCTTGATGAAAATCAACTCCCTCAAGGTACCGGTGCTGGCGACATTCCTCTGAACGATCTACCCGTTGTCGATCCACCTCCTGTTGATGCTACTAACGTCGATCAACCTTTTGTCAATCAATCTCATTCTGCAGGCGACGCTTCAAGGCTCGACCCCCCTGTCAACTGAATTTTTATTTTCTTTTACTTGGTTTTATTTGTAATCAAGGATGATTTGGTCGTTTCGACTATTTATTATTTTATTAGGACTATTTTGATCGTATCGATGTTTTATAATATCTTTGCATGTCTCCAACACTTGTATGATATTCGTTTGCATGTGGATACGACACGACCTTTTACATGTGAAAACGACATGACCATCATATAATGGGGTTTATACAAAATTATCTGAATGAAACAAGCCTGTAAACTTATATTCATGCATAAGTCGAACGACATTATAGATAAAAAATTGATAAAAACATGGTTGATTCATTGATAGAGTATTCGCGTACATGCGTCAGTCGACATTTAACAGAAGTTTACATCACGTATATGCTTCAGTCGACAATAAAAACATGGCTGATACATTTATGGTATTCGCGTACATGCGTCGGTCGACAATTTTCATCTCGCGTACATGCGTCAATCGACAATTTTCATCGCGTACATGCATCAGTCAACAATTTTCATCGCGTACATGCGTCAGTCGACAAATTTCTGTCTAGTGCTGTCCCCCCAACTCCCAGCGTTTGTTTGTCAAAGAAGAATGTTGGGAGTAGGTTTTTGTTGTCGACCAAACTGTCAATGCTGTAATGACCATAATTTCATAGCAAAAATAATATGTCGAAGTAAACTTGAATAACGAAAAATATTTTTTGTAAGCTCAGTTCTTAACTTAGTACTAAGTTTTTCATCATAGCTCTTTATGCGTCGTTAGTATCATTGGAAATATCAGTGAGTAAAAAATAACAAAGTTTCTAGTTTAGAAGTGATACTGTTTTAAGTGGAGTGCATTCCAACTGTTGTTTAGCTCTCGGCCGTCGAGTCCTCGCAATTTGTATGCTCCTCGACTGACGATATCTGTTATTTGATAAGGTCCTTCCCATGTCGGTCCTAATTTTTCGGCTCCCTCTTCTCTGTTGTTTTGGAAAACGCGACGTAGCACCCAGTCATGTAGCTTGAAGGTTCTAATATGCACTTTCTTGTTGTAATGTCGCGCGACCTGTTGTTGATACGATTGAACTCTGAGAGCCGCTCGATCACGTCGTTCATCCAAATGATCTAATTCGAAGGCGAGCTCACGGCTGTTTTGGGCTTCGTTCGGATTTTCACTCCGTGCGGTTACGAGTCGAGTCGAGTCGAGATGGGGATCACTGCTTCAGACCCATAAACAAGGGAGAATGGAGTTTCCCCAGTCGACCGTCGAGGAGTAGTACGGTACGACCATAGGATCTCTGGGAGCTTTTTCACCCATTCATTCTTTTCAGCTTCTAGTCGCTTCTTCAGTGTGTTGATTATGGTTTTATTTGTCGACTCCGCCTGTCCATTGGCTTGGGGATAACGTGGAGTCGAAAAACTCAGTTTTATGCCGTATCTGTCGCAGAAGTTCTTGAAGTCGAATGAAATGAACTGGGATCCGTTGTCGGTCACTATTTCTTGTGGAACCCCAAACCTGCAAATGATATACTTCCATACAAAATTGCATACCTCGATGTCACGTACTTGGGGTAAGGCTTCGACTTCCACCCACTTTGTAAAGTAGTCTGTCATTACCAACATGTAGACGACTCCTCCAGGTGCAGCTGGGAGTTTACCTACAATATCCATCCCCCATTTCATAAAAGGCCAGGGGGCTGAAATTGAGTTCAACATACCTGGGGGAAGATGGCAGACTGGTGCGAATCTCTGACATTTGTCGCACGACTTAACGTGAATTTAAGAGTTGGTCCGCATCGTCGGCTAGTAATATCCTGCGGTAATGGCTCTATTCGACAGACTTCAGGCTCCAGAGTGATTTCCACACTCTTCGTAGTGCAGACTCTTGAGAACGTCGTATGCTTCTCGTGGGGTTACGCACCTCAAGTAGGGTCCTGTAAAAGACTTCTTATATAACTTACCATATAAGATGCATTGGCTTTGATTTTCCTAGCCTCAGTTCTGTCTCCAGGTAGAATGTCGGCTCGTAAGTGGTCCAGCAATGGGTCCATCCAATTTCTTGTGTTGTCGACTGGGGTGATTATTTCTACTGCTTGGATAGTTGGTGTTGTATGGTGTATGACTGGAATTGACTTTGATCCCCCTGTCATTGTCGAGCCAAGATAAGCTAGTGCATCTGCCCGTGAGTTCTCTGACCTTGGTATTTGTTCAATGGTGAATTTTTCGAAGGTCGATTGAATCTGTTTAGCTTTAGCCAAGTAGGCGGTCATCCTTTGATCTCTTGCTTCATACGACCTATTTATTTGTCGGACGACCAACTGCGAGTCGCTAAACACCTGAAGATTTTTGATGTTCAAGCTTTTGGCTAGGTCGAGCCTAGCGATTAATGCTTCGTATTCTGCTTCGTTATTTGTCGCCCGGAACTCACAATGGATGGACTGTTCTATTATGTCCCCATGAGGAGATTTGAGTACCAATCCCAGTCCACTACCTTTTACATTGTTTGATCCGTCGATCGACAAGGTCCATTTTTCATTCGACGCTGCCTCCATAAGAGCTATTAGTTCTTTTTCAGCCTGCAAGTTTTCGTTAGGTGTAAAATCTGCAAGGAAATCAGCTAATACCTGAGATTTTAACGCTGTCCGCGGATGATAGCTGATGTCGTACTCACTTAGTTCGACAGCCCATTTCATCAGTCGACCTGAAATTTTAGGTTTATGCAGTATATTTTTGAGAGGATAAGTCGTTAATACCTTAATTGAATGGCACTGGAAGTGCTGTCTCAATTTTCGGGCTGCAACGACCAATGCTAGTGCCAGCTTTTCCAACCGACTGTATCATGTCTCAACATCGAGCAATGCCTTGCTCATGTAATAAACCGGATGTTGTCGATCGCCTTCTTCTCTCACTAATACTGCGCTGACGGCTGTGCTCGAAACGGCTAAGTATATGAGTAGCATCTCATTGTCTTTTGGTTTTGACAACAGTGGTGGCGAGGTCAAATATTCTTTTAGATCCTGCAATGCCTTCTCGCATTCGTCGTTCCATTCGAAGGCTTTGCTCTTCCTCAAGGTGTTGAAAAATAGATGGCATCGTTCAAACGACTTGGAGATGAACCTGTTCAACGCTGCTACTCGACCAGTCAATTTCTGTACGTCTTTAATGCATTTAGGCGACTCAATTTCTCGTATTGACCGGATTTGGTCCGGGTTGGCTTCGACGCCTCTTTGTGTGACCAAGTATCCTAAAAACTGCTATGATGAGACACCAAAAGAGCATTTAGTTGGATTTAATTTCATACCGTAGTTGGATTTAATTTCATACCGTACTTGTCGAGGACGTCGAACGACTGCCTCAGGTGGTCTATGTGTTGTTGGGCCACAAGTGATTTGACCAGCATGTCGTCGATGTAGACTTCCATTGTCGAGCCAAGCATTTTGGAGAACATCATATTCACAAGTCGTTGGTAGGTGGCACCTGCATTTTTCAAACCAAACGGCATTACTTTATAACAAAAGGTACCTCGTTCTGTTACGAAAGCTGTTTTCTCCTGGTCGTCTGGATGCATTAGGATTTGGTTGTAGCCGGAGTAGACGTCCATGAAACTGAGTAGCTCGTGTCCAGCTGTTGCGTTGACAAGCATGTCGATATGGGGCAAAGGGAATGAATCTTTGGGGCATGCTTTGTTGAGGTCTGTAAAGTCGATGCAAACCCGCCACTTGCCGTTCTTCTTCTTAACGACCACGACATTCGCTAACCAGTCAGGATATCAGACTTCTTTCACCGAGCTGATGTCGATCAGCTTCTGAATTTCTTCGTTGATTACTTTGTTTCTCTCCGAAGCAAATTTCCTTCGTTTCTGTTTCACCGGCTGATGATCGGGGTCGACCTGCAGTTGGTGAACTATTACCTCTGGATCGATGCCAACCATATCTGAATGCGACCATGCAAAACTGCCTTGTCGTTCCCTCAGGAAGTCGATCAGTTGTGTTCTAGTTTCCTTCGACAGTCTGGACCCTATGAACACTTTCCTCTCTGGTCGATTTGAGTCGATCGACACTTCATCGAGATCCTCCATCTTTGGTTCGTTTGGAGTCGACTCGACTTTAGAGTCCTGTAATTGCTATAATGACTCTTTTTTCTTCTTCATGGCATTTTGATAGCATTCTCTGGCTGCTCTCTGTTCTCCTTTAATCTCACGAACTCCCCATCTTGTTGGGAACTTTATCATCTGGTGGTAAGTCGAAGGGATTGCCTTCATCTCATGAATCCACGGTCTTCCTAAGACTGCGTTGTAGGGAGATTGACAGTCGAGTACCAGGAAGTTGACGTAGAGGTTCACACCTTCAGCGTAGATAGGTAGCACGATTTCCCCTAACGTGCTTTTTTGTTCTCCACTGAATCCTGTCAGCATTGTCGTTCGACGGCTTAGTTTTAACTCATCGACCTGCATTTCTCTCAAGACACTGTTAAATAAGATATTACATGAACTGCCATTATCAATTAGAATTCTTCTTGTTAAACAATTAGCAATATGAAGTGAAATAACAAGTGCATCGTGATGAGGAGAAAACAAATCTGATTTGTCTGTGGATTTGAAGGTGACGGTCTCATCGAAGGTCGACGGATGCTCCTTACTTGGCTGAATTTCCGTGTTTAGCACTTGTCGTGTATGTCTTTTTGCCGCTGAATAGCTAATGCCACTCACTTCAGAACCTCCTGCAATGAAATTTATTACCCTGTCGTGTCGAGGTGGTTCTTGTGGATTGTCGTTTGCGTCGGTCATTCTGTCGTTACGTCTTGCCAGGGTTTGTTTTCCCTTTTCTGTTAAGAACTTTTGTAGATGTCCCTGTTTCAGTAGTTCTGCAACTTTGAATTTGAGGGCGATAAAATCTTCAGTTCGATGGTCGTGATCTCCGTGGAATTCGCATCTCAACTTTGCATCTCTATGCTCTAGAAGTGCATTCATTTTTCTTGGCCATTTTACCGTCTTACCCATCTCCCTCATCACTGCTACAAGGTCAACTGGTTCGATGCTTAGATTATATTCAGGTACCTCTGCTCGTGGTCGACTTGTTCTTGGGTAGTCCCGTTTGTAAGGTCGACTGTCGCTTGAGCCTCCACCGTTTCGTCGAGTGGATCTTCTATCATCAGTTGGATAAGGTTCTGGCCTTCTGTCGTTCGACCGTCTATCCACTCGGTCGTTTCTCTGGCTCGAATAATTGTTTGCTCGACTTATATAGTTAGCTTCATCTTCTTCCCATTTTATTTGGGCCCACGCTTTGGCCAACACATCCTCCATTGTCCTGTATGGATACCTGGTTAATTCTTTATAAAGGTCAGAGTCAAACCTGAGGCCCTTTCTGAAGACATATATCGTAGTCGCCTGATTGCAGTGAGGGATTTGGACTTTCTCTCTGTTGAAACGACCTACATAAGTCCTTAGATTTTCGCCATGTTTCTGGGTTATAGTGTATAGGTCGTCCGACTGTTTTTCCAGCTTGCGGCTACTTGCGAATTGTTCCACGAAGGTATCTATAAGCTGCGCAAAAGAATTAATAGAATTATTAGGCAGGTTAGTGTACCATTGTAAAGCTGGACCATTGAGACTAGATCCGAAGGCTTTGCACATGCATGCTTCTCGTAGGTCGCGTGGGATTGCTGCAGTAAACATCCTCTGTTTGTACTGCGCTATGTGGTCGTCCAGGTCGGTCGTTCCCTCATATTGCTTCATGTTTGGGAAGCTGAACTTTTTTGGCATCTCGACAAGTGCTATTGCGTCGACAAAAGGTGAGTCTGCAAAGCTGTTCATGTTGCTCCTTTTAATTGGAGCTGGAACGCTAGGAATCCTTTGTATGAGGGCTTCCATTTCTGCAAACCTGCTAGAAAATTCTAAATTAGCAAGGGAAGATTGGTCCGGATTAGATTTTACCAAACCTGGTGTCGACTGGAGTGACACGGGTGTCCCCAAGACATTCTCAGGCTGCCTGCCCGTAATAGGATCTTGGTCATTGTCGTTTCGAACAAGCAAGTTGTTAAGGTCAATGTCGACTCAGGCTGTCTAGGGTGTTTGCTGGGTTTGTCCGACATTTGGATTCACGTCTGGGTTTGCTGGACCTGTCGGAGCGTCTCGACCTCGTCGGTCGACCTCTTGTTCAACATTGAGGACAGGAACTGGATGCCCCACATCTTCGCTGTCGGGTATAACGCCATCGATCATAGCTCTCAGTTCTTCGTTGGCAGCTCGAATTGCAGCATTTTCAGCCTCCAACGCTTGCAATTTTTCTGCATTGGCTACCGTTTGAGCGATCAGCGCAGCTACCTGCTCTTCGATGGTTGGGATGGTTCCTTCACCAGACATCGTTTTTCATTTGAGAATTAGATCATTTCGGTTGATACTTGCAAAGTTGCGACGGGCCCCACGGTGGGCGCCAAACTGTAGGTGGTCAACCTACAATCGATGTGGATCGGGTCGATTTTGAGTTAGGCCCAAAGCAACTTGAATAGGCTCGTTTAAACGATGTTGTCGTTAGGTTTAAGTTCCTGTAATAAGCTTGATCGATCGACCTATTTTCCTGCAACAAACGAATAAGAACAGAAAGTAGATGAATAAAGTAAAAAGAAAATAAGTGATTTAAATTGTTAGCCTTAGGTATGCTTGGGCTGAGCAACGGTTGTGATGATCGTGAATGTTGGATTCCGGTGACCGTGATTCTTACAGGCAGAGTTTCAGTACGCTTTTATAAGCTTGTTTTTCTATCTCTTTTACTGAGAAAATGCTTTGCTATTTATAGGAAACTCTAGGTTACCGTTTGAAGTAGATAGGTAGAATCATGGACTGATCGTGAGCTAATTGTGGGCGAGATTCTCGGAGGGATTTTCTCCCCAGAATCTCGCTATTTGATACACCTGGCTGACTTGGTCTTCAGGCGACCAAGTCATGCTGTTACCATTCTCGTTGGGCTCCTCAAACTTGGGCCAAAGCAAAATTCACCTGGGCTTTGCACTTTTGGGCCTATGAGCCATTTTTGGCTACGACACCTAACCTATTTAACTATTTAATTGATACAATCTCATTTAATTCATTTTCCCAAAAGCATATTTTCCAAAAAAATATTAAAATATATCTATTTATCATATGAAAATGGATTTGAATCTCCTCCATGTCTAATCTATTCCCCCTTAGAAGAGGTTGTGAAGGACGAAATGAGATTGATTTGGTGGTATATCCCCCTCACAGCTACACCATAAGGTTGTTTAAAAAAAAATATGTATATATTATTCATATGGTTTTAAAAAATAATATTAGATATGACAACGAAAACCAAAAAAAAAAAAAAAAAAGGTAACCGATTTCTAAGCAGTTGGAAAATGTCCAGGTCAGGTCCACAACTAGAGTGAAGTGAAGCACTTTTGGTGTGATCAATCAAGGAAGTAATAAAAATGTCAGTTTACATCCCACAAAAAATGCTTGTTGAAATCTTCATTCGACTTCCCGCAAAAGCGCTTTTAGTGTCCAGGTTAGTTTGCAAAATCATGGTACTCTCTAATTACCGATCCGACATTCATTTACAAACACACGCAGTTGACCTTCAAGAACCAGGACACTTATTAGCTACTTGTTAGGTGCTTCCACAGACCTCGCGATGGTGACGACTCATTCTGTGTCAACCGTCGGACTTACCATTTGACAACAAATGATATTATCGATATGCAGTTGTTGGTTCTTGTTGTGGTTTGGTCTGTCTGCATAGTATTTCTATGAGAAACATGAGTATGGCACAGCCCCTAGTTTTTTGGAACCCTCCTGCAAGATGTTTCGTATTTGATCCCAAGAGCAATGACTACAAGGCGGTGAAAATTGTGTAACGTCTCTCAAGAGTTTACATCCCGATAAGTCACCCCCAAGTTGATATTTTTGCTTTAAGTGGAGGAACATTACAGCCACTGCCTCCCTTAGCTATACTACCAATGATAAATTATTACGGGTTTATGTAAATGGCACGTCGTAGATTCTTGGACGAAACAGCTCAAGACTGATCTAACTTCTAAGATTGGGTCTGGGGAAGATATTGGGACCTTGGGAGAATCAGAGAAATTCTACTATTGACAAGATATAATGGGGAAAGATCAATAAGTTTTTTTTTTTCTCTTTTTTATTAATCAGTAATCATTAAATGTTTAAATAAGAACCTTGATTAGTTATGCAATACTACATTTATCCAAAGATTCAAGTTAAATAAGTATATAAGATAATAATGATAAATAAATAAGAATACATATCAGTATCTCTCTCTCTCTCTCTCTCTCTATCACAATCCAGATTCACTCGAAACTACGTAAACCGCCTTCATAGGCGCATTTTAATTTCCAAAACTGAATTATACATGAGATTCATTTAACTTAAATCCTCCCATGAGTAGGCCATCAAAATTTCAGTATACATAACAAGTGTCGGTTAAATTTATGAGCCATTCATCTAACCTAGTTTTCATGATTTTACCACCACTGGCCTTACTCCAGCTCTTTTGCCGCCAGCTCCTTTTCTCTTATTTGTCTTCTGATTATTTCCGCTCCTTTTCTGCTCTTTGTGCTCCTCTGTTTTTTCATGAGCATTCACCTCCTCAAACTTGATTGGTTTAATAATGATACCAGATTTCTTCACCACCTGCAAGCAATACATTCAAAGTGAGAAATATGACGATGGATATTTGGGATATTAAATTCCTTCTATAAAATTAAAACCAAAAAGAATCGTAATTTTTCTTAGTATTATAAATGGATTGTAATAATGCACTCACATCTGGTTGATTCATAGCTCCAACAGATGTTGATGGGTTGAACTCTGGTCCAACAGGAACGCGAATGCTCTGCTCGAAAACTTCTTTAGATGTGAAAGGGTAAGGCAAAGTTTTTGTATGTAATTTCTCAGCCTGCCAAATCCAAACACAAAGATCTGGTCAACCACAACAGAAGAGATAGCAAGGCAGAAAATGCCATTATTTTTTAACCTAAGAAATAAACAGATGGTAACTGCTACCTCAATGCGTAACAACACAATTCTTTTAATATAATCAAAGTAACACAATTACTAAGGGTAACTAAACCATTTACATTTCCTCCAATACAATTAAGAAGCCATCATCTTCAACTCTTTTATAAATCATAAACATTTATCTGTCGTATAAAAGTTCAATTTGGTGGACAGGACAACTATAGTTTTTTTTATCATCTATTTCACCATCTCGTTCAGATTACTTGATCCAAAGTAGTGGATGTTGTTATTAGAGAAACACCTATATTAAATTTTGCTCAGTTTTCCAGTTGCAAACAATCATGAATCATGCTTTTGCTAATTGGAGTGAATCTATTAGATCTATCACTGCGACAAGAAATCTCTATCCAGAATAAGGGACTAATATATATAACTTTTACAAGTGCATTATCAATATAATGAAAACCACCAACCTTTTTATCCAACTTCTCAGATATAATGACATGTTTGAGATGTGCATCCTTTCTCTTTTTAAGAGCCTCTTCCCTCTTCCTCTTTGCAATTTCATGCTCTTCCAGCATCCAAGAAGGTAATCCTTTCTTTCGCTGTACATTGGTCCATTGTCCCCAACCAGGGAGTAGATTAGGCTTTTCTGGCTCGGGAATCTCCTCATTCAGAATCTCTTGTTTAACTTTCTCAAAATCATCCTCCACATCATCCCCCGCAAAAGCAAGGCGAACAAGCTCTTCTTGAGAAGGAAGTTCATAAGATGGTTTAGAACCAGCAGACAAAATTTCATCTACCATCTGCCCTTCACTATCGGTGTCACTTTCCACTTCCAGTTCCTTCAATTTTAAAAGACCATAAATACAGAAAATAAAAATAAAAAGAGGCAGCTAATCGCATGGAAAATAGAGCAAAACAAACAATACAAAAGGGATATATACCTCTTGATTCTGCAATACAGGTTTACCAACTACTGTAGACTTCTTTATATTGGCATCCACTCTCTTTCCCTTTTTCATCTGCTCATTATACACAAAGCGATCAGCATGAAATTCACTGGTTCTTCCACATGCAACAACAAAGCAAACTTATGGATGGCAAGAAAAATAAACCTTTTTCCATGTGCCTGATGCAAAAATAGCAACATCATACGATGTCTTGGGCCCTGGGTCTCTAACGACATCATCAAAACTCTGTGAACCACAAAAAGATATTATTCCCATGCTTATGCAGTGAATGAGATTAAACTCCCCTGAAATTTTGAAGAATGTGAAAACAACTACCTTAAACACGGAATCCCGACGAACCTCGGCATCTTCATTAAGAAAGCCAGAATCAACATTAACATCCTTCTGCAAATCATTTTTTATTCCATTTCCAACATCTATATTTTCATCCAAGTCATCTTCACTATCACTATTTCGATAATAATTATCTGTTTTCATCTTATTACTTGGTTTTTGTTTTGGAACATCTCTTTTAGCCGCACCAAAGACCCTTCTACCACTTGTAATGCCTGCTTTGGCATTTTCTTCCCCACCTGTAGCCTCCAGCTCCTTCAATGATGATTCATACTCTCGAAGAGCAAGCTTAGCTTCTTCAACAGCTTCTTCCTTTCTTTTTTTCAATCCACGCACCTACACAAAAGAAAATTACCCAGGCACATAAAAAGCTAATAAATAAGTACAATTCTAATGCAAATTGGTTTATAGTTATGAAAAACGGAGTGGATATTACCATAAAAGGTAAAGAAAGCACTCCCGAGGAAGGCACTTCGTCATCTTCTTGTAATACTTTTAGTGTTTTCTCTTTTGCTTTTGCAAACAACTTTGAAGCCTCGTCCAGGTCAGAACCAGCAGAGTTTTCATCAACATCATCCTCATCACTATCATCACTGCCACTACTGCTACTACTATCCTTCATAGTGTTCATTTTTCTAGTCAAAAGAGCATGTTGGTGGAGTTGTTCATTAATTGCTGCTCGAGTCCCTTCATCTTGTGCCTCCAGACCACGCTGCAAAATGCGCTTTGCCCACTTCGAACTGTTTTTGTGCTTTAAAGTCATACGTTCCTGCATCACATTTAATAAAAACAAAATACAGATGCAATGGCTATTATTTATTTTGAGTATCACATGAGAAAAAATATTCAGCAGAAAGGACTTTGATAAAACTCATCAAAGATCATTCCTATCAGCAAAAAATAAATAAATAAACAAATAATTGAAGATCATCAATCACCTCTGCTCGTTTAAATTCTTGCTTTCTTGCCTCTTCTTTTGCTGCTTCTGGATCCATTATCATTTCTGCAGATCCTGATTTCAATCTATCTTTCTTTAACAAACGATGGTACGTTTTTGACTTAATCTTCTTTATACGTTTGCTCTTCATCTCATGACGGAAAAGAAGGCTGCGCATTTTAGCTATATGATTCCGGTCCTCCAAATATTCTTCAGCAGAAATCTGCCAAGCATCAATAAGAACAACAAATGCTAAACAAAAATGCATACTTTAAAAAAAATAAATAAGCTTTATGATTTGATGCAATTACAGACAAGCACAGTAAACTAACAGTACCAAGGAAACGGACAAACTCCATGACACACATGAAATCAACAAACAAGCCTACATAAGAACCCAGCTGACACTAAGTTTTAGTCTGGTTATGACAATTCTGTTTCCATAACATCAAGTTTCCGATTTTCATTTCATAAAAAAATATCCTTGACGTCATCATGCAGGAGCCAATTGGTCACAATGACAGGCAGATAATTGAATGCAATAAAATCAAATTCGAGATAAGCATTGTCTAACAACAAACTCTATAATTAGAATTAGTATATTTTGAATTAGTTGTGTATAAAAACCCAATGTAATCAGCAATGAACTCATTCAACTATATACCTTGTTTAATTCAAGAAGCTTGGAACCATCTTCATTATGAGCTTCTTTAACCTTGTCATCATTGACCAATAATGCCATTTTCTTCTCAAACTCAGTTCTTGGTTCAAATCCAGAAGCTATTGCCCCAACAGTCGAAAAACCCAAGTTTGTATCTTGATCAAAAAATAATGAAGGTGCCTCTCTATTCATCTTGACTAAAGGCTCCCACTTAGTGATGTCTTTCTTTGATTGTTCATACACAGCCTTCCTCTCCAACATTTCTCGTTCTACCCTTGGAAGTGGTGCTTGAATAGATGTCGAGTTTTTATCCTCATGTATTAGCTTTCTAATTTCAGTATATCCAGGTTTTCCTTGAAGAGGTTCTAGCAGTTCTTCAATGGAAATTTGTCCGTTGCCATTCAGAACATCACGACTAGGATTGAATTCAGACTCTGGATATGCCTCAGATATAACTAGATTCTTCTTCTTCTTCTTCTTTCCTGAAAGATACATATTTAAGGTCATACCAAAAGCAGTAAGATAAAGGACTTCTAATCACATTAATACTAATTCCCAGTTGCGTAGTAACAAAACATTTTCTCTAGAACTATTCAACAAGTTTTCCAACTACAAAAGATAGTTTTCATCAATGCAAATTGAAGATGCAGTAAATCTACAAAAGCACAGTACTTTGGTTTATAAATAAAATTTAAAAAAGAATTACTCGTGAGTCATGAACACATGTAATTTCTATGCGATAAATGAAAAACAGCTCAGAGATGGATTACATAGAAAATATCTCTGTTTCACCTACATTGAAAGACGGTTATTATGATTACATATAAGGGGGTGCTAACACCCTTTTCTATGCTAATGGTTCTCGGTCATAATAAAAAGATGGTCTGGCAGTTTATTGATAAAACAAGCAAAATCCATACTAAAACATTCATGACTCCTTGATTTCAATGATTCCCAGCACTGAGCAATGAAGAGAGATTCACAAAAGTATGTACCTTCAAAAGCCTCACTCGGCATTCCACTAACTGTTTGCAACATCCTCAAGTGCCTTTCATCATCTTCAACCTCATCACTGAGCTGCTCTGAACTTCCCCTCCAACCATGGGATTTTTCAATTCTACTTATCCCATCATAGTCATCCTTGTCATCGTCATCTTCTGATGACACATTCTCATCCTAAACAAGTAAAAGAAACATGAAGACTAATACATGGAGGAATATTGATCTGAAAACAGCCATATAATAGTTGAAGCTGCACTGCAATGCAGGAACAAGACTATGAGGTCCAAATGTAGCTCGCTTGTATTACAGAATGTAAAAATGAGGGCATCGAAACTCGAAAGAACGCATTTGTTTTAATCACCGCCACAATTACTTCCTTACAGCCTTTTGTTATTTTTGTTATTTAAAGCAAAAAAATATACAAACACATGTCAAGAGATTTCCTTGATACATAGACAACTACTTTATCTTTCTAATCAGCCATAACCTACCTCAGATTCATAACAGATAGTTAAGTTCAAAACCTTATTCAAACATAAATATCCAAAAATAAAAATTTCAAGATAAATTTCTGTATTATGTTGTTCACTTAAATATATGTTAAATCTCGCCTTACATTTACCAAGCTACGACTATAGAGTTAAAAAAAAAAACTCCATCAACAAATTTACCGGCAAACTTATGAAATTAGAAACACTAACTGAAATCCACATTGCACCAATTTTATAGTACAAAACATTCAATTGAAATTCTAGACCTTAGGTATCAGAAGATTACAAATATTCAATTAATGCGATACTTCAAACGTACTGTGAGGCAAACATGAATTTGTTTCAAAACCAATTCAACTAACAAAAAATCAAAACTTTGAAAGCATGAGAAACACAAACCTCCTCGACTGGGTCAGACGGATCCAACAAGTAGTTTTTGACAACGTCGAAGCGGCGGTTCTTCCCGGACTCTTCCTGAGGCAGCGGTTCCTCGTACTCGTAGAAATCATTGGCCTCGTCGGAGCTAATGTTTTCATCGCTGTCGTTTAAATTATCGGCACTGCGTTTTGTGCCTCCGAGCACTTTTCGCAGCGGAGCAGGCAAGCGCGGGCCAGTCTTCCTCCTCCTCTTGTCGTCGCTGCCACCGCCGCCAAGGCTTTTGTTGCGTTTATTTGGTTTGTTGTTAGATTTGGATCTGTCTTTGGTCGAGTCTGCAGCTTTTCTCTTCTTCTCAGCCATGGCTGGAGTGAAGTCTGCGGCTTTCCTTATCTTCCCTGCCATGATTTTGTCAGGTAAGGAGAGATTGGAAATTTAAGAAGAGAATTTAGGGATTGCAAATTGAAGATTGGGGATTTGAAATGAAAGAAGAGAAGTAAGGGATTGCAAATTGAATATTGGGGAAGATTTTATGGTGGAAATCTGTTCCAGCGTGATTTAAAGGGATGTGCCTTTCCTACTTGATATGGTGCGTTTAGGGTGTGTTTGGTACAGACATGGGACAGGACAAGGCGGGACGAAGCTGGACGCAGAAACTAGTCACGGCGAAACGCAGAAAATACCGGCAACCACGAAGCTGCTGCTGATGTGCGCCGGCGGCGAGTTCACGCGACCCCGACGACGAGAGAGCAGTGGCTGGTGAATGTGAGAGAGAGAGAGAGAGGAGCGGCTGATGTGTGAAGTGAGGATGAGAGATCAGATTTCAATTTAGGTTTTTAATTTATATATGGTATTTTTGTAATTTTTTAAAATATTAAGGTTAAAATGGTCTTTTTGAGACTTGTCCCGTGCATGGGACAAGTCTGGCCGAGCTATTTGGGTGGAACAAGTTTTTGGGTTTTTTGTCCCACCTTGTCTTGTCTTGTCCCGTCCCGTCCCGTCCCATACTAATAACGCGTCAAACGCAGGACAAGAGAAAGTTGTCCCGTCCCGTCCCGTCCTGTCCTGCGTACTAAACGCACCCTTAGGGTGCGTTTGGTACGCGGGACAGGACGGGACAGGACGGGACAACTTTCTCTTGTCCCGCGTTTGGCGCGCCATTAGCTTGGGACGGGACGGGACAAGGTGGGACAAAAACCATGAAAAATTGTCCCACCTCAGACCCTCGGCCAGACTTGTCCCATGCATGGGACAAGTCTGGAAAAGACATTTTTGCCCTCGAAACTTCAAAAAATTACAAAAATACCAACTATAAATTAAAAACTAATCTTCAAATCAGGTTTTCATTTCATCTTCACTCACTCATCCTCAGCTGCTCCGCCCCTCTCTCTCTTTCTCACACCCAAGTCCCAACAGCTGCAGATCCATCATGGTCGGGGTCGTGTGAACTCGTCGCCGACGCCGCATCAGGTCGCCTGCCGCCGCTGTTGCTACCGCCTCTCTGGAAGAGATCGATGATCCATTTTTGTGATAAAAAGAAAGCAGATCTGGTTGTTTCTCTGATGCTTTGTCAAAAAAAAATAATCATTTTTCAATTTTTCAATTTTTTTCATTTGAGTTTCATTTGAGCAGTGTTTGGTGTTTAGCAAAATATCAATATGAGAATGATAATATCTGCTTCAACAAGGAATCTTCCTTTTTGTTCCATTTTTAATCTTGATTTTCAGTTTGGTATCTTTTGGTTGAGTGTCACTACAAAAACGCAGATCAACAACATGTGGAACCGAATTGCAAAGAGATTGTTTTGCTTTAATTGTAACAAATTACTGTGGAACATCAATTTGTCATGTGGAGATTATTGGTGGAGTTTCAATTTTTTGCTTTAATTTTTTGTGATGAGAGAAACAATTTCGGGAGATGGGTTCCAGATCTTCAAAAAAAATAAAATTATTTATTTAATTTTCATTTTCATTTTGGAACATCAATTTGTCATGTGGAGATTATTGGTGGAGTTTCAATTTTTTGCTTTAATTTTTTGTGATGAGAGAAACAATTTCGGGAGATGGGTTCCAGATCTTCAAAAAAAATAAAATTATTTATTTAATTTTCATTTTCATTTTCTTCATTAATTTTTTATTTTGTAAAATCCAAAAATATTTTGACAAAACCCAGATCTTCAAAATTCCATACAATTATGTGTAAAATCCAACCAACTCTGTACAAAAATATTTTTTAATTTCAATATTATGGACAAGACAAAAAGGGCATTTTGGTCATTTGAACCTTTTGTCCTGCCCTGTCCCAGCCATACCAAACGCATAATAGTACAGTCCACTGTTCTGTCCCAGGCCTTCCAAACACAAAACAGAACAACCTGCCCCGTCCCGTCCTGTCCCGTCCCGTCCCATCTTGTCCTGTCCCATGTCCGTACCAAACGCAGCCTTAGAGTACACAGATGAGAATTAAACCAGAAGCAATTTTGGGCCAGTTGGGCCACTTTTGCAATATCGCCAGTTGGGCCACTATTGCCCACTATCTTTTAGAGACAAGTTCATTTCTAACCATTTAGAACATCGAGTAATCGTTTATAACCTACTTTCAAATTTTAATTGTTTATAGCCTACTTTTTGTGCTATTACCGCAATGCCCCTATATAAAAGCCCCCATCTAAAAAAAAAACCTTCTCTCCACTCTTCTTCTCTTCCACGACCTCCCTTCTTCTCCTCTTTCCTTATTTCTCTTCTTCTTCCATTTTTAACTTCAAAAAAACTTTGATTCCGACTTTTACAAAATCAATTGGAATGGAAGTTTTATTTTGACTTTGATTCCGACTTTTACAAAACTTTGATTCCGACTCTTCCGATTTGAGGGAGATTGCTTAGGGAAGTTTTTTGAGAAAATCAATAGGATTAGCTCTTGAAGTGGTTAATGTGTGTAAAATCTTTTAGTTTTTGCATTATTTTTTATAATTATAGTTTATATAAACATGGGTTTTGTGTTATTGTAAAAAATTGGGTTGGATTTGGTAAGATCCATGAATTTTTCACGGAATCGGAAATTTCCAGAAAGTTTCACGAAATCAAAAACGTGAAACCTTTGGGTTTTTTCAACAATTCGTGAAACCTTTTGTTTTTTTTCAACATTTCGTGAAACCTTTGGTTTTTTTCACAATTTCGTGAAACCTTTGGGTTTTTCCAACATTTCATGAAACCTTTGGTTTTTTTCAAAATTTCGTGAAACCTTTAGATTTTTCCAAAATTTCGTGAAACCTTCTGAAAATTTTCAATTCCGTGAAAAATTCATGGATCTTGCCAAATCCAACCTAAATTTTTACAATAACACAACCAGAACCAAGTTTACTTGATGATCTCAGTTTCCAGGACAAAATATTTTGTAAAAGTCAAAATCAAAAATCAAAGCTTCGTTGAATTTGAAAATGGAGGAAGAAGAAGGGAAAGAAGGAAAGAGGAGAAGAACATGTCTCCTGGAAGAGAAGATAAATAAAAGAAAAAAAAATTAAAAATTTTAAAAAATTATGTTGGTCAGGGTATTTGTGTAATTTTGGCTAGGGATTGAAAGAATTTATTACAAAATGGTTATAAACAATTAAAATATGAAACAAGGCTAAAAACAATTTTCCAATAATCTATTTGGCTATAAACAGCAATTTTCACTATCCTTTTATTACAAGTATTTTCTAT
Organism: Acer campestre; assembly: GCA_954870605.1. Classification (NCBI taxonomy): domain Eukaryota; kingdom Viridiplantae; phylum Streptophyta; class Magnoliopsida; order Sapindales; family Sapindaceae; genus Acer; species Acer campestre. The sequence continues at coordinate 30,790,456 of OX940802.1, read as the reverse complement.
TTCCTATTGAGTCCAGTGAGCCCACTGTAGGGAATTTATTCCCAGGCCACATGCAAAATGTATTTTGCTTTACATAGTCTGTTGCTACATTCTGTTACGGTATCAATCAAATTGACAATCAATTTCTTACATTCCTTCTAATTCTATTTTCTCCCAACTTTCTCTCTCGTCTCAACCTATCTTCTTCAATCAAATTCTACAAAATTCAATTACAGTATCCTTGTAAAAACTCTAAAACAACTCAGCATCACAGATTTTGTGTTTGCGGCGAAGTTCCAACATTGAAGTCGCTTTTAAATCTCAAAACACAAAACTTTTTTTTTATTATTTTTTTTTTCTCTTTTTTTTTTTTCTTTTCTTTTAGAATAGAGAATTTTAGTATTTTTTTACATAAGATAAAACTGATTTTTTTTTTTTTTACTGTGTTTTATTTCTGAAAAACTAAGTGTCCGTTTGGGGGAGCTTGTCTACGGGCTAAAAGAGCTTTTTTAATTAAAAAAGCTCTTTTTAATTTTTTTCTTGTCGTTTGGTTGACACTCCAGTAGAGCTTTCAACGATTAAAAAGGCTGTTTTACGTCTACTTGTAGAAGCTCAAATTTTAGGCTTTTCCAAGTAGACTTTTTAAGCTTTTTTAAAAAACATTAAAATCTCTAATATAACCCTATAATTTAATATTTGGTAGAGTATTTTGGTAATTCTCTCATTAAAAAAGCTCTTTTTTAATTGACAACCAAACGACCAATGACTTTCATTTAAAAGCTCTACCTCTAAAAGATCTACTTCTAAAAGATCTACTGTAAAAAGATCTACTTGAGAAGCTCTCCCAAACGTACTCTAAATATCCTCAAATGATAAAATCTGAATTACTTATTTAAAATTTTAGAAAATTCGCTCCTTTTTATTTTCCTCTAGTTTTCCTTATCAAACCAACGATAAACTACAAAGAGTAATGTAGCCATGTAGGTTTTACTTCTAGAGATATTATAAAACCTACTATAAGGCCCCATTTTATTTTTTGTCTGAAGATTGAATAGTGCTAAATGTTACTAAAAACTGAATAGTGATTGAAACTGAAAACTGAAAAATATGTTTGTTTTTTTTTCACTGAAAACTGAATATAAGTGATAAGTTGTTTGTTTTTTAAGTTATAAATATCCGAAAATAAATAATTTTACATTTATGTCCTTCTAACTATTATTTGTTATATATTTACATTTTGATATATTACGGACAACTCTAACATATAAATTAATTCTAAAATAAATTTATTTAGTTATTAATAATATTTCAAATTTATATTATTGTATAGAATTTAATAATTACTAAGCTCTTAGCTAGTGACATTATAAAATTGATGGGCTACTTCATGTGTATATTACGGACAAAATGAAGTTCATCAATATGTTCTTATTAGCATTCTACTTCATGTGTATAATTTATTCTTTAATTGATTTGAAATAAACTTGGATAGTTATATAATTTATAGATTTCATGTAAAAAAAAAAAAAAAAAAAAAAAAACAATATAGAACAAGTGGTTAGTTTTTGAAATATATTAAATTAGTGAGGATAGTTTTGGAAGTAAAACTTTGTATTAAATTCTACTGGATTTGTGTTAAGTGAAAAGTGAAAAATTTTCACTTTTCAAAACAAGTGGTTTTAGGGGTTCATTAAGTGATTTTAACACTTAAAAAAATCAAACAAAATAACTGAATGAAACACATTAAGTATCATTCAGTGTTAAGTGGAAAAATCAAACAGGGCCTAAGTATATAACTTTTGTTATCATTGTTTTAGTTATTTGTTATTTTTTTATGTAAATTAATTTTTATTTTTAATATAAATAAGTTATTTTGTGGGATTTAACGTATACATCCGTTGTTCCGACGCAAGCCTAGGAAGCATGTGTTATAGTACGAATAAGATTTTGTCTAAGTTTGCTAAGTGGAAGGGTAAAGCCCTTTGATATGAACCTCACCAAGAGCAACGAGACCCGGAACCAATATATAGTAACAAAAGATCATTTTCTAATTCAAGTTTATAACGAAGAACAATTTAAGGACCATGACCTGTTATTTGTATGGAGATAAGAACCAACGGTATCAAAAAGTTGTAGACACCACACTCAAGAACGAGAGAGAATTGTGAGTGATAAGTCAGAGATTAAATAACCAAAGAGAAAATGCTCTCAATATTAATATCATTCAAAAGTTTCGAAATAATACATACATGCGTCCCTTATATACTAAAAATATGTAAACCCTAAAAAGAAAAGAAAGGCTACACACCTAACATACTAAGGAAATAAACTATTCGGCAATTTAATTGTCTTACAATTAGGAAAGAATAAAACTAGCAACTAGTTGACTTTGTTTGGGAAACAAATCAACTCTTTATTTTGGAAATAATTAAAAATATGAAATATGCTGAAACTGGGACTCCTCCAACCATACGGAAATATGCTCACCACACGTACTAGCTTATACCACACGCCCAAGTCTCTTGTTCAGTCCAATCAGTTGTCTTGATGACGTTAACTAAGCCTTGGTCTTCATTTGGACCCATCTTGGACTTCAACATTTCAGAATCAGCCCACGTTTCTTAAATCAAGTCATTGAGTGCTTCTTTGAATCTATTAGCCCCTGCCCTTGTTATTGGCCCTACTGGAACATGCAATAGATCCTTTGGTGCAGCTCCCTTATTCTCCTCATTCCCTCCCTCTTGAAAAAGATTTGTCCTCAAATCGTCACTTACATTAAAAGGAGACAAATCAAAAACATTAAAGCTTACACTAACATTATACTCACCTGGAAGATCTAGCTTGTAGGCGTTGTCATTGATCCTTTCAATCACTTGAAATGTGGCATCTCCCATTGGAAGTAGTTAGAACGCCGTTGAATTGGAAACCGTTCCTTCCTCATATGCAACCATACTGAAAATATATATTGTGTGTCTAAACAACCTAGGGGGGGTGAATGTGTTGTTAATCTATTATTACCCATTTTTCAATTAGTCAATATTAGTCACAATTAACCCAATTCAAACATACAATAAAAATCAAGTAAAGGTGCAGAAATTAAAGAACACTTGATTTTTTTTTCATAGAAACCATCAATAAGGAAAAACCACGAATTATTCTACTAGCCACACACGATCCTCAAATCCACTATATGTAATGATGTTTACAACCCTAGGTAGACCTCTAGTCATACCATTCTCGGTTACTATCCCACTATTACTACCCGCAGGCCTTTTATAGTGATTCTAGACCACAGGTGCTTGAGCACTACACATTAGTAGTCACAAGACTTAACTCTCAATGAAAAGATCAATAACTTATGTGAATATGATAATATTCTAAATGCAAATAATAATAGACTACACTAAATGTTTATCTAGGAATTTAAGATGTCAATGTGGACAATCCTAGATATCATGATGTCTATATGAATGCTCATAAAGACCAAACTAGATGAAGACATACAAGTCTAAGACCTAGTCATCAAACAAAGCCAAATCAACACAAGTTTTCAATAAACATGGCAAGGACAATAAATATGCAATTAACAAATGCAATCAAGGAGTCCTTATCAGCAATGTCTAAATGCAAATCATATAGACTTAACTAGAGGGCAAAATGGTCATAAATACTAACTATCACAAACAACACATCTCAACCAATAAACAAAGTCTCAAACATGTTAGAAACAACATTAAGTAAGGAGACATGCATTTAATTAACAAATAAATGCTAAACCTAGGCGAACATGTCATAAGAATGAAACAAGAGATTTTAGGACATGAAGAAATTACCTAGTCAAAGAAAACAAAAAAGCCCATGTTTGGATGATGCTAGGAAGATGCTAGATGCTCATGAGAAGATATTTGGTTGAGTAAAGGTGAGTTCTTGGGAGCTTCTCTCTCTAGGATATGGTTTTCTCTCACTAAGTTCAGTTTATGAGCTCTCAAAAACGAGCTAGGAAGAAGAAGATATATAAATAGTAGCCCTACATGAAATGACGACGTTTTGGAAGGTTTTTTACAAATTTTCGGGCATTCAAAGCGACTAATCAAGGTGACTGAATTTGGTCGCCATGATTTTTGGTCACACAAAAAAAGTTGTGGCGACTGGTGAGGCAAGAGGATTTGGTCGCAACAAAGGTTGCCATGAATTCTGGTCAGTGACTTGAATTTTTGAGCAACTCAAAACATGACCAAACGAAATCGAAACATTTCAAATAATATATTGTTGGAGAGGCATGGAAGTCTACTTTCTACTCCATTATATGAAATGACATTATGATGTCTATATAAAGAGTTATGATCATTAGAGTGACCAAATGTCGGATTTGGAAAACAGTAAAGATGCCCTGTTTTAGTGGTCACTTTGTAGATATCAATACCAATCCAAACGGTCATGAAATATTACGAATAATATACCATTGGAAAGGTATACCGTTGGAAAGGTATGAGTGTCTAGTTTGTTCAAAAAATTTCAAAACTCATTTTGAAACTTTGTATAATACACTATGGTCACAAGACCATGCAAAGGTCAGATTTGAAAACATTTGAAATATTGAAATCCAATCTTTTGAAACTAGACACTTCACTCCAAACAATCAAACCAAATCTAACACTTATCCAAGAAAAGAATGAGACCTTCTCAAGTGGTCAACCATCGTGCTAAGACATGCACACCATTGTGCAAGCGCGGTTGTTTCTGATCACACAAACGAAAACAAATTACACCACACTTAAAACTAACATGAAGTGCAAGTGTGGTTGTGAGAAAATAACATGCATGGAAATAGATGGAATCATGAATAATCACCGAGCATGTGACACACAACAAATATGCAAGATATGAAAATGCATAAGTGTGATGATAAAGCATATAAACACACAATTAAGATAAACACAATTGCAATCATTAAAAATGCAATATGAAGGTGTGTGTGTGTGTGTGTGTGTGTTTGCGCAACTAAATCTCTTCAAGAGGCAAGTCAAGTGATTACCTTTCGCTTTTGCTCTTAAAGTCACGTTGGAAAATCCAGAAGCTTGCCAAACACAATAACATAAGCTACCCGCTACATACCAATCCTAATGTAGTTTGTTATGAAATAAGTCAATAAAAAATGATGCACTTATACATACCCAATCACCGGGCTCGAACTAGAGATGCACATTTGGGGAATAGGGATGGAAATCCAATCTTTTGAAACTAGACACTTCACTTCAAACAACCAAACCAAATCTAACACTTATCCAAGAAAAGAATGAGACCTTCTCAAGTGGTCAACCATCGTGCTAAGACATGCACACCATCGTGCAAGCGCAGTCGTTTCTGATCACACAAACGAAAACAAATTACACCACACTTAAGACTAACATGAAGTGCAAGTGTGTTTGTGAGAAAATAACATGCATGGAAATAGATGAAATCATGAATAATCACCAAGCATGTGACACACAACAAATATGCAAGATATGGAAATGTATAAGTGTGATGATAAAGCATATAAACACACAATTAAGATAAACACAAATGCAATCATAAAAAATGCAATATGAAGGTGTGTGTGTGTGTGTGTGTGTGTGTGTGTGTGTGTGCACAACTAAATCTTTTCAAGAGGCAAGTCAAGAGATTACCTTTCGCTTTTGCTCTTAAAGTCACGTTGGAAAATCCAGAAGCTTGCCAAACACAATAACATAAGCTACCCGCTACATATCAATCCCAATGTGGTTTGTTATGAAATAAGTCAATAAAAAATGATGCACTTACACATACCCAATCACCGGGCTCGAACTAAAGATGCGCATTTGGGGAATAGGGATGGATATAGGTCCCCCCCATCCCCATCTCCTCCGCCCCCCCACCCATTTCTCGATTTTAGAAAAATAGGGATGGGAAATTTTTGGGGGAGGTATATCCATCCCCAACCCCAGTTCCCTATTTTTCCCCATTTTTCCCCGTTCCTCCATTTCCTCATTTGACTAAAAATTACCAATTAAACTAAAAAAAACAAACATTTCATTACAAATACAAAATAAAATCCATTAGTGCATTACAAATACAAAAAAAAAAAAAAAAAAAAAAAGGTGTATATATAGTTAGGGTTTTCAAAGAATATATATATATATTATAATTATATTATATGTGTTTGGGGGAAATGGGGATGGGGGACCTCCCCCCCAATCCCTATCCCTATTTGAATATATTTGTGGGGAAATTGGGAAAATGGGGAGGGGGAGGGGTCCCCCCATCCTCATCCCCATTTCAATTTGGGGATGATAATCATCCCTGTCCCCTCACACCCCCCCCCCCCCCCCCCCCCTCCCAATTTCCCCATTTCTCCCCCAAAGATAGGGACACGGAAAAATGGGGATCCAAGGGAAAACGTGCAACTCTAGCTCGAACACAACTTTCTTTCACCCTTTATTAGCTTGGTTGGCATATTGCTCAGTTCTCCTCTCGATATTTTGCTGAGTCTTCTCATGGATTTGCTTAACAAAATCTGTTTTTTCCTTCTCATCCAAGTTAACATGCTTATTCACAGGTAAAGGAATTAAATCCAAAGGAGTTAATGGATTAAAATCATACACAATTTCAAAAGGTGAAAAATGAGTTACTCCATTATAAGCAAACTCTACATACGGCAAACAATCTTCCTATGTTTTCAAGTTCTTTTGTATTATAGCATGCAAAAGGGCAGACAAAGTCCTATTAAATACTTTAGTTTGACCATCAGTTTGTGGATGATAAGTAATAGAAAATAAAAATTTAGTTCCTAACTTACCCCACAAAGTCTTCCAAAAGTAGTTTAAGAACTTAGCATCTTTATCCTTAACAATAGTCTTAGGCATGTCATGCAATCTAATAATTTCTTTGAAAAACAAATCAACAATATGTGATGCATCATCAGTTTTATGACAAGGAATAAAATGTGCCATTCTAGAAAACCTATCAACAACCACATATATAGAATCTCTACCCCTTTTTGACCTAGGCAAACCCAACACAAAATCCATAGAAATATCAATCCAAGATCCACTAGGTATAGACAAAGGAGTGTACAAACCATGAGGCTTAATCTTAAACTTAGCTTGTCTACAAGTAATGCACTTCTCACAAATTCTTTCTACATCATGTTTCATATGAGGCCAAAAGAAGTGTTCATGCAAAACATTAATGTCTTGGCTATACCAAAATGCCCTATCAAACCTCCCTCATGAGTTTCTCTAACAAGCAATTCACGTAAAGAACTCTTAAGCATACACAACTTAGTTTCTCTAAACAAAAATCTATCAGGCCTATAAAACTTGCCAAATGCTACTTTCTCACATGCATTGAATACATTGCCAAAATCAGAATCTTCCATATACAATTCATTAATGTAGTCAAAATCAAACAATCTTGCATCTAAAGTAGAAAGTAAAACGTACCTTCTAGATAAAGCATCGGCTATCACGTTTTCCTCACCTTTTTTGTACTTGGTCATATACGGGAACGTTTCTATGAACTCCACCCACTTAGCATGCTGCTTGTTTAGCTTGTGTTGCCCTTTTAAATGCTTCAAGGACTCATGATCCGTGTGAATCACAAATTCTTTTGGCCAAAGGTAGTGTTGCCAAGTTTCCAATGCCCTAATCAAGGCATACACCTCCTTGTCATATGTAGGATAATTCAAGGCTACTCCATTTATCTTCTCACTAAAATATGCAATGGGACATCCTTCTTGCATTAGAATAGCTCCAATACCTATTCATGAAGCATCACACTCAATCTCAAAAGCTTTAGCAAAGTTAGGCAAAGTAAGCAAAGATGCATTAGTTAATTTTTCCTTAATCAAGTTAAATGCATTTTCTTGTTCATTACTCCACTTAAAACCCACATGTTTTTTGATAACTTCAGTTAAGGTGCATTTGGTACACAGACGGGACGAGACACTTGTTCCATATTGTGTTTGAAATGCTTGGGACAGAACTATGGACTATACTATTATGCGTTTGGTATGGCTGGGACAGGATAAGACACGAGGTTCAAATGACTAGAGTGCCCCTCCTATCCTTTCCAATGTTTATAACAATTTTATTAAGTTTGAATTATTATTTTTTTGAAAAATATAAAATATTGTTGAATTAAAATTAATTAAAAATCATACAAAATTACTATTTTCTTTCATTTTCTCACCTCCTAGACACTAATTTCATATTTAAAAATCATATTTCATCATCCACCACATCATCCAGCTTCATCTTCATCATCCATACATCATTGATCTTCATTAGTAATCACCCAAACATATCTATACAAAAAGAAGAACAAATAATTTTTTTTTAAAAAAAATTGTGAATCATTTTGAAGATCATCCAACCTAGATTTTATTTTTTTTTCCAGATTATTTATGAGGAAACAAATTAGTAATTTAAATAAAAATAATTAGAATTAATCATTACACCCGTCTAAAATTCACTCATTCTAAATAATATCCCTAATTTCTTTTACATAAACAAAATATATTCTATATTTCATAAAATAAAAACACTTATATATTCATCAATATTTCAAAACAAACCTGATCATTAGAACAAAGCAGAGTCGTGAAAATCATTTGTCAAATCAATAAATACTTGAGGAACAAATGGAAATAATTACTTGAGTTGTTTGTTGTGGATCCAAATGATTTTCATATCGTTTGTTAACCTTAAATCTTTGTCGAATCTGAGAGAGAACATATGTTCTTAGCTAGAAGAAGACATATCGAAAATGAAGAAACAATTTTTTTTTTAATTATTTGTTATTACCATTTTGAATCTTTTCCAGATTTTTTTTTTCTTTCCGATTTTTTTTTTCCTTTTCATTCTCTTTCCAAATCAAAAACCCAAAATTTCTTTCCAAATCCTAAAGAAGAAGAAGAAAAATACCTAAATTTTCTTTCAAACCCAGATTTTCTTTCCAAATCGAAAATCCAATCGAGAGAACAACATGAATAAGAAGAAGAAGAAGCAGCTGACGATTTTGCATAAGAACAAGAAGAGATTGCGATTTTGCACAAGAACAACATGAACCCAACTGACAATTTTCTAGATTTTTTTCGATGGGAAGAGATCGCGACCATGGAGATTTGGATCTTCATGGATGGTGATCCAGAGATGAACGAAGGAGAGAGAGAGAGCTCCATGGATGGTGATCCAAGATGACCGAAGGAGAGAGATGGGCATGGGATTCATGTGGTGTGTATATAGATATGTTTGTAATTTTTGCAAGTAATAAGGGTAAAAAAGTATTTTCCAGACTTGTCCCATGCATGGGACAAGTCTGGTCGAGCTATTTGGGTGAGATAATTTTTTGGGTTTTTTATCCCACCTTGTCCCATCCTGTCCCATGTTACAGACGCGCCAAATAAGGGACAAGAGAAAGTTGTCCCACCTTGTCCCGTCCCGTCCCGCGTACCAAACGCACCTTTAAATATGCGGCTAGACTACTAAAATCTTTCACAAACCTCCTATAGAAACTAGAGATGGCAATATTCTTCATGGGGCCGGGGCCCTGAACGAAGCGGGGATGGAGGATAATATTCGGGGACGGGGACAAAGTCTTGTCCCCGAAGTTGAAGCGGGGCGGGGACGGAGGAAGCATTCCCCGCCCCGATATATATTATATATACATATATATATATAAATATATTTATAATATATTTATATATATTGACACCACGTTTAGCCAGGTTGTGATTTGTTGGAATATATAACTGAATATATATATATATTATATTTATAATTGAATTTATATATATATATATTATATAGATATATATTGACACCACATTTGTCAATATATATCTTATATATATTTATAATATATATAACTGAATTTATACTTTTTTTAAAGTTGTAATTTTTAAATATATAATTATATTAAACGGGGAATGGGGAAGGCCCCTCCAATAGGGAATCCCCACCCCCGGCCCCGCTTCTCTTAATGCGGGGACGAGGACGAGGACGAGGACGGGGATGGGGACGGGGATGGTTTTGGGAGGCGGGGATGGGGATGGTAAAGCATTCCCCGACCCCGACCCGCCCCATTGCCATCCCTAATAGAAACTAACCAGCCCATGAAAACTTCTCACTTGTCCTACATTTGTAGGTTTCAGCCACTTTTTAATTACCTTAACCTTTTCTTCATCAACCCCAATCCCCTTAGCATTAACAATAAAACCCAGAAAAACAAGTCTATCCGTGCAAAATGTATACTTTTTGAGATTAGCAAACAACTTTTCTTTCTTTAAAACATCTAAAACAAGTTTTAAATGTTCAGCATGCTCATCTAAGTTTTTGCTATAAATAAGAGTGTCATCAAAGTAAAAAACAACAAATTTTCCAATAAAAGCAGGCAAAACATGGTTCATTAATCTCATAAGGGTACTTGGTGCATTAGTTAATCCAAAAGGTATAACTAACCACTCATACAAACCATATTTTGTTTTAAAAGCAGTTTTCCATTCATCACCTTCTTTCATCCTAATTTGATGATATCCACTTTTAAGATCAATTTTAGTAAAAACACAAGAACCATGCAATTCATCAAGCATATCATCTACTCTAGGAATAGGATGTCGATACTTTATAGTGATATTGTTGATGGCTCGGCAATCAACACTCATCATCCATGTTCCATCCTTATTTGGCACAAGCAATATGGGAACTGCACAAGAACTCATACTCTCATGTACATACCTCTTTTCCATGAGCTCAATAACCTGTCTTTGAAGTTCCTTTGTCTCATCGGGATTACTTCTGTATGCGGGTCTATTTGGGATGGGTGCTTTAGGTACAAAATCAATTTGATGCTCAATTCCCCTTATTGGTGGCAAACCTGTTAGGATTATGCTCAATAGCAAGAGTGTAATAGTGTAATTAACAATCTTATTCATATTAATAAAGTGATTTCTGGTTTAAACAAATCTTATAGCATTTATAGTTTAATAATTGTTAAAGTAAATAATCATAAAGTCTAAAGACTATGAGAAAAGAAGAATTGTTCATACATCTGGATATGTATGTGGTAGACACAATTCTTTAGTTAGTCTTGAATATCGTTCACAACTTAAGTTAAAGGTTGGGCACCTTTATCTTGTTAAAGTTGTAGAATTCTTTTGCTAGCATTTGAGTGGGATCAAATGAGATATGATGAGTTTAAAATCATCGGAGTGTCTTCGAGCAAAAGGATCTAGTGCACCGGGTGCATTGAACAGGATCACAATGAAATACTTTATCTATAACCGTCAGTAGATAAAAGTAATTTCATTATCAGGACAATCGGAGAGTCTATCTTAATCCTGAGATAAATGATGGACTTATGGTTGCAGGTGATATCATTTGAGCTATCAATGAGTACGATTATATCGCATAGTCTATCCTCGATAGTTTGGTGATATTCATTTGTTAATCGATAGAGGACTTCATTTATAGATATGGACATCGTGGCTCCATTTATTAAATGAGAGTATAATATCATCATATGGATGTTTTGAGGTAATTGGATATTAAATCTCAACGTTGAGTTTTCGATAGTGGCTATTGAAAACATGGCTTCTGGACAAGTCAAAATATCCAAGTTCAAAACGTGGTCATATGAGTAAATATGGTAACTTGGAGAGTTATAGGCAGTCTATGAACTCTTGGCGATTACTGATATTAATCACGAGGATACACTATCTCCAATATGATTGTCTAGGGTATGAATGAGGAAGCATCTTCCTTTTCTGTCTTTATTTAAGAGTTCAATTTTCAATTTTAGCTCTTTAGTGGAATGAGCTAAAATTAATGGATCGGACCTAAATGAATCATTTGTTGATTGTGATTAGGTTATGTCTATTGGAGCTTAAATTTAGATAGCCCGCCAAGATCCCCAATCCACACGGACTTGCATGGATCACTTGATATATTCTACCGGACCAATTTGGGGTCCATCTAGAATTGCAATTTAATATATTAAGAATATAATTTGCACATTATTTAGGTAATGGGCTGCACAATTATATTTATATATTAATGAATAACATGTGGGCTTGTTTCTTTTAGTAAGAATGAGTCTAGTTCACATGTGGGCTTTTTATTTAAAGTCCAAAGGATTAAATGAAATGAGAAAATAATATTTGGGCCCAATATATATATGGGGCGGCAACAAGGTTATTAACCTAAAATATTATTTTGTTTTCATTATTTAATTAAATAAGAATTAATTAATTTATTAATTAATTGTTTAATTAAAGTAACAAATCTTTTCTAAATAGGAAATATGATTCCTATTTGTATACTATTGGTAATAGTATAATTAAATAGAAAGACTTGTTTGACAAGGAAATAAATAATTAATTTTATTTATTTAATCAAATAGGAAGTCTTTTTATTTTAGTCAAATAAGGAATAAAAGATTATTGAGTTTGATTAGGGTTTGGAAATCTTAAACAAAATAGGAATTAGGGTGCAACTAAATCTCCAATATTTTAGGAGTAAAATTGCGGAAACCCTAATTAGTTTTGGTCAAGGATTTCGGTCACCCTAGGGTAAGAAAGAAGAGATATTTTCGGCCACCTATATATGCATTCATATAATTTTCGGCCAGCTCTAAGGACAAGTGTGCAGAATTATTTTCTTCTTCTTCTTCTAAACTCATAGTTAGCAATATTTTATTCTACTAAAACAAAAGAAAAAGGAACATAGATTATTCTTTGATGGTGTACTACTTGCTTAGTCATTGATAAGCTTGTGTATACAACATCGATCAAGGTTCACGCGAGTTTCGATCATTAGATTGAGAACTCAAAAGTGACCGGAATAATCTTAGGTTTCTTTTGATTGTTTTTGTGACTAACGATCAAGAAAGAAAAGTTTGTTTAATCCCATCACAGGTTTGCAATTCAAAGAGAAGGGAGACCACGCTCCTAGGTGATCCACGTTCGTGCTAGGATTGAAGATCTTGCGGATTACCATCGACGCAAGTCAATCGGATCACGCGACAAGAGGTATTAAATTTTTATTACTTTGTTATATATATTTAATTAATCAAAAGGGTTTAAGGTTCATAATTGGAAAAATTTTAAAAGCTACCCAAACCTATTTTTTAGTCTCGCTTCCGCTGCGGGTACGTTATTTTTCCCTACAAAACCAATAGGCATCTCTTCAGGAAACACTTCATCAAAGTCCTACAAAATTGAAACAACAGTACTATGCAAAGAAGAGTTAATTTCATTAGTACTAAAACAAGCCTCTTTGTACAAGAGTACAATCATTGGCTGATTTGAAAACAAAGCATTTTTGATCTCACTCTCTCTTGTATAGAAGTTCACTTGTTTTCTCTCTCTTTTCTTCTCATCAGCCAAATTTTCTTTTTCTTTTTCACTTTTTTTTTTCTTTTTTTGTTGTTTCGATCCTTCTTTCCTTTGAACTCTCACTCTCCTTTTTAATTTTATTTTTTTTAACCTCACTTGATCTTCATATACTTGTCTTGGGGTTAAAGGTACAAAAGTGATTGACTTTTTATTGAGTACAAATGAGTATCTATCGGCATATCCATCATGAGTTACATGCCTATCAAACTGACATGGTCTCCCCAAAAGGATATGGCTCGCATTCATTGGCACCACATCACAAAAGACTTCATCTTTGTACTTACCAATGGAAAAAGACACCAATACCTGTTTAGTCACCTTGATTTCTCCACTATCATTCAACTATTGTAGCTTATAAGGTTTTGGGTGCTTCAAAGTGGCCAAATTTAGTTTTTCGACCAAACTAGTGCTAGCCACATTAGTACAGCTACCCCCTTCAATAATCATGCTACATACCTTATTATTAACATAGCATCGGGTGTGAAAGATATTGTCACGTTGTACCTTATCATCTTCTTTGGCTTGAGCATTAAGAGCTCTTCTTGCGACTAAAAGCTCTCCATCCACCAGATACTCAATGTCACTTGCATCCTCCAAAGGTGGCATGGACTTATCATCATATTCACCCTTGGATTCGATATCACCATCATCCTTCAAAATCATGACTCTCTTGTTTGGACATTAAGATACAATATGACCTACTCTCAAACACTTAAAGCATTTAATATCTCAATTTCTTGAAGGTTAGAGACACTACAAGAAAAACTATCTTTCTTGACAGTTCTCAAAAAAACTGTCAAGAAAGACATTTTTTCTTGATAGTTTTTTCAATTTTTTTTTATCTTTAATAATTTTTTTAAACTTTTACTTCCTATTTTCAACACCAAACAAAATCCCGATATGGATTTATTTTACAGTAAGATATCGATTTTTGGGCAAACCGATATTGGATAAGTAAAATTTAAAATTTAATAAATTTACTTTTAAATCATTTACTTTTAAAAAAATTCAAAAAAATAATTTTAAAAATTTTGTTTATTTATTTTGCACCCTCTTGTTTCATACTAAGAGACATGTTAATAATTCAATTACTCATATAAATTAGTAATCTGAATCTTACATTTGTTCATTAAATTGCAAGATGCATGTTGAGAAAAATCTCTCATGTAGTGAAAGTTGTATTACAAATCATGCTTATTACAATTGATGTCACGAGTCTCCTATATGTCATGGTTGGTTGGATGAATGGAATGGAAAGGAAAGAAATTCATTCCATTCATTTGGTTTGTTAAAATGCAATGGAATGGTGATTCCATTGGAATGGGGATTCCACCATTTTGGTGGAATGGGCATTCAATCCAAAAACCAATAGAATGCCCTTCCATTCTAAACTAAAATTTATATTCCATAAATACCCTCATATGCCCCAACTCTATTCCAAAAATACCCTCCTTTCCAAAAATAATATATTATTATATATTAAATTAATGACATATAAATATATATTTTATATATATGTACTATATATTATTTATATATTAATATATTATATTATTATATTATTTATATTATATAAATATATTATTATATATAATATATATATTATATATATATTTATATATATATTATTATATGTATTATATGTATTATAATATATATATGTATTATATATTATATTATTATATATATTATATATTTATATTACATAAATATATTATTATATATATTGTATAATATATATATATATTATAAATTATATACATTATATATATATTTATATTATATGTATTATATATTATATTATATATATAATATATTATTATATTAAATAATATATAATTATATATATAATATACTTTTATATTTTATTGTTATTATCTATAATATATCATGTTATTATGAGTGTTTTATAATTAAGGGTATTTTGGTTAAAATACAGTTAACTCTATTCTATTCCATTGTTAACCAAACAAAATAATACAGATTCAGAGACTAATTCTAATGTTTCAACCAAACAAAAAACTTAGTTTTCCTTTACTTTCCTTTCCATTCTCATTTTCATTCTCATTACCATTCCGATTACCATTCCACCATATAACTAAACGTGATCATAGAGTATTGATCAATAATTCAATTATATATGTTTAAAAAAAATATAATTTTATTAAAAGTTTCAATAAATATTTTTTTAATATATGTATTTCATAGAAATTAGAATTTTGATTAGTTAAATAAATTTAAATTTATCTAAGTTTTTATTTTTTTTATTTTTTTTATTTCTAACAACTCATATAGGTTATATATAAATATTGTT
The DNA here is from genome assembly GCA_954870605.1 of Acer campestre. NCBI lineage: Eukaryota > Viridiplantae > Streptophyta > Magnoliopsida > Sapindales > Sapindaceae > Acer > Acer campestre. The sequence goes on along the minus strand of OX940802.1, from coordinate 30,774,749 downwards.
CAATTGTTAACAAATCAACTTTTGTAGTCAAGTGGTAAAGACTTATAACTTTTGACTTAAGGTCTCAAGTTCATGAATTCCTAATAATTGTTATTATTATCAGAAGTGGGCAGGGTGGCAGCGGGGGAGTTGGTGTATAAATATAAAAAATGTTATTTAATTAAACATTATAATTAAATATTAAATAACAACAATTTTTAATAATTAAATATTATAAACATATCTTGACAATTTTTAACTGTTAAGAAAAAAAACTGTCATTCTTTTTCTTGACATTAGCATTGTTGACCGTTTTCCAAACTGTCAATAAAACCTTTCTTGACAGTTAAAAATTGTCAACAAAACTAGTATTTTGTTGTAATGGGATTTGATTTACCTTGGTTTGATATGCCTTCGGCCTTATGATCTTTGAAAGGTTCAGCCTTGGCCTTGAAACTAGGCTGATCATTCCTCTTGTTCCAATTCGGCTTCCATGAAGAAGAACCCAAATATTGCCCAACTCATATGGAACCCTTCCTCTTCGATTGTTATTCCACTTTAATGACCATGTGCACCATGTCATTCAGCTCAACATAATGTTGCAACTCCACCACATTTGCAATGTCTCGGTTTAGTCCATTTAGAAACTTAGCCATAGTAGCCTCTCGATCCTCCTCTACATTGGCTCAAATCATGACTATCTCCATCTCCTTGTAATAGTCTTCAACACACTTAAGCCCTTGAGTAAGACTTTGCAACTTCTGAAACAAACTCCTATAGTAGTGACTTGGAATGAATCACTTCTTCATAACAGCCTTCATCTCCCCCCATGTTTCAATAGACCTTTCTCCATTCCTTCTCCTACTCATAACCAGTTGATCCCACCAAACAATAGCACAATCGGTAAATTCTATGGCTTCCAATTTTACTTTCTTCAATTCGAAATAGTCATGGCAATCAAACACCAATTCTACTCATTTCCCCCACTCTAAATAAGCTTCAGGATCGGTTTTACCTTGGAAAGTTGGAATCTTCACCTTAATGTTTCCCAAGTTATTATCAACCCTTTATCTATACCTATCTTCTTTATTCCCATACCTAACTCCTCTACCTCCCATTCCGCACCTAAATTTGCCCAAACCGTCATTAGACATGCGATTATCCTCCTCTAGGTCATTCCCATAATCTTCTTCATAATCAAACCTATGTGGATTCCTTTCTCTTCGTTACACATTAGGAGCCTTGAGTGGCTGCTCCCTTTGTAAACTAGACTCTACTTTATCTATCCTATCATGCACCTCACCACTTAATCTCCATCCGCTCAAACCTTTGTTCCATGGCCTTGTACAAAAATTTGAGATCTATCGTTTCTGGTACATCGTCGGATAAGTTTTTACTTGCCTCATTTGACATATTTAATAACCTACAAAACAAAAAAAAAAAGTTAGTAATTCTCACAAACACCCCCTCACGTGTTTACTCTCAATAATGATGACACTCACACTCGTGTTTCACTCAATTTTTGGCTTTTTACCCTTTGTTGAGCTCACACTCTCTTGCCTTTTTCCACTCTTCGTTCACTCCTTTAGTTCTTTTTTTTTTTTTAACGAACACTCACAAGAAAGTTCAAGAAGTAAGATGTAACAAATGAAGTAATAGGACAATAATAACAAAGAAAAGATTCAACTACTAGATTTTTTTTTTTTTTTGAATCTCAATGCACGAAAACAAGAAGAGGAATAACAAGAGTTGATATAAATTCAACTACAAGACTTTTCAGGAAAAAAAAAAATTGTACTTTTGTATTTTACCCTACTTGATCAAACGAAATCAAGTAAAGATCGAGAATTTTTTTTTTTTTAATGGATTTGATCAAACTTTTTTTTTTTTTGATCAAACGGAATCAAAGAAGTAAAAATAGAAAGAAGAACAACGATAGATCAAACCTGATTTTAGAAGCTTAAGCTCTAATACCAACTAATATGAACCTCACCAAGAGCAGCGAGATCCAGAACCAATATATGGTAACGAATGATCGTTTTCTAATTCAAGTTTATAATGAAGAACAATTTAAGGACCATGACCTGCTATCTATATGGAGATAAGAACCAACGGTATCAAAAATTTGTAAACGCCACACTCAAGAACGAGAGAGAATTGTGAGTGATAAGTCAAAAATTAAAGAACCACAGAGAAAACGCTCTCAATATTAATTTCATTCAAAAGTTTCAAAATAATACATCCATGCGTCCTTTATATACTAAAAATATGTAAACCCTAGAAAAGAAAATAAAGGATACACGCCTAACATACTAGGAAATAAACAATTCATCAATTTAATTGCCTTACAATTAGGAAAATAAAAGAATAAAACTAGCAACTAGTTAACTTTGTTTGGTAAACAAATCAACTCTTTATTTGGGAAATAATTAAAAATAGGAAATATATCAAAATTGGGATTCCTCCAACCATACGGAAATATGCTCACCACATGCCCTAGCTTGTACCACATGCCCAAGTCTCTTGTTTAGCCCAATCAGTTGTCTTGATGACATTAACTAAACCTTGGTCTTCATTTGGGCCCATCTTGAACTTCAACATTTTAGAATCAGCCCATGTTTCTTGAATCAAACCATTGAGTACTTCTTTGAATCTCTTAGCCCTTGCCCTTGGTATTGACATAACTAGAACATGCAATGCTTCCCTTGGTGCAGCTCCCTTATTCTCATCACCTTTTCCATGGCCAATTGTGCTACTCTGATCAAGTCGGTCATCACGGGTTAATTTGTGCACTCTTTCATGATTTCTAAGTGGCCTTCTTCGTTGTTGCAGGTGATTAATTATATATTGAGGAATTTTTTTGTGGATTGGTTTTTGTGAAGAGACCAAGTTGGTCCGAGTTGCTTGGAATTGTTGTTGTAGACCTTATTCTCCAGGTGGCCTTGGTTTGAAGGATTTAGGGTTGTTGAAAGATTCGCTTTTGCAGAAGTTCACTTGGAAGTTCATGACTTTTGATGGTTTTGCTTTCTCTTTTCTTTGGGAAAGATATCTCAGGCAGCTGCAGAAATCTCTGACATAGCTGGAGTGAAGTCAGCCTTTCCTCATTTTCCTTGCCATGGATTTTGTGTTTGTGGCAAAGTTCCAATATTGAAGTAGCTTTTAACTCTCAAAACACAAATTTATTATTATTATTATTATTATTAGAGAATTTTAGGTTATGTTCGGTAGTGTTTCTGGTTTTCATTTTATCAATTTTTATTTGGTAACAAAAAAATGATTTTTATATTTTAGAAGTAACAATAATTGAAAACGATATTCTAAAATATATAATAATAATAATAATAATAATAATAATAATAATAATATATTATGATTTAAGTGTAATTGTTTAGAAAATATTATAAGAGTAAATTGTATATTTGAATTAATTTAAATTAATTAGAAACAAAAGAATATATATATATATTTATATATATATTCTTATATTTTCAATTCAATTAATAAAATCATTTTAAATTAATTCAAATTAATTGATGTCTTTTTAAGTTTTTCTATTTAAAAACAAATTATGATGAAAAATGTATTTTATTAATTTTTAAAAATATATATTTATTATTAATAAAAACAATAATAAATACAATCAATTTAATATGTTTTATATGTCACTTGCCTAACCAGAAAAAATAGAAAACAAAATTGAAAAACATTGAAAACATTAGGGGCTATTCGGAACGTGTTTATTTTTTATTTTTTGTGATCTCATTTCCTTTTGATTTCGAGAAATTGATTTTTATATTTTTTGGATTCGAAAACGCGTCTGATAGCAATCGTTGAAAATGATATTCATATAATGAAAACATAAAAAAACGTGTCTGGTAGACTTTATTTATAAACTGAAACTGTCGAAATTAAAACCCAAATTTTGGATCAAACTGTAAAACCCTAAAATTAGAATTCATTTAAAACCCAGACATTTGTTTTTTTTTTTTTTTTTTTTTGTAAAGAAACACAGAGAGAGAGAGAGAGAGAGAGAGAGAGAGAGAGAGGAGTCTTCGTTTTTATTTGGTTGGTTCATGAAGAAAATTGCAAGTCAAAAACATGTTAGTTTAATCCCATGACTTTGTTTAATTTTGTATGCAAATCATCATCATCATCATTTCTCCACCTTTGGAGACACCACTCTCAAAACATCAACTTCACTTTTTCTTGCTTTTCTTTTCTTTTTTACAATTTTTTACAAAAATCAATCAACCATCACAAGCCCAAGTCAATCAACCTCCACAAACCCATCTTCATCAATCTTTAACTTTCATAAACGCAGATCCCTTCCACATCCAACATATATCATCCAACAAAATCCACAAATCAATAATCCTTAAAACAAAATCCACAAATCTTATCCAAAAAGAGACAGAATAATCTAAAAAAATTCTAGATCCAAACACACATTCACCAACAATTCATATCTTCTTGTTCAATCAACTACAATAATAATCATGCTAGATGATCGCGTCCATCTCCTCTCCCAAGTGCTCATCTCCATCGTCGCCTCCATCGACGGTTTCATGGTTTGTTATTGCGTGACCATCACCTCCTCTATTTGTAATAAAGGTGATGTGTATTAAATTCACATAGCAGAATTTAGAAGAGAAAAGAGTGAGAAAGAGAGAGAAAGGAGAATTTAAGAGAGAAGCAGGGAAAGGTTATTTCATATAATTCAACATAATCCCAATTACAAATGCAATCAGTTATATATAGGTTGATGGCTCGATTGAGCAATAAGAAACAACAATAAGAATAAACCCACTAAACAAATAACTAGGGACATGCTCCACTACCACATTCGTGGAGTTGTATCACTCACCACTCACCAATGTGATCATGACACTCCCATGTAATCCCTTCTTTATTTTAGCAACTAATAACAAACTCCAACAACAATAAACAAACATATGACTAAGTCCCTTCCCTCTACATGGCTTGCATGGCGGATCATACACATATCATTCCACCTCTCTCAAATTATCCTTGTTCGCAAGGATAAAGTCTGGTTAAATCTTCAAAAATGGCCAATGATTTTTCCAAGTGGCATCTTCGATTGATGCACCCGCCAATTTGACTAGTAGTATCTTCGCATGATGGGCACTATGAATCATCCCACTAGCCTGCATACAATTTTTGGGTGGTAATAACCGAGATTGAATACGATGAACTTTAATTTTTTGCCTTTTGTCATGATGTCCATCCAATCGCTCTAATGGCTGAAAACAAATTCTTGAATCTTCAAATCATTCAACAAAAGATAAACTGAAGTATTTTTATGGTGAGATATGTGTCCACCATATATGAATTGCACTCATATGGGACTTTCTCAAATACATATTCATCAAATATCGGTGGTTTATCAAAATCGACAAAAACCTCCGCCTACACATATGTATCATCAAAAAACACCGAAGGATAGGTGGCTAATTGTGTGTGAGAGTTCTGAAAACTAAATTTTTGTAGAGACCAAAGGTTGGTTAAGATGGTGTTGAGGGTAGAGTGAATTTGTTCGAAGTGAGACTCGTGACGAGCTAGGACTTCATTACGAAATCGCGTGTTCATGGAATCGAACGGCTCTATACCAATTGATGTGTATCAAATATACATAGCAGAATTTATAAGAGAAAAGAGTGAGAAAGAGAGAGAAAGGAGAATTTAGGAGAGAAGCAGTGAAAGGTAATTTCATATAATTCAACATAATCCCAATTACAAATGCAATCAGCTATATATAGGTTGATGGCTCGATTGAGCAATAAGAAACAACAATAAGAATAAACCCACTAAGTAAATAATCAGGGACATGCTCCACTACTACATTCGTGGAGTTGTATCACTCATCACTCACCAACTTGGTCTTGATACTTGACACTCCCATGTCATCCCTTCTTTATTTCAGCAACTAACAAACTCCAAAAACAATAAACAAACTTATGACTAAGTCCCTTCCCTATACATGGCTTGCATAGCGGATCATGAACATATCAAGAGGATGGAGAATATATTCGACAAAAAAGGATGGAGAATATCTTGAGGCAAAATATTGTGTGAGGAAAGTAGAGGAAGAAAGAAGCCTGTAAAAAAAAAAATGGTGGAATCCCGTGTTTTGTTGCTAAGAACGAAAACAGGCGAAACAACAAAATATTATTTTCGGTACCATGTCTATAAAGTTAAAATCAATTTTAATATTTTTTAAACTCATAAATTGGAAAAAAGCTGTCGGACAGCTTCTCACCATTTTTTAATGCGTGAAAACGCAAAAATGCATTTCAAAAATGTTGCCGACCGTAACCTTACCGGTTTTTTGTTTTCATTGTTTTCTTTCAAAAATATGGTTGATGAAAATGTTTTCATTGTTTTTCGTTTTCAAAAAACAGAAAATGTGTTTGTAAAACATTAACGAACAGGGTATTTTATTATGTAAGATAAAATTGATATTTTTTTTACGTGTTTTATTTCTGAAAAAAATTAAATATATCCTCAAATAATAAAATCTAAATTACTGCATCTAAAATTTTAGAAAATTAACTCCTTTTGCCCTAGGGGCGTAGCTTAGCTAGTAGATGGACGAGCTTGGGGCTTGAACAAATGACTCTCAAGTCAGCGGCTCGAATCCTACCAATGTTAAACAGCTTTAAAAAAATACCTGGTATAGTTAGGGGGATAGATAGATACAGTAAAAAAAAATTAAAAAAAAATTCACACCTTTTTATTTTCCTCTAGTTTTCCATATCAAACCATTGATAAACTACAAGGAGTGATGTAGGTTTTACTTATAGAGATATTATAAAATTATAAAGCCTACTATAATTTTTATTTATTTATTTTTATCCTTGTTATTTTTATTTTTTATATTTTATTTAAATTAATTTTTTAATATATATATATATATAAGTTATCTTGTGGGATTTAATAAGACGAGATAATTTCTATCCGAGGATGCAAAGTGCATACAAACAATAGATTGTAAAATTCTTATTCCTTGTCTAACAAGAGAAAAGCGTATGCCTAAACCAGTATCTTGCAGAATACAAGTCACATAACATGGTGACGAGATGAGGTTGGTACACCTCACACTTGCATCAAGAAATTGTCTGTTCGAGTTTTCCCCCTTTAAAAAAAAATATATATCCCGAAATTTATATAGTAGCATCACACTTCAAAAATAAAAATAAAAAAATAAAAAAGGTCATATAACAAGATAATAGACTTAAAAGGCCTGCAGATCCGTATCCAACCCGATCCATAGTCTTGGGTCGAACTGAGTCATTTTTGGTTATTTAAGCCCCAACTCCATAGCCTAGTTCAACAAAAGAATACAACATATGTAATCAATTAAGGCCCACTAACCTGGCTTGGCAGAGAGCAGCAAAAAATTTTAGCCCCAAGCCCAGCCAAAAACCCAACTAAACCTAAATAAAAATTATGAACCCGTTTGACATCTATGTTATGCAAGAAAAGATGAGCCAGTACTAGTAAAAACTAGAGAGGAGGCAACCAGCCCACTTCTCAAAATTGCATTGGTAGTTGTTTTGTCCAAAAGATTTTCAGGTTATCCATGCTCTGGTACAAATTCATACCCATTTTACCCTTTCTTTTTCTCAAAAAAAAGAACTTTCTCAGCCTCCTTTTTTTTCTTTTTCTTTTTTGAACTTTTTACCACATAGAACTTTCTTACATGAGTGGTTAAATCTGTTACAAAAAAAGGCACCAAAACCATTTACAAAAGTAAAAACTTTGCAGAAAATTCAGCACTCCATTACTGCTGCTTTGCTAGTACTGGGAATGATGATGACGCATTGTTTACCATAGCAGGTGACCAGAAATCAGCACCGTTGCCGTCCGCCACGTGTACGGTGCAAGCCACCGGGACCAGACACAGCCCCCTGCTCCTCAGATCATTTTTCCCTTCTTCTCCTCCGTCTTCTCCGCCGCCGTCCTATAATCATCATTTAACACATTAGTCTAACAGAGTCATGGCGCCGACATTACAAACCCAATAAGCGAATTTTCATTTTCTACAAACACAAATATAACTAAAGTGCTTTTACACAGTGAAAATAGGCTTTTTCGATAAAGACCAAATAGCACTACATTAGTACATTGACATTATATATATATATTAGAAATATTTTTTGAAAAGAACTTTCATAAAAAGTGCTTTTTCTAAAAAAAGCACTTTTAATTACTGGTTAGAGAATCTTTCTCCTCCCAAAGGCATCTCCACAGCAATAACAACACAGTTGAATGTTGACTAGAGAGTCACTGTCACCACCACTACTACCATGGTCAACATTTATACAAGGTTCAGTGAAGTCGGTTCCACACATGACCCCACATGAGATTTCCCTTTTACATCCTCAGGTGTTAGTGATCATCTAAATCAAATCTCAACCATCCACAAACAAAGGTGGGGACATCAGCGACAGCAATACATGCTGACGTGGATGCATGTGGACCATCCAGTGAATAGATTGGAAATTTGGAAGCAGTGAAAACAAAAAACAAAAACAAAAAAACAAAGAAAACAAAACAGTTCCTGGTTTCACAAAAAGTAGAAAAACAATCTAAACAAGCAAGGATTGGTGGTACTCACATGTAGGTTGTTGTGTTGTTGCAGGTATGGAGAGCACAAAACCTGAACCTGTTCTTGCAGAAACCTGATATAACCCATCGCTTCATGTAGCACTGATGCCGTATCAGTCTACACAATTTGCAATTACCCATATTATGTTTAATTAATACAAAAAATATATATAATTTTTTGATTAAATAAAGCAAATTTTACCTTGCCAAATGGTGAGACAAGCTGCTGCAATGTTGAGATTCGTTCTCCAAGCTTTTCTTTTCTAGGCTGTTATTTTTTTTTTCAAAAAAGAAAAAAAAATCAGTAAATGGGAATTAAATTTATGAATTCATGAAATATGTTTTGGGTTTGTGATTGTGACGGTGAGACCTTTGCATGTCCAGTTGATGAAGAGTTATCTGCTTTGGTCTTCTTACTTGTTCTCTGATTTGCCACTGGAGTTGTAGTTTTGGAGTTTGAACATTGAACTGATTCTTTACCAGACCCATTTCGCTTTTTCTACAATTAAAAGACCAAAAAAATACAAAATTTGTTATTCTTATTTTTCAAGACAAACCCAAAGAAAGCTATAAAATTAATAAAAACTCACATTAGATTTAGAAGGAGTGTTTGCAATTGCAATACTGTTATTGCCAGAAGAAGCTGAAGAGGAATCACTACAAGCAGTGACACCAGATTTCTGAGGAGTGCTTTTAGAATAAGTAGCAGTAGTTGTAGTTGTAGTTGTAGTTGTTGTTTCACCAAACACTACTAATTCACCATCACTACTGTGATTATTATAGTCGCCAAAACAGAGCATTTTGGGAGGCTTTCCATGACCTGAAAAACAGGAATCAGAAGAAGAAGAAAAGGTCTTGTTGTTGTTGCTGTTATTAAATGTCTGATGTTGGTGTTGATGATGATAGTCCAAATCAAGACCCAGAACAGCATCATCATCAGAGAACAACAGCTGAGAAAAACTGGTCTGTTCATGTTCCCCCTCCTCCTCATGATCAAATCCACCACCATTATCCGCCATTAAAGAAAGAAACCAGACCCCAGTTCAACAAAAACCCAAAAAGAAAAGAAAAAGAAACTTTTGTTCAAAGCTTGTTTGGCATTTTAAATTAGAGATGTGAATGTGACAGTAGAGAGAGAGATGTCTTTTTCTTTTCTCTGGTACATGTGATAGTGTGTAAATGTGTGTAGTTAAGACTTAAAGAGCAGCCGTTACAAGGGAGAGAGACGGTGTACGGTCTTTTCAAGGTTGGCTCTTTGGCTTTGGTTTTCGTCTATTTTCAGTCAAACGCCACCTGGCCCGAGAAAACCGTGGTTTCGCTCTCCAAAGCATTGTGTCTGTTGCTTTGCTTCCCTTGAAACCGGTTTGGTTTTATTTTTATTTTTTTCTTTTCTTTTCTTCTTTCGTTTCATTTTCCCATAGTCACTGAGTCAGTTGTTGTTACTTGAAATGAGTTCCTGGCACTTCCTGCTGTATCAACAAATTAGGAGGGCCCCACGCTTGATAATCAGAGGGCTGGTATTGAGTCTGATTTAGTTTGGTGGGACCCACGAGAGAGAGAGTTTCTGGTTTTGCCGTTTTGGTAGGAGAAAATGTAACTAGCTGATGTGGCAAACCTTTAAAGTTCTATAACAAAAAAAAAAAAAAAATGGAGAAAATCTTTAATGAGGCGGTTTCATTGCACTTGGTGAAACCGTCAAGATAAGATTGCATAATTTATCTTGATAATCTATATATATATTATTAAACTATAATTTGGTACAATCTCATTAGACGGTCTTAGAGCATCCCCAAAAGGCTCTTCAAATGAGATATTTGTTAAAGTCAAAAGAGCCACATCAGCATATTTTGCTCCAACAGACTCTTCAAATAAGATTCTTCAAATGAGATTTTGCTTCTCTCTCTAATATTGAAGAGCAATTTCTCCCTCTTCAATTATTATTATATTATTTTTTATATCATATCATCATTAATATTTGATATCTATATCTTTTTATCTTTTTAATTAAATTCAATTAATATATAATAAGTTTTAATTTATAAATTTTATTATCATAAAAATTATACCATTAGAAAGATCTCATTTAGATCTTTAAAATGAGACTAATATTGAATATTTAATAATAACATATTATTATATATAACTTGAAAAAAAAAAAGGGTAATTAGATTTGTTGGGGGAGGAATTTGAGTGCTTTCATTAAAATAATATAAACCTATTTTTAATTGAATAGTCTTTTGGAGATGCTTCTATTTTTTCACTCTTCAAATTGCCACATAGGTAAGCAAATAAACATTTGAAGAGTGAAAATATAAGAGTCTTTTGAAGATGCTCTTAGAGCATCCACAATGGTGGAGACCCAAACACAAGACTTATTTTTGCCACATCATCAAATATGAGTCTTGTTTTTAAATAATGGGTCTTCTCATTTGGGTCATATTTATTTGGGTCTCTTTTCCTCACAATGGGGCTAAATTAAAAGAAAAAAGAAAGTGGATCCATTTTCTTTATTTTTTTTCCAAACAATCATTATTCTTCTTTAAAATATTATATATAAATATATATTAATAAATAAATTATATAATATATTTTAAATATCAACACTATCAATAATTATTTAACAAATTATAATTAATTTAAAATAAAAAAATTATTAATTTAAAATTATCACAACCGAATTACATCAACAATAAAAATAAATATTTAAAACAAAATATTGTATACGATTAAACATGGCTCCGGTTTCGGTTCGATTCCGGCTTCGGTTCCGAACCTTCAAAATCGGATTCCGATTCCGATTCCGATTCCGGTTCCGGTTTTGGTTCCGGTTTCGGTTTCGGTTTCGGTTTCGGTTTTGAAGGTTTGGTTCCGGTTCCTCGGTTCCGGTCCGGTTTTGACGGTTTCGACTGTTTGGGTCTGGTGGTTCCGACGGTTCGGTTTTGTTCCATTGTTGATTTAATTACCCTTTGAAGTTGATCATGACAAACATTTTTGCAAGTAAATTGACCCAAAAAATCGATTAGAGGAGATTTCGATTAGGCCTAAAACTGAAAAAACCGAACCAAATCAGTTCAATCGGTTTTTGATAGGTTCACAATTTTCAATTTTATAGGATCGGTTCACTTTTTCAAAAACCGAATATTATTGGTTTTTGAACGGTTCACTCGAAAATTGTACCGATTCATTAAACGCCCACTCCTAATTAAGTTTATTTATATTTTGTCATTATGTATATAATTATTGAAATTAATAATAATATATTTAAATTTAAATAATTTAAATATATATATTAAATTTGTATATATTTTTTCATTTTATATATATTTATTGAAATTAATAATTATATATTTTAATTTAAATTATATATATATTTATATATAAGCCTAACCCAATGATTAGAGAGGGTTGGAAACCCAACTCCAATCATTGGGCAAGACCCAAATAGAGTTCCAAATTTGGAATCCAATTTGGGTCTACTTGGGTGGAGCCCATTTTTGGATCTCTTTTTTTGGATCCCATTGCATACCATTGTGACACCATTTGAAGAACTAAAAATGAGTCTTGTGTAAATGGGTCTCTTTTTAGAGACCAATGTGGATGCTCTTACTGAGTGGCAATGAGACTATCCCATTAAAGATTTTCTCTTAAAAGAAGATCAAAGAAGGTGAGATTGTTTGTGGGTCCAGTCGCACATGATCATGTATCTCTGATCTGACGAGATAACCTGATCTGAAGGCTCGTGATAAATGATCTTATAGGCTCCTGCTATGGCAGCATCCCAAAAATGAGTGTATACCGTATAGTATCGCAGGAATCGTAGATTTTTATGTTAGCAAGTAAAATTTTAAGTGAACTTCTGATATTTAAAAAAAAAAAAAAAAAAATTGTCACGTAGAAAACAATACGACTACGTACAATCACGTAGGTTATTTTTTATTTTTTATTTTTTTTAGAAAAAGAAAAAGAAAAAAACTATTTTTTTAAGCACTCTCAAAAGGGTTTGTAATTTTAAAATATAGTTTTTATTTTTAAAGACACCATATTAAATTACTCAAAAAAAAAAAAATTTATATTAAAAACAATACCAACTACCAAATGCAACCTTAAATTCGCCGCGTCCCATGATGCTGAGTTTCCATACGAAGAAGAGCATTCCCTATTAGCCTGAAAATCAAAGGTTATAAAATAATAATAATAATAAAAATAAAAGAAATGGATATCAGCGAATTCATTTTTACTCACCCCCTAATTAGGAATTGAGCATTTCCCCTTCCCATTTCCTTTAAAGGGCTCGTTTGGTGCACCGCACTGTATTGTATTATGAGTTTAAAATGTATTAGAATAATACAATACAATGTTTGGTTTATTTTGAACTGTTTACTGTATTGTATTAGCTAATACATTTTAATTGATCTAATACGATGGATATTGTATTATCTAATACATAATAGAAGGTTGTATTAGTTAATACAGCATAATACAATCTAATACAAAATATCACCAAGCACATTATTGTATAAAAATAATACAGTCCAATACAATACAATTCAATTCAATTCAATACAGTCTAATACAATCTAATACAATACAATACATCGTACCAAACGAGCTCTAAATGAATAAGCACTTCCTCTTAACTTCTGTGACGTATTCACCAAAAAAGTAAATGTAAATAACATAGCTTAGTGTTAAAAATGTAATGTTCAGGTTGAAATTGTCAATTCAAGTGGTACCAAAAGAAAAAAAAAAAAAAAAAAAAAAAAATTATTATTGCCTTATTGGATCGAAGTATAGTGTTTACTGTTTACAAGATTTAACTGGACAAGTAGACCCTCTCATCTAGACATCTAGTTTTGGTGTCAGTATTGAAGTCTAGATTTAATTAAGATTTTAAGTCAAAGTAACCCCACACTAGAACTCTAGAAGTAAAAATGAATTATAAATGGGTCACAAACTCACAATTGTGTAGAATATATGATGATTGATATTCATTAATTTAAATCAAATAATTTAAATAAGACAAAAAAAAAAAGGAAAAAAAAAAAGAAGAAGTGAATTATCTAAAAATGATGCCCATCACACCTACACTGTGAAGTTGTGGATTCGAGTCATTTCCCTCTTCCAAAATCTTGAATTATAGTAATATTTCAAACAAATAATAATAACGATATAAAGTATTTCTTTTAACTACGGTATATGTTCATATTATTATACTAATTATTATAAAGAATATGAAAATATTTAGCATTTTTTTAATGTAAAATTTATGAATGGTTAGTCCTAATTTTGAGTCTCCATTCCATTTCGTCGTTCCCTAAAGTTTCTCTCTTAGTTTTTCTCTCTAAAACCTAAGGTGTGAGTTTTTTTTAGTTGGATTTCCCAAGTTTGGTTTTCCGGTATTTCAAATCATATTATGAATGCTGATGAATTAGAAATGCTTTGTGGAGCTCTCTACATCAAAGAAAAAGAGAGTCCTATTGGAACTTTGGATGAAAGTCTTAAGTCTAAAGGAGAACAGAGATTAACTTTATGTCTGGTTGGTAAGGTGATGGCTACTAAGTTAGTCAATAGAGAAGCTTTTATAGAGGTTATGCAATCCATTTGGAGAGTGAACAAGGGTGTCGAGATAGAGGCGGTGGAAGGAAACGTCTTTGTGTTTCATTTCTGAAACATGGAAGATAGGAAACGTATTCAAACGGGTGGTCCTTGGTATTTTGATAGGGCCATAATTTTTTTTGAAGAACCCACAGGCACAGGAGAGATTTCTGATCTAAAGTTTAATGCTGTGGAGTTTTGGGTTCAAATACATAATCTACCTCTTATGTGTATGATAGAAGAAATTGTGCTTTTTCTAGGAAGGATGATTGGGCAAGTTAGGGATATTGATATGGGAACAACGACTGATAGTTCTGGGCGTTTTGTTCGGGTCTGTGTAATTATCAGCGCCAAGGATCCGTTGATGAGAAGTCTGAGGGTTGATTTGTTGGGGGAAGGACAGATTAAAACTTTGCTGTTGAGATATGAGAGATTAATGGATTATTGCTTCAAGTGTGGGCGTTTGGGACATTCTCTAAGGGAATGTGTGGAGGTTGGAGAAGAAAAGGAGATAATTACAGAAGCTCAAATGTGCTTGAATGTCTGGCTTTGGACGGTGAGCCCTCCAAAGCGTTTCCAACAAAGAAGGTTTATTCAGATAGAAGAAATTTAAAGCAAAACTCCTGGAGAAAGGATGAAGATTGGAGAGGGAAAACCAGGGGATGGCCGGAGCTACCGACCGGAAACCAGGTGGGAGGGGAAGGCTGTTCGGAGACCCAACGTAGAGAGATGGGACGTTACGTGCCGATCAAGAATTGCATGGGAACCAATACAGACATTAATGGCGTTGCAGGAAATGTTGCATCTTGGAATAAAGTAAGTGGCGGTGTCATAATTGCAAAATCCAATGATGAGCATTTAGAAGATATTGGGGTGATTGAGGTGGTCACCATGGAGGGTAACCAAGGTTAAGTGGAAGGCAGATGTGTATGGAAACAGGTGAGGGTTCAAATAATCCTAATGGGCCTAGCCCAAATGTTGCTCATGGACTAGAAAAATTGGCAGATCCTATTAAGCTATTAGAAAGGGAAAGGAAGGAGAATGGTAGTGAATTGGATGGTAGAAGCCCAAGCTCATCTACTGCTGATATAAGGCTGATCCAGAAACTTCCTAAATGGAAAAGGTTAGCTCGTGGGATGGGTGTGAATCAGAATTTGAGGGATAAATCTAATTTAGGTAAAAGATATATATCAGAGGAAGGAAAGATTGAGAGTTCTATCGAAAAAAGAGTAAAGAATGGTGGGCAAAGAAAGGATGCAGATGGGGAAAGAGTTGAAGTTGCGAGTATGGTGTGGGATGGAAAGCTTCAATTTTCGGAGTGTGTCAGTAATGAGATTAGGCTTCTGGCTGGTCATGTGGAGTCAGAGAAAGATACAGCGAAGGTTTGTGAAGAGGGTCAGTTGGGGGAAGAAGCTGCTGAGATGGTTACCAGTGCCACGGTTTCATCGAAGGTAGGAAAGGAGTATAATCAAGTTTTATCGGTCGGTCGATCTCTATTGACCCGCTGAATCCAATGAAAATCTTCGTTTGGAATGCCCGGGGGCTTAGAAGTCCACGGGCATTCAACATTCTGCGGAAGCATAAGGAAGAATCTAATCCAGCCTTAATGTTTTTGCTGGAAACAAAGTGTCAGCATGTTAAGCTTGAGAATTGGAGAACCAAGTTGGGTTTTGTTGGTAAATTAGTTGTTAATAGTGTTGGTAAGGGGGGGTGGGCGGCGGCGCGCTTTGTCTTTTCTAGTCTCAGGATGTTAATGTTGATTTATTGTCTTATTCTAAGGCCCATATTGATGTTAGAATTAATCAAAATAGGAAGAGGAGTTGGAGGTTTACAAGCTTCTATGGGGATCATGATGGTTCTCAGAGATGCCACTCTTGGATTCTTCTTAAGCAATTGGTTGGTACGTCGAATTTGCCATAGGTTTGTTTGGGCGATTTTAATGAAGTGTGCTTTGATCATGAGAAGAATGGAGGTTTGAGTTAAAAGTGGAGTGTCATGGCTGATTTCAGGGAAGCTATTGAGGATACGGGTTTTAGGGGTCCAAAGTTTACTTAGAGTATCAAACGGGAAGAGAATAGTCTAATTATGGAACATATTGATAGCGGTTTGAGTAATAAGGATTGGAGGCTCCTTTTTCCAAATTTTGGAATTCATCATCTGGATTTCTGGGGTTTGGATCACAGACCATTATTGTTAGAGTTCTCTGAGAATCTTAATACTGGTTAAAGGAATAATGGCAGAAAGAAGATGAGGTTTTATTTTGAAGAATGTTGGGCAGAGGATAATGAGTGTCAGGATATTGTGTCTTCAGTTTGGGGGGACTCTCAACATGAGGGGAATCTGTCACAGGTTTTGGATAATATCCAAAATTATGGAAAGCTTTTTAAGAATTGGAATCTGAAGAAAAGTGAAGCCCATAGAAAGGATATTATGAGCAGTAGGAGGGAGCTGCAATTGGCCAATAATATGGACATTCCCAAGTCGTGGAAAGAGATTAGGAAACTTGAAGATAAATTGGATGAGGCGTTAAATGTGGAGGAAAGGTATTGGTGTCAAAGAGCCAAGGTTGAGTGGATGAAGTGTGGTGATCGGAATTCCAGATTTTTTCATGCCAAGGCCTTGTTCAGGAAAGCTCGAAATAAGCTGTGGGGTTTAATGAATGAGGCGGGTAGTTGGACTGAATCGAATAAGGAGATGGAAAAAGTTATTGATGGGTATTTCTCTAAGTTATTTACCACCTCTAATCCGAGCTTGGATAATATTAATTTGGTGCTTAAGGGTGTTCAATTGACCCTGCCAGTCTAAATGAGTCGGTTGCTGGAGATGGATTTTTGGCTACAGATGTCAGAAAAGCTGTGTTCGACATATGTCCGACGAAGGCTCCAGGAAAAGATGTCCTCCCAGCTCTTTTTTACCAAAAAAACTGGGGTATGGTTGGTCGGACGGTTATAGCTTGTTGCCTTAATGTGTTAAACAATGGGGGGTCGATGGCTGAGTTTAATAAAACTATTATAACACTAATTCCGAAGGTCCTTTCGCCTGAATCAGTGTTCGATTTTAGACCCATCAGTCTCTACAATGTGCTTTACAAAATCATTGCTAAAGCCATTACTAATCATTTCAGAAATGTTCTTGGCAGTGTAATCTTTGAACCCGAATGTGCCTTCATCCCTGGGCGTCTTATATCAGATAATACTATTGTGGGTTTCGAGTGTTTGCATAGGCTGAAAAAGAGGAGAAGGAAGCATGGTTCGATGGCAATTAAGATGGCAATTAAACTCAACATGTCTAAGGCATATGATAGAGTCGAATGGAATTTCATTGATAAAATGATGATTAAAATGGGTTTCCCTGAGCGATAGGTTAGGCTGATTTTGAGGTGTATCTCTTCGGTCTCTTACTCCTTTATGCTTAACAGTGAAGTCTGTGGTAATATCATTCCAACAAGGGGACTCAGGCAAGGTGACTCCATTTCGCCATATCTATTTCTCATCTGTGCAGAAGGTCTTTCCTGTTTAATCCGTACGGCGCAAACAAATGGTAATCTCTCGGGGTTTAAGTGCAGCAAGAATGGCCCTGTGATCTCACATCTTTTCTTCGCTGATAATAGCTTATTGTTCTCAAAGGCTAATGATGTTAATTGTAGAGAGGTTCGTCATGTGTTGGAGTGCTATGAGAAAGCGTCTGGTCAAATGATTAATTACAATAAATCTGCAATGTGCGTAAGTCCGTCGGTGTCCTATTCAGAGGGAAGGAGAATGGCTAGGTTAGTAGGGGGGAATTTGGTTGAGTGCCATGAAAAGTATCTTGGCCTTCCTTGTTTTACTGGGAGGAGTAAAAGGAAGATTTTTGCTGATATTGTGGACAGAGTTTGGGGTAAAATTAGAGGGTGGGGAGAGAAGATGCTTTCGGTGGGGGGAAAGGATATTCTCATTAAGGCTGTTATCTAGTCAATTCCCACCTATGTTATGAGTATGTTTCAGCTTCCCAAAGGCTTGATTATGGAGATCCAACATTTATGTGCTAGGTTTTGGTGGGGTGGCACTAAAGAAAAGAGGAAGATGCACTGGTGTAAGTGGGATAAGCTGTGTATGGATAAAAATGATGGAGGTTTAGGTTTCAAGAATTTGGAAACCTTAATAGAGATTTACTTGCCAAATAAGGATGGAGGATCCTCAGAAATCCTGGGTCTCTCTTAGCCAGAGTACTCAAAGGTTGTTATTTCAGCAATGGAGATTTTCTGTCTACTGGAAAGAATCCTGCAGACTCTTTTATTTGGAAGAGTATCATGTGAGGTAAAGGTATTTTGGAGAAGGGGTGAAACCTTAATAGAGCTTTACTTGCCAAATAAGGATGAAGGATCCTCAGAAATCCTGGGTCTCTCTTAGCCAGAGTACTCAAAGGTTGTTATTTCAGCAATGGAGATTTTCTGTCTACTGGAAAGAATCCTGCAGACTCTTTTATTTGGAAGAGTATCATGTGAGGTAAAGGTATTTTGGAGAAGGTTTTGAGATGGAGAGTGGTGAATGGGTATTCTATCAAAATTTATAAGGATAGGTGGATTCCAAGACCTTCCACCTTCAAAATTCTCTCTAATCCTAAGGTGGATAGTGAATTAAAGGTGGAGTGTCTTGTCTCTCTGTCGGGTGGCTGGGATGCTCAGATTATTAGAAGTTATTTTGATACAGCTGATGTTGAGGATATCCTTAGTATGCCTCTTGGGTCTGGTCACTCTCAAGATACAATGTTGTGGCATTTTGATGAGAGGGGTCTGTATACTATCAAGACTGGGTATAATATTGGGCAAGAGATGAAAGATTCCTTGTGTGCTTCCAACAACTCTACTGTGAAGAGGTGGTGGAATTGTTTGTGGAAACTTGACATTCCCCTTAAAATTAAAATTTTCATATGGAAGTGTTAACCGCCTTTTTTAGCAGGGGTCCAAGGAAGAATTTTCCATCCTAGCCAAGTAAAGGGATGCCGCAAGGAGCATCTAGCTACCTCTGAAAGGAACCAAGATCAACACACCTATCTATTTATCGTGGTCTAAATAGCCAAGTAGAGGGATGCCGCAAGGAGCATCTAACTGCCTCTGAAAGGAACCAAGATCAATACACCTATCTATTTATCGTGGTCTAAATAGCCAAGTAGAGGGATGCCGCACCCGCTGGACCCCGCTGGACCCCGTGATACTCCGCTATACCCCGCAGTATCCCGCGGACCCCGCTGGACCCCGCTGTACCCCACTGACCCCGCAGTACCCCGCAGTACCCCGTGGACCCCGCAGTACCCCGGTACCCCATGGTACCCCGCAGTACCCCGTACCATGTGACTGGCTCTCCAAACTCCTCCCGACCACCTAACATAGAAGACATCAATAAATGAGGTCGTAAATACCAAGGAAGAGCTAGACCACACCAAGAGTTTAAGTAAACAAGGAAATTGCCTTGTTTCCCGCCATTCAAGAGTCCTATATTAAAGTGGAGTCAACTCTTTCAGTTCTAAAAGGAATCACTTGATTATGGGGAATCAATCCCACGATCTTCTCGCCTATCAACGTGGAACACCCCGTAAATTGCTAGGTCATTGGATTAAATTTAGGGGAGTGAACAACAAGAAATAAGACCTATATATACATGACATGAGATTCGAGAGGAAAGGGGGTCCTCCTTTTTCCCAAAAAGACAGGCAGTGTCTTCCCTAACAAATAAGGCTTCCTTCTCCTTTTGTTTTCTATTGATTAAAGAAAAGGGCATATGCCCACCTATTATTGTAAGCTTTCTGGAGCACTTATGTTGTGTGATTCTCATACTTGTGTAAGCTCCACGGAGCACGCCTTATTGATAAATATATAAATGATCTCTCTCCACTGGATACTACCTAGGGGTTTTTCAGCATATGATCATGCGTGATGCTTTTTCCCCCTAAGCCAGTCCATCTTCTGTCAAAAAGACTTGTCATTCTCTCCCTCGTATCTATTTTATTACACATGTATGTAAGTTTATCATTGAAGAGCTCCTATCCCATATCCTACTTGCTTGCTTGCTATCTGGGTCGGGGAATCACAATGGAGATCTAGAAAAGAGTATAGGATGCGGGATTCGGGATATGGGGTATGAGGGACGGGATACGGGGTATCGAGTACTGAGTACGGGATACGAGGTTCATAAAGAGGGATCACAGCCCTTTACTCCAACATGGGAACCCCAAGCGCCATATCTTCCCCATATGTTTGAAGCCCGATGGGCGGGATAACTTTTTCTCCTACCTACTGCATCTTACTCCAGACATTTTTACTCGTACAAACCATGGTACCTAGAGGTACCTACCCCGCTACAGCCTGCCAGGTAGCAGTTTGAGGGTGTTAATTGAAATTCCTCACCCAGAGCGAATTTACGGTTAACAGGAAGGCTTGTCATGAATGGATTCCTACTATGGGTAATCTTTCGAGGAGGGGGGTTCAAACGGTTGGGAGGTGTTTGCTTTGTGAGAAGGCATACGAATCGACCCTCCATGCCTTGTGGAACTGCCAGAAGTTGAGGTATGTGCGTAATGAGTGGATCTTTATTAATCAGGTGTGCGGAGGTAATTTTGTTAATGTCTTTGATTTCATCTTTGCCTGTTGTCATTTTATGTGTGTTAAGAAGCTGGAGGAGCTTTGTGTTACTCTTTGGAGAGTTTGGGGGATGAGAAATTCTTTTGTTCATGATAAAAAAAAGATTGAGGTTGGGGAGGTGTTAAGTTGGAGTAAAGCTTTTTTGTGTGATTTCTAGAAGAGGGATCCTGTTAATACCGAGCTAGGTCAGAGGTTTTCTTTGGTTGTGGTTAAGTGGATTCCTCCTGATAAGAACTGTTATAAAATTAACTGCAAGGCGTTGATTGATGATGGTAAAGGGCTGATTGGTTTTGGTATTATCATCAGGAATGATTCTGGGCTAGTCATGGCTTCCTATGCTTTGCGTATAGCTGTTGGTGTTGATTTCTGGACTGCAAATGCTATGGCTATCCTTCGTAGTATTCATTTTGGCAGTGAGTGTGGCTTGACTCCTTTTTGCATCGAGTCTGAGGTGAGAAGAGTGGTTAATTGGGTCAACAATTCCAGTCATTTGAATTCTGCTTGTGGTAATATCCTTAATGATATTGATAGTCTCCTCTCCTACCGGAATGTTTCCAGTGTTAGTTGGATTCCTTCTAGGTGCAACAAGGTGGCCCATGGTCTCTCGAAGTTGGCTCTTAGGATGGTGGATGATTGTTTCTGGATGGAAGATTTTCCCCTATGTGTTAGGAAGGATGTGGAAGCTGAGTTTAATAGATAGCTAGGTTCCAGCAGGTTTTCCTGTGGTTGTGTGGCTGTTTTTTTCCCTTCTTCGTTCCTTTTCGTTTGTTGGTTGGGCTTTGCCCTTGTTTGCTCTGTTTTGAGCTTTATCAAAAAAGTGTCCGTTCCAAAAGTGATTAGTTGATAATCTAAATTCCTACAGCTCCTCCACCACAGAATCAAAACCCTTGTTCAAGTCTGTCTGGTCTAAATCCAACGGATGACAGTGAATTAAAACAATATTTAGAGTGGATTAATTATGTATCAAGGGAAACCAATGGACAAATATTGTCTTAATAGCAATACCAGCAGAGTATCACCAAGAATCAAATTTAGTTATTGAAATTTGAGTTCCTCCATCTACATATATATATGTAACAGTGATCTGAGAGAAAAAGTTACCTGAATTTTCACAAGCTAGGCTGTTGTTGTACATACTCGTAGGAGTTTCATCTACTTCGGAACCAGTTATAACGCCAGCTCCCTGCTCCCCCCTCAAACTTCAAACCCTCGCAGTAATGAAGTGTTTCTCTGTTTCCAGCGTCAGACTGAGTAGCAACTTCACTCAATAAAAACTTGACTTCTGAGGGAGGCTTGAGATCACAATCTCAGGAAACTGCATGGCCGTGCAGCTTTGAAGTCTTCGTAATTGATCTCAAAGTGAACTATCAGCCTGTCCACATTCAGAATTTCATACCAGCCATATTGCATTGTATTTACAACAGAAATTTCACCTGTGGCACCGAAGGAACTGACAAGCAAAAACAACTGTCCGCAATTCGAAAGGAAGTCACACACAACTCCACTTGGAGACTTAAACTTGAACAACATCATTTCATTACAGCAAATGCTTATCAGCAATGGTATAGAGCTTCAAATTGCAATAAAAGTATTATAACTTAACGGCTCCACCAATGATACATAATCAAACAACAGTTCCATTTCAAATGAAAGTAAAAGAACATGATGAAAACTTAACAATGAATAATTCACCAAGCCTATATTGTTTCCAGTCATGAAAGGAAGACAGGTCTTGCAATCAAGTCCAGAAAGGAATAATACAGATCAAGTATATAGCAAAAGAATTTTAAATTTAAGGACTGATTTTCAGATATCAGATGATACAGAATGATAAACTTAGAATTTAGAAATCTTCTTTTTCATACTTAGAATTTAGAAATCTTAAAAACTTTCCTTGTTCATGATTCTCGCAAGAGACTATTGTAGGACCCTACAATGTTGACAGTCAAAAAACTTGTAGGATGCAATATTCTTGCACCCAAGGGGATTTTCAACTCTGACCTTTTGGTTTGATGTCAAATGTCTAACCACTCAACCCATCCCTTGGAGTTGACACGGATAAAATAATATATAAGGAATCACAATTAGCAAAAATTTTATCAGAAACAAAAAGAGCATAAAGGAATAAAATGGGAGGGTGGTGGTGGTGGGGAATCAGGAGAAAGTTGACAAGCTATTCACAAAACATAAGCAATTGCAGAACCTTTCAAGAATAGCAATGACTTCAACATTTTAACTTATAATAATAGAGCAACTGATTAATAACATTACTTTATAAAATTTAATATAGATCAACATATCCCGGAGCATTCAAGGGTTAGGATACATGTCCATCTTATTTATTCCATGGGGAGCATCAATTTGAATAAAAGAATACAAGTGAACGAGAAATTTACTAATGCCACCAAAAACTATCCTTCAGAACAACACTACACAAAAACAAAAGTATCCAAAAACCGTCCACAAAAACTAAAATAAAAACCCCTAAAATGCACAAGGTTGCTATCTCACAACTCCTTCCCAACTAAGTTGAATGTAGAACAAGGAATTGTCCTCAAATTATTTTGGGAATTGGGAAAGAATCCCATGAAGAAGCTAAGACACGTGTTGAATCCCAAAAACCATCAATGTTGTCCTCTGTCTTCTCTTAAAAATTCTTTATCTCTCTTTCCAAATGACCAAAATTCAGACTCAATAGCATCAAACTAAACGACAAACATTAGGTGGCCCGGAGAAATTCGTCAAGTAGTTATGCTGGTCAAATTACCGAGTCTAATGACCCAAACTACCCAATGTGACCCATTTACTAAAAAGACTAGGTAAAATCAATGACCTATTCTCTAGTTTCTGCATTCAATACATACAATCAATCACTACTGTCTAAATGTGGTCCTCCATCTGAAACCAGCCACACCCACCTCCAACTCTCCCCATTTAAGTATCAAAGTTCTTGGAAAAGGCAAACTGTGTATATAACTATATCTAAAGTACGAGTTTAATAATTAGTTATTTGTTAGCACAGTCGAAACCATATATTTTCGATACAATGAAATATCGTAGATGTAACCAATACTGTCCACATGACCCCATCTGACAAAGTTTTAGTCGACTCTCTGTTCCCAGAAAAGAAAGAAAAAAAAAAAAAAGAGGCAAGATGGAACTTCAATAATTATGCCATCCTTGGCAACAGTTCACAAGAATGTCATATACGTACTCATATCAAGCCTAAATTGACCCAACAAAGAAAAAACACAGAAGTATATATTTTATATTACTAGTATTCGTGCAACGATAAGATACAGACATGCAGTGAATACAAAGCATGGTAATTTCCACCATAACTCTTATTTGAACATTATGAAATGTTTAGATTCCCATAAAAAGCTTCAAAAATCCAAATTGTAGAGCCTAACAAACAAGGCAATTGTAACTAGGTGCAGACTGCAGATCACTGCATTATACAAAATTACATCAACTTTTCAAAAAAACAAATTCAGAAATTACATATAAGATACACGATCCGTAGCCACCAATTCAATGAAAGATCATATTTTGCGAAGCAAACAAAAAATAAAAAATAAATGCAAGCATTCCACTACTGGTTCGGGCATAAAAACAAACACCTTGAAGACATGCTTTAACCGCAACAAATCTTCTTCAACTTATCTGCTGCCGATTCATCAACCGAATACTGCATTCATAATTCACAAGGGAACCAAAAAGGGTCATCACACAAGTCCAAAAAACACATGTTAACACAAAAATGGTGTAAAAATAAATGTATACATTTGGAGCACCTTGTTGAGGACCCAGATGGAGTGATTGTAGGATCTGTTGAAGAGCTCATCAAGCGCTTTGGCGTCGTTGGCGTCGACTTGTCTATAGTTGACGAAATTCTCGCGCACGTACTTGGCGTAGTAAGGTCTCGAGTCTTTTGGTAGACGTCGGACCAGCCTCTGAACGGCACCGTATACTCTCAACGCCTTCTTCATTCTCTCACACTGCCACAGTCGGTCAATTCACCGAGAGCTTCTGTAGTTTTGCTCTGAAGCCTTGTTTAGTGAATATTAAGCTGGTGGGCCGAGCCCAACGTGGAGGTCCAGTTCGTTGTTGTCATCTTATTCCAAGTTTATGTTCGGAGTTTTGCTACATTTCAATAACTGCATTGTTAATGGAGAGTTATGTGACAAACAAAATATTTTTAATGACTTTTATGAAATTAAAAAGTTAAGAATTATTCAATATAGACTTTTATCGACTATATAAAAGTCATGTGATATTGAATCAAGACTTTTTAATAATCTATGAAAGTTAGGAGGTATTCAAAATCTCTATAATTTTTAATGACTTTCAAACAATTTGTCTTCCATTTCTACCAAAGATTTTGAATGATTTTATTTTTTATTTATTTTTAAATAAAGAATTTTACTTTAAAAGAAAAATATAAAACTCTTTGAAAAACATCAACCACCAAACAAATGTTCTATTTTCAAATAAAAGCATACTCATTCTTAACAAATTTCATTAATAAAATAAAACGAATAACTTTTAAAATGAATAAACATTATATATATATATAAAAAAAAGGTACAAACATTAACGATCTATAACCAAAAAAAAAAAAAAAAATTAACTAAAAAATAATATAAAACAACTCTCCATTAGATGTGCAATTAAAGACCAAGAGATTTCATATTTTTTTACCTATATTTTCAAAATTAAACAACATCGGAACAAATAAAATGAACTTCATTTATATAAAATAAAAATAATAAAAGACAGAAACCACTACTTAACTATGCCAATATGTCATAATCAAAATCGCGTATGAGCGTGACTCAATGTAATTATAATCAATACCA
Organism: Acer campestre; assembly: GCA_954870605.1. Taxonomy (NCBI): domain Eukaryota; kingdom Viridiplantae; phylum Streptophyta; class Magnoliopsida; order Sapindales; family Sapindaceae; genus Acer; species Acer campestre. The sequence goes on along the minus strand of OX940802.1, from coordinate 30,749,069 downwards.
AACTACCCACTTTTAAGCATGTGTCTTATTCAACAACTATATGCAGTTTTTATGTTTTATCTTTTTGAATGAATTTTTGGTAGATTTTTTATACTCATTGTCATATTTTCGTAGAGACATGTAAACGTTAGTATTATTATCGGTTTATTAAATTTATTCTAAAATAAAATTTATAATATTTAGACTAATTATAAAAAAACAAATAAAATTTTGACTAATTATTAAAAAAAAAAAAAGAGCATAATGTCTTTATAATGCAACATAAAATAAAAATAAAAATAAAAATTTTAAAATCACACATATATATATATAGATATGAATGCTTTTGTCAAGTTTAATTAACGATGGTTTTTTTTTATTCATTTGAAAAAATATTTTTATTGACATGATAAATATATATAATTTTACTAAAACAAAGTATCAACGAAAGTCTATAAATGCCTATAAAAGTCTTTTAAAATGAATGCCTTTTAAAATGAAAGTTTATGCAAGTCTTTCAAATAAAAGTCTATAAAAGTTTTTCATAATCCTGTAAAGTCTATAAAAGTTCATAAAATCTGCAAAAGTCATCCACTTAAAAAAAACTTTAAAAGTCGTTTGAAATCCTAATTGAATACATCCCCTTAGTTTCTTTTTGTTTTAATTTTTTTTTTATAATAAAATCATTAATTTTTGTACACCTTTAGATTGAAATCTAAGACTAAAGCTTGATCTAGCAATAATACAATTATGTAAAGTAGCTGAACCCGTAAGTTTGACTATTTTTTAAAGTCTAACACCGATCGGGTCATTAGTTTTCCTCATAGATGAATCTTGGTTTGGACTAGACTAGGCTGCAACCTACCATTTTATAGAGCTACTTTTGACAATTCAATTTTTTTTTCTTTTTACACTTTTTTTTTTCTAAAGACACTCCATTCTTAAAATTTAAATTTTAAACAATTCTAAAGTGTCACTTCCTTTTATTCCAAGATTATCATTTTTATCTTTTAACCCTTATATTCTAAAGACATTCCATTTAAAAAAATAAATTTCTAAATATACTCTATTTTATTTTAATAAAAGTTAGGACGAACTATCGTAGCTTTTGGATTCATCCAAGAAGAATTTTTTTTGAATTAAATTATTAAAAAAAGAAATTATCTCTCCTAAACCATTAGATTAAATATTACATATTAAACACTCTCTCCTTAATTAAAACTCTTTCTTCTCCAATACATATCTCTAATTTTCTATCTCCATTCATTTTCAAGCATGACTAACAGTTAATTTTTTTTTTTTTTTTAAACACTTACGAATAAGCTTGATTTTTAGGAACCGTATGTATGTATATATTCAAAAAAAGAAAAAAGAAAACTCAAAAAAACAAGTACATTGTCTTTAATTCTTTCATTAGTCTTATAAATTATGAGTTTAATCGAATATAGTTGCAACAAATCAAGTTTTCATATATCTATTTTTTTTTTGAAAATTTACTTTTTAATATATATATATATTACTGTTAGTTAAAAATAGACCTGGTAAAATTTTACACAACCCAAACTCATTAAAAAATAGCGGTTGGTAGGTCAACTTTATCGAGTCGGGTTGTTAATGGGTCTACCCATTAAGACACAAAATATAATGGGTCGGTTTTGGGTTCATCCTTAAAAAAACCATTAATTCGATAACTCGTTAATATAAATAATTTTTTTTAATGTGTTTATGAAAGTTATTAAAAAAATCTTTGTATACTCACGTTATGGAATTTTTATATTTAAAAAATCTCTATAATTATGGATAGAATACATTTTACTAATTAATTTTTAAAAAATTTCTAATTTTTTTTCTTTTTTTGAAAGAGTAAAAATTTCTAAATTTTTTCAATTTCTAAATTAAAAACTCTAGAACTATAAATCAATTATTTCACAATATTATAACCCTAACCCTAAAACTCTAAAAGTAGCTAGTGGTCTTCAACTTTCTTGAAATCAGTTACCGTCACTTTGATCCTAGTAAATTCAATCAGGTATGTTTTCTTTCTTCATTTTGATTTTTGTATTACTATGGTCTATGGTGCCACCATTTCATGTAACGTAATTTCAGGACTTTAAACTTGAACATCGAGGCTACTATTAATTCAACTCAAGGGACTGAATCTATTATGCTGAATTGAAAACTGGAAGGTATGATTTTATTTACAAAGGTATTAGATTTATTAATGTATGTTAATTCTTCTTTTCTTAACATCTAACACAAGCAATTTAACCTTTTAGGTCTAAATGAGGATTGAGATTCTCAATCGCAACATATTGAAGATTCAAGAAGAAGATTAATGGAAGATTTCAAATTTCAATTTTTTATTTTATTTTGTACTTGTTTATTTTTAAAATTATATGTTTTCGATTGATTGTTGGTGCATATTTCAACCCATTAAGCTAACGGGCCGGGTTAAGGTGGAACAATTTTAACACGACTCAAACACAAAATGATACAAATTCGTAATAACACGACCCATTGCCAAGTCTAGCTAAAAACCAAAAATATTCATAAGTTTTTTTTTCTTTAACTATTAATCGAAAAAGTATGGAGGATTTTTTTTATAAAAAAAAATGGAAAGATAGTAATTAGGAGTGAGTGTTTAATATGGTAATAATTGATACGTAATATATAATCTAATGATTTAGGAGAGAATTTCTATTTTTAATAATTTAATTAGTTTGGAGTGTCTTTATAATTTTTTTTGTCTTGATTAGTAATTTTAGTTCAGGTTAAAATTGTCATTAATAAAAAAATTAAATTGGAGTGTAAATAAATGATTTGTGGATTTTAAGGAGAAGCTCTCACCATTTTAATATGTATATATAAATATTATTACTAAATTGCCATTATGTTTATATTACATTTTAGCTTTTATTTTGCAAATAATTACAAACATGCCACCTTACCCATATTTCTATTTTTCTCTCCTGTATCGGTTATCTCACTCATACGTTATACCACTACTATTATTTTAGGGAAAGTATCATTCCCACACCCCCCCCCCCCCCCCCCCCCCCCCCCCCATGTATTAACATTAATGGCTGTTTGCCCCCTGAAATCGAAAGTAATCGCCACTTAACCCCCTCCCGTTACCTTTTCCGTTTAAATGGCTCGTTGACTGTTAACTCATTGTCGACTGCAAGGGTAATATGGTAACTTTGATGAAGGCACCTGAATGACAAATAATATGAAAGGGTAGAAATGTAAACTCATTAATAAACATTTATGATTAATAAAAAAAAGAACTTAATATGTGGTTGACTGGTTGGGATGAATACAAATATTGTAATAGCACAATGGTCCATCACTTTATAACTCTCATTCGCTTTCCAGCTTCACCATCACCAAATTGTTTAGCTTCGTTTTCGCACCAAAACAAACCCTACCATTGCCAAAACAAACCCTTCGTTTTCATGAAATGATGTTTTATGAGTGTTTGAAGGTTAGTTAGGTTAGGTTTCTTTGAGTACAAAGTAGATGTGTTCAAATCGAAGGAGTTGATGCGGATTCTGGCTTTGTTTTTCTTTGAAGGTATGTTTTTTTTTATTTTTTTTATTTTTAATTTTTTTTTCACTTTTAATGTTTTGTAGTGTTGTTGTACTAATTTTAAGTGCATGGCTTGAGTTTTGATTGTTTGTCCTGACTATAGTTTTCGATTTAGGGTTTCTGTTAAATAGTAATTGGGGGGTTTTTTGTTTTAAGTTGTTAACTTTGAAATTGATGGTGTAATTGCATGCTATTGGCTATTTGTACGTGAAACATGCATGAATAATGTTCAAAATTATTAATTTTGATTTTTTTTTTTCAAAGACAGAGTAGAGGTGTTCAAATCTGTCTCTGTGTTCAAATCCGCAGAGGTGTTCAACTTATTGTTTTTCATTTTGAGTTTCTTTGTTTATTTATCTACTGTTAAAATAAATGCCTTTATACCAATTTTGAGTTTCATTCAAAAAAGAAAAAAAAAAAAATTGTGGTAGGCATTTACTTAGGGCTTAGCCAGTGAGGTTTATATTGTTAGGTTATGTGGATTTTCTACGCCAAAGTTTGCACCCACTTGACTTATTGACATAATTACATATGGGACAATTGTACAATGAGTGTCTGGGAACTGATAGTTTATATGCTCACTAATGTTAGACAACCTAAAAATTTAGTCCAAATTTCAACTCAAATGATGTAGTAAGTGATTTTTTCATTAACCACACCATGTCATGTTGTGTGTGGTGATGATAACTCGCCACATCATTTGGGTTGAAATTTGGAATTAAGTTTTGGATTGTCTAGCATTACTCTTATATGCAACTTAGGTTATGTTATTGATTTAGTAATTGTTTACACTAATGCTAGACCACCCCAAAATTTAGCCCAAATTTCAACCCAAATAATGTGGTAAGTGGTTTTTTCATTAACCACATCATCCCACGTTGTGTGTGGTGATGACAACTCACTTGCCACATAATTTGGATTAATTATTTGGGTTTTATAGTATTACTCAATTGTTTATGCTACAAGAAAACATTAGTTTAGGTCTTATGTACATTGTAAGGGTTTTATGATTTTTCACATGCATTTTTCCTTTTGTAATTTGAATTTTTTTGAACTGTTGATGTAACAGCCATCATCAACTTACCTGGCCATCTTTGAAGTTTTGATTGTTTTGCTTTTGTTTTACGTTGAATTATTAATATGCATATATATATATATATATATGTGTGTGTGTGTGTGTGTGTGTGGGGCAATCAAAGTTTTGTTTTTTTTAAGGTATATAGCGATCAAAGTTAAATAGTTCAATTTAAAGGTGTGCAAATCGGTTGATAAAATTGTTAATTTTAATCCAAATGAATTTGTTTTTGATTTTGCAGTAAATTCACTTGCATAATTAATTTATATCCTCATGCAGATGGTTTACTGTGTTCTTTGCAGATGGTATATATGTTGACAATGTGTAAGGACCTCTATTTTATGATCGGCTTATTTTATGACGTACCACATTAGGGATGATTTTGTAATAGGTAGCTTAGGTTCCATTGGCAAGCTTCCAAGCATCTCCATGACTTCAAGATTAAGTGCAAGAGCGAAAGGTAATTCACTTGACTTGATTCTTGAAGAGATTCTTGATTATTGATTCTTGGAGAGTGAAATCTCCTTAAGAAATCTCTATGTAGGCTTAAGCAAGCCCCTAGGTAATGGTATATAAAATTTGACAATTTCATCACTAGCATATGTTTTAAGAAAAGCAAATATGATGCATGTTTCTATTTCAGCAGTGAAAACATTAATAATTCTGTCTATTTGCTTTTGTATGTAGATGATATGTTACTTGCTAGTAAAAATTTGCCTAGGATATTAGAGTTAAGAGAGAAGTTAAAGTCTGAATTTGATATGAAAAGCTTAGGGAATGCAAAGAGAATCTAAGAGATAGAAATTATTAGATTTAGAGAGGAATCTAGGTTATGCCTTAAACAAAGTAATTATCTATTAAAGCTGGTTGACAAATTTGCTATGAAAAATTGCAAGCATGTCAATGTTCCTCTATCTTCTAGTTTTGTGTTATCAGTTGCTTTATCACCTAGGTCCATTGAGGAAAGTAGATACATGAAAACTATCTCTTTCTCTAGTTCTGTTGGATCTGTCATGTATTCCATGATTAGTACTATACCTGACTTAGCTTAAGCTATCGGTGTGTTGTCTAGATATATGTCAAAACTTGGAAAAGGTCAGTGGCTGTTGAGGTATATTTGTTCTACAACTTTCGTGAGACTTGTATATGATTGCTATGATAGTGTAATGGATCTTTTAGGTTGTGTAGATTCTAATTATGCTAGTGATAGAGATAGGAAGAGGTCTACCTCCTCAAATTTCTTCACCGTTGCTAGTTGTTGTATCAGTTGGAAGAGTCAATTGCAATCAGTTGTGGCTTTATCCACAACTAAAGCTGAGTATATTGCTGTTACAAAGGCCATTAAAGAAGCAGTTTGGCTTTAAGGCTTACTAGGTGAAATCAAGGTTTTTAAAGGGAAAGCAATCATATACACTGACAGCCAAAGTGCTTTGCACTGGTGTAAAAATCCTATATTTCATGAGAGCACTAAGCACATAGAGGTTAAGTATCACTTTATTAAAGATAAAATCTCAGGAGGAATTGTAGAAGTGGAAAAGATTCCCACTAAGGACAATCCAACTGATATGGGCACAAAAATAGTTCTTTATAACAAGTTGAAACACTGCTTGAACTTGCTAAAGATAGATGATTATGGTTAACCCATTTGTTTATGTCTTGAGCTAGGTATCACATAGGGATTCTCTATGCTATATGAATGTTAGGATTAGTTCTTGATCAATAAAGATGACCTAAGGTGGAATTTGTGATGGTTTAGTCCATCTTAAATTCTTTGGAGGCCCAATTATGAAGCCCAATACAAGGCCCAATTAGAAACCCTAGTCTACAGTTTCCAAGAAGGACAATGTACACTTAGTGAAATGAGATCGTTTCGGTATCTGATGCTTCAGATGGATTGCCATGTCATGGATTACTTGGCATAATGTGGTTGGCTTCTCAGATTACACCTATCTCTTTTCAGATAAGACTATAAATATAAAGAGATAGAGACAGAAACCCATTACGTGCAGTTTTTACGATCTGTTTTAGGGTTTTCTCTCTTCTCTTAGGTGATTCTTGTTCTTGAGTTCTTGGTGTTTAACTTGAGCATATGAGTTGTTCTCTTGCAAAATCTGAGTGATATTGTTATATTTGTGAGTGATATGAGTATCATGAATACTCTAATCTAAATTTCTTGAGTGATTAACTTATGTAACCATATATTGTGTACTTATTTAGGTCTGTCTTGGTTAGTGGTGACAGATCTAGGGTTTTTGGGTATTTCTGGGTATTCATATAGTGGAGAGAGTCTTTTCGTGAGGCTCAACGTGGATGTAGGCTTGTTATAAGCTGAACCACGATAAATTTTTATGTCTTCTCTATTATGTTTTTTTTTTTCCTTTTACTTGTTTACTTTAGATTCTTGTTCATACTTGCTGTTGATTAGATTTTAGAATTTGTAATATTCTTTTGTTAAGTGAATCTTGCAGGTTAAAGAACAGGTATTGGTTAGGTTTTTGAGTCAACTTAAACCCTAACAACCTCTTTACCATGAACATGGAAAATTTTGGGATTGAAGTGCGAACCATCCATTGGTTCAAGAGGGGTGCAGCTAGGTCTCACAAAACATCACATGGGATTTTTGAGTTGTTGATCAACTCTAATAATTGGGGTTCAACTACTATGTTTGTTTCTAATAATTGGATTTCATAAAAATCAAAGATTTGAAAATTAAAAATAATAATAATAAAACTAAAAGGAACTTAATATCTCTCACATAACTACCCAGCAACTTCTGTATAATAGCAGTAGGGGGTGAAAATTTAAGGAGTGATTTGTGCAACAGTCACAACTTTTATAAGTTGAGTTTTATTAGTACTGAAAAGCACATTCGGATAAAAATGCACACCCTCCGAGTGCATTAAAAGTTTAGGACAAGTGTCAACACCTGTAGTGGGTGGTAATGGTTCACCCTCGTTAGTGTGGGTTTGCAAAAATGCACTCCACGCCCGCCCCGCCCACCCCCCCCCCCCCTCCCAAATTGGTGCCACGTCGGTTATTTTGATTTTCATTTGTTTGTTTTTAATTTTTCTTTTTTTGGTTTTCACTTTATGCTTTTGACAGAGAGAATCGTGAAAGTAGAGAGAGGAAGTTCCCGTTGACCCATCGGTGGACCACGAATAGCATACGGCGACAGCGAGACGTTTACCACGACCACAGATGGTTTTAATTTTCCTACTTGAATCTCGATTGTTGATTTCTCTAAAAAAAAACGAGTAGTGTGTTCTTTTTTGAATTGATTTTCAAGTTGGATTCGATTGTGTTTGATTTGATGTTGATTAAGTTATTTGTTGTTGGAAGTGTTTGATTTGGTGATGTTTAGGTTTTGATAGAAGGGGGTAATCTTCTTTAGTTTTTAGGGTTTGATTTTTTGCGGTTCTACGATTTGGAATTGGGGAGTAGGGGTTAGAAAAGAAGAACAGTATGTAGGAGACTTATTTGAAAGTTATTCGAGACTTAATTGGCATTTTTTGAGACTTAATTACACCGTAAACGAGAATTGCTGGAATGTACGAGACTTGTTATTGTTTTACAAGACTTATTTATACCGTATTCGAGACTTATTATGGTTTTTCGAGACTTACTGGAAAGCTTCTTATGGTTTTTATACCGTATACATGCTGATGATTCTAAAGAGAAAGTTGAAAACTCCTCAGATCTTGGTACGATTGCCTAATTACTCGCCACAACTACATCGAACTACTCACTGTTATTGAGAATGCAATTTATTTTATTATATAAATATTGAGAATGCAATTACTCGCCAAAAAATTTGTTCTAAGAGCTTCAAGAAAGAGAGGTTGAAGAAAGAGAATACAATAAAATATATATAAAAAAAAGTAAACAAGGGCATTTTTGGATTTCAATTAATTTAGTGCTATATAAACTTAAGTTTATAAGTCGATTTTATTCTCAAAACTCAACCTAAAAATGGTCTGAAATTTCATGTTATCATTTAATAAAAGTGAACAATATATATATATATATAGTTTTTCTCTCCTTAGGACTGAACTGAACTTTTAAGACTATGACCAGACTTATGAGTCATTGATTAAGGTTTTGACACGATTTTGTAGTCTTTAGATCCATAACATTTCAAATGGTTTAGATTAACCATGAGTCTCTGATTTAATTTTGTAGATTTGTTTTTTTTTAACTTCTTTCCTTTTTTTTCACTTATTTCCTTATCTTTTATTTCTTTCTTCTCTCTCCTCTGCATTTGTATGTTTCTATTCTCTCTCTAATTATATTTTCTCTTCCATTGATCAATTTCTCCTTACTGCACGACATGCATGCTTGACTTTTAATCATAATGGTTTCTCCTCTTTTATTTTATTTTACTTTTTTCTAGCTTAATTATATTTTAATCTTTCATTCTCTCCATGTGTTCGTACAAGTTTATTAAAGGAAAATAATCAAAATATGATCAAAATCTTGATTCATGATCAGACCACATCTCCTCCGGTTTGAAATTTCAATCAAGTTATGGTTTGGTGTAATGAAGTTAATTAGAATAATTAGGTATCTCTAATGAAGTTTTAAGGTGATACATATGTACTATATACCATCCAGTTTAATTTGCAAGTAAAAAGATCAAACAAGTGTTAATCTAAAATATTCTGCCACCTTTAAAATGATTAAGTCATTGGATGGGCTTGCCATCAAATTCATGCTCAGGGGATCGAATTCTTTAGCGGACGGTTTAGCAAAAGGTGGTTCGAGTAGGAATGGGGATAGACTTGTTTGGGGTATATTTTGATTTGTTTTCTGTCACGGGTTTTTTTGCTGGTTTTTCTTTCTGTTTTTCTGTGGTTGTGGCTTTCCCTTGTTGGTCTCCTCTGTTGTTTGTCTTCGGTTGTTGGTTTGGCTTTTGTCTGGTGGTTTGGTGGCCTTCTTGTGGCCGTGTTGTAGCTGCCTCTTCAGGCTTTTTAGCTTTGCCTCTCGGGGCTTCTATTCATTAAATTGAGCCGTTAAAAAAAAAAAAAAAAAACTCGTTAAAATGATTAAGAAAAGAGAAAAAAAAAAAAAACAATAGATACATAAGAACTAAACGTAAAAAACAAATGTAGTGAGATAGTTAGAACTTAGAAAAGAGAGAATTAAAAAAATAAGGAAATTAATTAAAATGGAAAGAAATTAAAGAAAATCTAAAAAATAAATAAGAGACAGGTGTTTTAATTAAAAAATTAAAACCATTAAAATGTTGTAAATCTAAAGGATATAAAAATTATGTCCTTGATCCTTCCCCTATGTATATATATATATTTTCTATTGTTAGTTCGTCATGACAATAAATATATCAGGATGAAGAATGTGAACCATTAGATTTACATACTTTGACTCAAAATGTACACTTGTCAAAACTTCTCCATAATCTATGGTCCGCATTCTTCGTTCTGATATATTTATTGTCAGGACGAACTGATAATATAAAGACTGTATATATATATACATGGTCCCATTCATGTCAGTGCGTATTGATGTAACTACATCAGTACCAATGCATGTGGACCATTGATTATGGAGAAGTTTTAACAAGTGCATACACTTTGAGTCAAAGTATGTAAATCTAATGATTCACATCCAACGAACTGATAAAGTTATATTAGTGCGCACTTACTTGAACATTTATATATATATATATATACACGATTTTTTAAAACTGATTTGATCTTTTTCTTGACATTTTTAAAGTATGTGATTGGTTGTGACAACCAATCACATCTTAACCTCTCATTCATTGCAATGTTTATATGTCATGAGATTAAGTGAGATAGAAAAATGATCAGATCAGCAGAGGATCCAAATTCAATCCAATGATCCTAAAATAAAACGTTCACAAAAGAGAACTACTATATTATATAGCTGAGTTTTCCCACCAGTTATCTCATGCAATATAACATTCTAATTTAACAGTTGATAGAGATGGGTAGACTCTTCTACTCCAAGAATAATAATTCATTTATCAACTTCATGACTTTGATGGACTGCAACTTATACGTTCTATATATGTGATTTAGACCCAATATTTGGAGCATACGTGATAGAAGTACTGACAGTGAGCAGTCGAAAGGCCTAAAAATAGATTATTATTATTATTATTTTTAATTTGGCTGTTTAAATGTACATATTTTGTGTATTTAAACACTAAATAAAAAATGAATTAAAAGGTATACGATTTATTTATTTATTTATTTTAAAGACTATATACTTTCAAACAGGATTTAAAATTTCAGTACGTGTATTAAATTTCAGTACGTAGAATGTGGTTTGACGGTAAAAACCGATAGAAGACTGAACTGCATTTCCATAACTGCATCTAAATGCTTATTGTTCAAACTATGTGTCTTACTTGTTCACATCATCACATGTATGTTTATCTTTCTCATTGAGCAATATATATATATATATATTGAGCAATATTAATAGGTAAAAAACATCAAGTGCGGTACGTTTTTATGTAAAGGATTCGATTCTACAATATAAACGTACGAGAAGGATTCATTAATTAGGTAGTAACGTCGGTTATATGCATTGCCATATCAATATAACATATCAAATTGTATCAACAACATATCTCAATATATTCCACTTGAACCTTTTTAGGAAATTATTCGTCAAAACTTAGTTTTAATGGCATTTGTTGAAGCACGTACGTACGTATCATCAAATTAAATAATATGGTGCTGTAAACTACTCGACACCAAGGACGTAACCAGGATTCATGGCTAGGGGGGGCTAGAATAAATCTTCTTAATAAGTTTCTACGGAATGAAAAAAAATTAATAATTGAAAATTAAAGATGCACCTAATAGTTAACAAGGAAAAATTGAAATAATAATGTATACATTTTCGGTGTAAGGTTACTAATAATGTACCAAAGAACTTTTTGAAAAGTTTTAACTCAACTTTAACAAAGTAAAATTGAAATAAATTTAGGAGATGAGGTTAATCCGGTGGTATATCTATCACACCTATATAGCTACACCACGAGATTGTGGATTCGAGTCTCCTCTCCAAAAATAAAAAACTCCGAAATTATGTAATACTTCAAAAAAAATTGAAATAAATTCCTTATTTGTTAGCTCATTCCTCACCAAAACAACATCAACAAGCTTTTTACTAAATAATGTATTACATAGTTGTATTTTCATTTTATGTTGCACTCAATTTTTACATCAATACTTTGTAATTTTGAAAGTAGATTAACCCTAAAATTTTATAACCAAAAAAAATATAATAACCCTAAAATTTCAAAACAAAAAAAAAAAATTATATAATTCAAAAAAACTATAAATTAGATAAGCACTAAAATTTCAAATAATAATAATAATAATAATAAAATATATATAGTTCATTAAAATATACCTACTTTGAAAACCAAAGTTTTTTAGATAATTAGGCCAAATGTAGAGAATGGGAGAGAGTAGTTAATAAAAAAGTATTTTTTATTTGAAGTGGTGAGAGTGAGTAAAAAGAAACAAGTGAAAGGACATGTATGGTATTTTCTTATATAATTGATCTAAATAGATAATTAAACATATTATAATGATTATTCTATAATTTTTCAATTTTAATTTTTTTTTTTTTTTTTTTTTTTTAAAGATGGGTCAGGGTGGGCTTGAGCCCACCCTAGCCCTTGTTATGTTTCATCCTTGCTCGACACTATAATTAACAAAAATATGCCTAATGCCTTCATCGATCAAGCTTGTCATAATCACCAACCAGTTTAATAAATGCTATAATATTCACTTCATTGCTTCCTACAAACACTTAATTAATTATATAATTAATTAATTATTCACTTCATTGCTTCCTACAAACACTTAATTAATTAATTAACTACTTTCAATTTGTGGTTACTTAATTTATTTTATTTTATATTAAATTATCTATTATTATTTTAAACTTTTATTATTTCTAATAGTTTTAGTTTCCAATCAATAAACCTTAAAATCTCAAATTTTAATTTATTGTATTAAAATAGTCTATCTATTTTTATAATTCATTTTATTTTATCCTTAGTATTTTTATTTTTTATTTTATAGTTTTAATATATTTAGAATCAATAAATCAATAATTGACTAAGAATTAGAAGAATAAAAATATCAAAAACATGTCTAGTAATATTTATTAATCAATTATTTTTTGTATAAATTTAAATTAAATTCATCATAAAATACAAAACAATTTTTTTTATTATAAAATTAGATTGTAATTTATTATTTTAAGAAGAATAAATATTGTAATTTTTATTGTTTTTGTTTTTTTTTTTCTTATTATTATTTAATTTTTAATATTATATTTCTTGTTTTTACTTTTTTTTTTTTTTTTGAATATATGCTTATTTAGTTCATCTTGAATAAATGTTCTATTTGTTTTATTTTATCAAAACTCATTATACCATCAATTTTTCTTTAGGTAAAAAAAACTCATTTTTTTTTTAAAAAATATTCTCATTTTACTATGATATTGATTTTTTTAAATATTTTTTTAATAATATAATTGTTATTTTGTTCAAGTGTCCCACCTAGTTAAAATTCCTATTGAATAATTAATTGGCCTTGTGACCTAGGAGAAAAACTTGTGTTGTGTGGGATGGTCTCATTGCCACGTGTGATCGAGACCAATCCAATGAAAATATTTATATTTTCAATACAAATTACATTAGAGTGGCTCAATACAAAGTACAAGTTTTTCTCGTGACCTAGACACCATATATAATGCAATAGCTCGAAATTATTTTATATATGATTTTAATTGATTTTTGTAGGCAGTATATTGATTTTAAATTAATGACTTTGAATTAATATGTATTTTGCTGATAATGACATTTATAAAATCATTTCTATGTTTTGGTTTCTTTTTTTGTGATTCAAAATTGAACATGCAAATCTTCATACACGTGTATGCTAGAAACCCATAAGACGTCAAAACTCCACGTCCCAGAGTTACCAGAGTCCATGCAAAATCCCAACATTAAACTCCAATATCAAACTTCCAGAATATCCAGACCAAGAAAGTGAAAGAAAATCAACAGACAACAGTAGCTAGTAGTTAATGCAGCCTCTAATAAATCCGATAAGTCACCTCTCACAACCACAATTTCCATTACTTGGCTTCTGTTACTTCCAACTTGGCAAATTTATCATCACTCATTTTCATTATATATAACCCTCAAGTCCTCAACAACAACACCACAACATTAATCCATTGTTCTTCACATTTTCCCCATAACCGTACCAAAACGCCCCGTTTCGATCATATAACATGTTGGATATTTGGTCATGGATATCTGAGCTCCCTGACTCGACCAATTGGTCCGAGTCAGACTCACCACTCATTTTTACACTCGCTACTTCCACTTCCAGGTCGAGTCAAGCAAACTCAACTCGGGCGATTCAACTGAGAGCCGAGCGGACTTCCGACGCCAACTCAGACGCGTTCGTGACCTTCACGGTATGCTTACAGGGGTTTGAGAATTCAAATGATCATCAAAAGACCATCTGGGTCTCTGACACGTGTCCACTTTCTTCTGACAAACCATTTCTCCCACTACTACTACATCTCCTTCAAGAAATCACTGTCCATTCACCTACTTCGTATAATAGCACCTGCCCTCGTTCTCAGCTTCAAAAACTCAAACCCGACCCTGTTTCATGGGTCATGGATTCTCACTCACCCGAATCCTTCTCAACTTTCTTTGATTTGGTGTTCCTCACGCGCCTGTTTTGGTTGTGTGTTTTCGATGTCCCGAGTGAAGTAGGTTCTCTCTACTTCAATTCCATACTGGGTCCCAACCTCGAAACTTTAATGTGTGAGCACGCTCCTGTTCTGCGAACGTTTTTAGTTACAGTGGGCGTGGATGCTGAGCTCTGTTTTATGCGGAGCCTCGGGTACATTATAGCAAAATGGTTTATTATAAGAGAGCTGGGTGTAGGTTTACAAACGTTAACACCCCTGTCGAGTCAGCATCTAGGGTTTTCTTATGCCACGGAGGCACATGGCCTTTGGATTCTGAAAGGCTACGCGCCCGTGTCGGGCATGAAGCGCACGCGCTTTAACGATAATAACGGCAAGTTTCCACTTATTGAAGCGAAGGAGTCGGTGCTACGATACGCCTTGGCGCACCAGCAGCTTGAAGCCGTTATCCAGTTGGAGTACTTCGTTGGATTCTGTGAAGGGCATATTCAGGTGAATGCACATGTCGACAATCTACGCTTCCACGTAGTGAAACTAGGGTTTAACAAAAACGACGATGCTAAATATGCTGAAGAAAGGTATTTTCCGTCGAGGGTACGGGTTTGGGTCGGCCCAGAGGTTGGGTCCACCTACGTCAACGGGTTAAGCTTGGGTCGGTCAACGAGCAACGGAGAGAGAGAAGTGGAAATGCAGAGGATTGTGAAGGGTAGTTTGGGAAAAGCAAAAAATCACAAGGTGAAAGATAGGGCGACGATGACTACAAAGACGAGAATGAAAAACTGGAGGTGGGATCAGGATGTTGAGGGAAACGCTGCCGTTTTCGATGCCGTGTTATGTGACAGCATGACAGGCCAAGAAATTGCCACGTGTAACGGTAATAGTAGTATACGGAGCAGATACAACGGGTCGAATAGACCGTTTACGAAAACGGGTGGGTTGGTATTTAGTGGAGATGAGTATGGGGAGGGAGTGGGGTGGAGATTGAGCAGAGAAATGGAAGGGAGTGTGTTGAAGTGGAGAATTGGAGGTGAAGTTTGGTTGAGTTATTGGGCAAATAATGTGGAGAGTTCATATTATGAGACAAGGTGTGTTGAATGGTGTGATGAGGTTGATTTGCCTTTGATTCCCAGAAAATAAAGTCCCAAAAGATGCAATATCTACAACTCTAATGTAATGTTATCCATAGTTACAATATTGGTATTTTAGGGATGTGGACACGATTCAAACTCAAAACCTCAATGGACGTAGTTGTGAGGGGCATATTAATTATTATTGAGCCAACTTCATCTCGTGACTATATTACAATGCTTATGCATATGTAAATATTACCACGACATCACTCATCGAGATAGTATGTATTACTAGTGATTTAGTGTCACAATCTAAGACTCAATTAGTATTTATATGTAAAAAATTGTTCTTTTATATATACATCCTTGTTTTATCTTTACAAAAAATATATTTTATAAATTTTATAGGGGTAAGGTTATATACTTGTAAGTATATATATATACAATTTTTCTTATCTTCTATAGACGAACTGATTTTATTTATACCAGTTCCACAACTATCAACCATTAGATTCACGTACTTCAGCTTAGTCAAAGTCTGCTTAAACTTAATCAATGACTCACAAATCTCGTCATAATCTTAAAAGTTCAGTTCGAACCCGAGGAGAAAAAAACTATATGTGTGTGTGTGTATATATATAGCATTCTAATCTTTTAATTATCAATAAACTTCTTATACTGCAAAATAAATTTTCATAATCTGACCACCGCTTAATGTGGCTTGGTAGTAAAGAATGCTCATTCTACCTGATAATATTTTAGGTTCGAGTTACTATATCCGCACGTGGTTATATAATAATAAAAAAGGAAATTCATAATATGTTTATATATATAATGGACTGACCTAAGGGGAAAAAGTATCAAAAGCAATCATATACTGAAAAATCCATGGGCAGTATCCGAAACTATATAGATAAGAAAAGAAAATAACAAAGAGTAACAAAAGCAAAACCAGCCACACAAAACCAAGGGAAACCACCCCCCCCCCCCCCCCCTCTCAAATCAAGAGATGTATAGGAAACAAAAGAAAACATCAAGAAAAACGAAACGATTCCCGACCCATGTAGTCCCCCCCCCCCCCCTCTCAAATCAAGAGATGTATAGGAAACAAAAGAAAACATCAAGAAAAACGAAACGATTCCCGACCCATGTAGTCATTTCCCACCAGCGAAGAATAGAAATGAGGGGTGGAGAACTACCAATAGTCAACCTCCAACCCTAAAGCATGCTTGGAAAGAGCGTCTGCCACTTGGTTATCCTCCTTATAAATATACGACACTTGAAACTCCATATTAGAGATTTGAAAAATGCACCTCTATCAAGCCTGTCGCACATGCCAAGGAACGATGTCAAAATGAGAAGAGAGCAACTGAACCATATAGGAAGAATCACTCTCTAACCATATCTGATGCCAACCAAATTTCCAAGCAAAGTTTATTGCCACGGAAGCCGCAAGAAGCTCAGCCTCAAAGGCAAACACTTGACCAAGGGGGACAACAAAACTAACCTTAACAAAGGATTGAAAATTATAGAACACACCCTCACACCCTCCAACACCCGGAGAACTCAAGGTTGTCCTATCCATGTTAACTTTGATTTAACCTGGAGAAGGAGGCGACCAAATCACACTTTTGATAATCGAAGCCTTGGCTGGTCAACCATGGATACCAAACTAGGGACAAAGAAAATCTAAAATAAAAAACCTTGCCCTAAAAAATCCACTGATTACGAATAAACCACACACTCCAGACCACTGCACGAATAGCCGTCTTCCAAAGAACACAAACTTGATCACTAAAGGCAACCACCATAGCATCTGAAAAGAAAGAAAGCCACGAGTCAGCAGAAACAAGCTGCTGAAAAGCAGAGAAAACTGCCTCCCAAAGAGCAGCCACCACATTGCTAATACCACAAACACTTAACATGGAAGCCAAATGAAACCCAGCCCAACACAAACGATCCTCCTTAGGAAGCCTATTAAGCAAAAGACGCCAAGTCAAAGTAGACTGGGAAAGATGAATAGATCGAGACCATACATCTCTCCACCAAGGAACCCGAGGAGAACCTCTAATCAACCGGGAATAGCAGCTTTGCACAAAACCCGACCATCCCAAAAATGAGCCCAAACCAACGAATCTACAACCAGATAAATCACGATCCCATCAATCCGAAAACAAAGTTTATTGCCATGAGAGTAATTAATAAGAGCAAAACAAAAGAATACATATTACTAATGAAACAAAAGTTTACAAGCCTTAGAGAGTTTCTCAAAATAAACCAAAACCCGATACACCCGGTTGTTACTCTAATAGTAACTCACAAATTGAAGTTGGCTCTTACTTGTTATCGAATTGATGGTGGGTTGATGTTTTGTCAATGTATTACTCTGACCACCAAGTAATTACTATTTACAAGTATTAATGTTTTATTTATTAGCAAAATTATTTGATAAAATATTTTAGTTTTGATGAGATGATGTTGATCCGGTAGCAGTGGTGGACCCATGAATTTTAACCAGGTGGGGCAGTTAAACAAAATGACAATTATCTTATAAAAAAATACTAAAAAATTAATTAGATCATAGTAAAATGAGTTTTTTTACATACAGAAAAATTGATGATATACTGAAGTTTAAATAAAACAAAACAAATAGAATACTTACCCAAGATGAACTAAATAATCTTAAAAGAAAGTAAAAACAAGAAACCCAATATTAAAAATTAAATAATAACAAGAAAAACAAAATAAATAATGAAAAATAACAATATTTATTCTTAAATAATATAATTAATTACAATCTAATTTTATAATAAGAAATTTTGTTTTGTATTTATAATGAATTCACTTTAAATTTATAGAAAAATAATTGATTAATAAATATTACTAGACATGTTTATGATTATTTATTTATTCTTCTAATTATTGGTAAATTATTGATTCTAAATAAATTAAAACTAGGGAGAATTGTCTTTTAGTCCCCATAGTTTGCCTTAATCTATGTTTAATCCATGGTTTTTTGGAATTGTAATATTTAGTCATCTTTTGATGTGTCATGTCAGATGTGTTAAAAGACCTTAATACCCTTGATGTGTGCTGATCCCATTGAAAAGACCATTTTACCCTTAATTTTGTCTTATAATTACAATTTTACCCTTTAAGATATTCATTAAATAAAAATTATATTAAAAACATAAATTTAAAATATCTTTTATTATTTTTTATTTAATTTCAAAGCAAAATTCTTTATTCATCATCAAACAACACAATCTCCAAATCTTTAAAAAATAAAATAAAAAATCTTCATCTCTCTCACCTATATACAACACAATCATCAAATCATAAAAAAAAAAAACAAAAAAAAAACAATAAAATTCTTCATCTCTCTCACCCATATGGAAAAAAATCAAATGTAACATCACAAAATCATCAAACATATGATCTTCATCAATCCCCAAAAAAATTAAAAAAATACACCTTCAATTACCACACCATCTTCTCTTCATCTTCATCAAATCCAAAAAAGAAATTCCATTTCTCCATCTTTTCCATCCACAACAAAATCCAACAAAACAAACACCACAATCATTAAACACAAACCACAAACCCTCCTAATAGTCGTCATTTTACAAAAAAAAAAAAAAAATTTAAAAAAAAACTTGACAGATGAAGAAGAGATGAAGGGGGGCTCCAAATCTGGGAGATGGAGAGTCAAACCAGAGATGGAGACTCGAGACGATGTACTCGAACCAGAAGCACGACGACAAAGCACACGAACTCAAACCAGGCGTACTCCATCAGATTGTGAAGAGAGATCAAAGTGATCTGAGGTGGGGGCGGATGTGCAGAGACGACGACGATGCAAAATTGTGAAGAGAGATCAAAGTGATCGGAGGTGGTGGCGGATGTGCAGTGACGACGGCGACGTGAGGGGGGGTTTTGCCTCCTTCATCTCTCTCACCCGTATACAACACAATCATCGAAGATGTTGGGGTTTTTGATTTAGGGATTTTTGGGGGTTTTGATTTGGGGATTTTGATTTGGTGGTGCCGATTTGTGATGACAATGTTTCTAGTTTGTAGTGATGGTGGTGGATGATTGTGGATGGGGTTGATGATAATGGTGGTATTCTAGGTTAGGGACGGTTGGGAGAGTGATGTTGTTGGCTAAAATTCTAAAATTTGGAAATTCTAGAAATAAATTCTAGAAATTTAATTAGTTTTAATTAGTTTTAATTATTTTTATTTGAAATTTTAATTATTTGAAATTTTAATTATTATTTAATTTTTTGATAATAATAATAATTATTTAATTTATTAATATTTATTTGTTTTTTTAAAAATTAATTTGTAAATTACTGTTATACCCTTTCTTTATTTAAGATTCTATAACATCTGATGTTATTTTACCTTTTTACCCTCGTTGACCTTCGTTGACTTGACGAAACCCTAACATAATTGGACGGTAGGGACTAAAATACTTTATCAGAGAAAGGATGGACTAAAACTTATAATACCAAAAAACCGTGGACTAAACGCAGATTAAGGCAAACTACATGGACTAAAATAAGATTTTCCTTAAAACTATAAAATAAAGAAAAATACTAAGGATAAAATAAAATAAATCATAATAATAGATGGACTATTTTAATACAATAAATTTAAATTTGAGATTTTAGGGTTTATTGATTGGAAACTACAACTATTAAAAATAATAAAAGTTCAAAATAATAATAGGTAATTTAATATAAAATAAATTGAATTAAGTAACCACAGATTGAAAATAGTTAAGAAGTTGACAATGACAAAAAAGAGAATATAAATTGTTTTATTTCAGAATAAGATGAATATTTAAGGAATGAATCGGAAAAAGATGGTTGTAGTCGATCGGATCTACAATTAAATGAATAGTCGAGGTGGGCATTGACAACCTGTAAAACAAAAGAAGCAGGGCAATGGTCGAACCACAAGGGGGGGTTTTCCCTTTGGGGGACTCTTCGACACTCAAGTCAGAAATCATTCGATAAGTAAAATGAAAGAGTAAAGAATAACAAACCGCTTTGCTCGATGTATTGAGTTGAGCTCTAGATTGATATAGCTAGGTCAACGCTAGGTATTAATGTCGATATGTCAGTCCCTGGGGGTTCTTTAGGTCGTTGTGAGTCGATCGAAGGTTGGGTCGATACCGGGTTTTGATGAGTTGGGTGGATCGATGCCCAGGTTGGATCCTTGACTTGAAGTGGGTCAATCAAAGATTGGTTCGATCAACTCCGAGATCAACTGGATCGACCTCTGCTTGAGTGATAAGCAATAAATGAAATGAGTAAATTACGGAGACTAGTTTGAGAGAGCTTTCACGTGAGTAAAGTGAAAAAATCAGGACCCTTTCTCTAAGAAGGGGTCTGGCTTTTATAGTGAAGTCTCAGGGTCTCCATTACTCGTCATCTTTATGAGAACATGGATCTCGGGCCCTTAATTGCCTGTTATGATTCATTTGAATCTGACAATAAGGGCCTTGTCAGACGTTGAGATTCGTGTAACGTCTGACTTGATTATAATTGTATTAAATTCGTTATTGACCACATGCTTGTCTTGGTTAGATAACTTTGTGGGTCGTGCTTTTGGGCTTAGAATTTGTTGGACCACATTGGGCTTTAGTTATCTTGTTTCTTATTTGGGCCCTTTGAATTCTTTTCTTTTAAGGGTGAAATTCATTTTAGTCCCTTTTGTTTGACCTAATAGCCAAACTGGTCCCCCGGTTTTGAGAATTGTCTTGACAGGTCCCTATAGTTTATAAAAATCAGTATTTTGGTCCCTGCCATCCAATTTCGTTAGGGTTTGGAAAGATTCCGTCCAAGGTTAGAGGGTAAAATCGTAAACTGACCCTCGAGCTTCTAGAAACTATGTGAACGAAGGGTAATTACGTAAATTTATTTATAAATAAAAAAATTTAAAAATAAATAATTAAAAATGAAAAAAATGAAAACAAAAATCTTCTCTCTCTCCTTCATTTTTCACGATCTGTCTTCTTTCTCTCTCAATCTCTCACGATCTCCACACCATTCTTCTTCTTCTTCTTCTTCTTCTTCTTCCTCTCTCTCTCTCTCTCTCTCTCTCTCTC
The DNA here is from genome assembly GCA_954870605.1 of Acer campestre. Classification (NCBI taxonomy): domain Eukaryota; kingdom Viridiplantae; phylum Streptophyta; class Magnoliopsida; order Sapindales; family Sapindaceae; genus Acer; species Acer campestre. The sequence continues at coordinate 30,727,499 of OX940802.1, read as the reverse complement.
ACGATCTCTACACCCACACCATTCTTCTTCTTCTTCTTCTTCTCCTTCTCACAGATCTCCTTCTTCTTTCTTTTTCTCTCACAAATCTCCTTCTTCTTTCTTCTTCGTCGGGGTGGTGGCTGAAGATCTAGGGGCTTAATTATGGGGTGTTTGATTGATGTGTTTGGTTGATGGGATCTTGGGTTGGTATAAGGCTTGATTGATGGATTTCTGGGTTTGGGTGTGTTGGGAATGGCGTTCGGTGTTTTGGATTAGGGTTTTGGTTTTAGGGGTGGTGGTTGAGGTTGCTTCGGTTTAGTGTGGTGGCTGTGGTCGATGGTTGATTTTGATTTTGGTTTGGGTTTAGATGTTTGCTTCGATTTAGGGTTATGGCTGTGATTGATTGTTTTCGATTTAGGTTTGGGTTTGGTATGGGTTGTTGTGTGGTGGTGGTAGTGGCAGGATTTTAGAGATGGAGATTGAATCTTTTTTTTTTTTTTTTTAATGTAAAATCTGGAAATTTGGAATTCTAGATTTCCACATCTTCTAGAGATTAATTTTTGCATGAAATTGATGCATGTTGATCAGTTGTAAATCAGAAGCTATGTTTATGGTATTTTTAGATTGATTTCATGTAAAAAGAGATAATATTATTGGTGGGTTTTTTTTTTTTGGTGGTCTTGTGTTTGCATGAAATTGAAATTAGATTCCTCATTTTGTTTTATTTTTTTGCCCTGAATTGATATATAAATTTGAAGGGTTTCGGTTTTGGATTCAAAGGGTTTTTGGATCAATAATGGGATAGAATTCTGGGTATTTTAAACAGAATTTGGGGTACAAAAGTTAGATTTATGGTAGATTTTTATAACAAAAAAAAAAAGTTTGACTAAAATGAATTTCACTCTTTTTATTTTGGTATGAAGAATTCTGGAAAAAATTTGTTTGATTAGAGTTGGAAGAATTCTGGAAAAATTCTGGGTTTAATGTCTGGGTTGGGTTTAGTGTTTAGAAAATTTGTGTTCAGAAGATGGATGGACAAGACAAAGAAGATGAAGTTGGTAGAGAAGAAGAAGATTTGTTGTTCTTTAAAAATTAGGGGCAGCAAGGTCATTTGACCCTGTCCCTGTCAGATTTCATTTAATCAGGGGCAATAAGGTCATTTGACCCTCTGACCCTGTCAGTTTACACTTTTTCAATGGAACAGTTAACAGAAGGACTTAACGAGACAATTCTCAAAACTAGGGAACCAGTTTGGCTATTAAGTCAAACAAGAGGGACTAAATGAATTTCACCCTTCTTTTAATTAACTAATGGGCCAAGTCTTCGGGCCGAAGGTCAGTGTTTTGACCACTACAATGGTAAAATAAAAAAAGCATAAAAAAGTATTAAAATTACATGATAAAATTTAATTTGGAAAAAATGATCTTCCTAAAAATGTATTTGGTGGTGTTCGAACCCCCACCACCAATGTAGATGTAAACAGAAGACTAGCTTTACGCCTTTACCATCAGGTATTACATTATGATATTAGTTATATATATATATATATATAACCAAAAGCAAAATCATTTATATATATATAAAAAAAACATTTAAGGTAAGGCACAGGCCCCACCTGGTTTAAAGGTGGGTACACCCCTGTACGGTGGTATTCCCCTTGCACCTATACTGTTAGGTTCAAGTTCTCTCCATCCCAAAAAAACCCTTGAATTTATGTAATACTTTAAAAAAAAAAAAAAAGAAGTTTTGTTTGGACAATATGCCAATATTTCAAAATTTTGTTTTGAAGTTATGTTTTCAATTAAAACAAGAATTTTTTTTTATTGCTTTCAAAAATAAATTTTTAACTAACGTTGATCTTACTAATAATATAGGAACATGAAAGAGACACCAATCCGAAACTTGGAAACTTGCGAGTGAGAATTTCCTAAAAATATGAAACACATTGGATATGTAAAATTATACTAAATAACAGTAATTTTAGATATACCTATTGAGTTACAATCAATGCAACATAGTAAGGGGTGTGTTTGGCACGGAGATGGGACAGAACGGGACATGACATGTTGTTTTGTATTGTGTTTGGAAGGTTTGGGACAGAACTGTTTACTGTATTGTTATGCGTTTGGTATGGCTGGGACAAGACGGGACAAAAGGTTCAAATGACCAGAGTGTCCTTCTTGTCTTGTCTAATGTTTGTTATCACGTATTAGTGACATATGAGACATGATAAGTCAGTATTTATTTAATTCTATTAAATAAGTATTTTTATATATTTATTTTTATAATATTTTAATTGAAAAATATTTTTGTATAGAGTTGGTTGGATTTTACACAATTGTGTGGAATTTAATGGATTTATAAAAAATATAAAATTAATGAAGAAAAAAAAAGTAATTAAAAAAAAAATTGAGAATCATTTTGAACATCATCCAATAGCCACCATAGTTCATCAATGGTCTGCATGCTATAGCTCATGGAATTTAAGGTAAAAATTGCTATACCAACATGTATTGACCTTGTGGAAATCAAAACTATTGGAAATTACAAAAAATGACCACATATATTATGGGAAATTTGTTTTTAACCACAAACAAAATTTTAATTGTTAATAACCATGTTTTTGAGAAATTACTGGAAAGCCCTCATATAAAAAACCCCAAATCAACTCTCTCTCTTTTTTCTCATTTTTTCTTTCTCTCTCCTCTGGTCTCTCTCCCTGATTTGCCTCTCTCCCTCTCTCTCTCTCTCTCTCTCTCTCTCCCCCGATCTACCTTTCGCCGGCGTGATGGAGGGTCGGCGAGCGTCGGCAAGCGCCGTGCACTGTTGGCTTTGAGAGCACTGTTGCTTCATGAAGCCAACAACGCACGGCGCTATCGTTGTCGCTCGGCGACCCTCCATCATGCCGATGGGAAGCAGATTAGGGAGAGAGAGAGAGGCTGATCGAGGAGAGAGGCAGATTGGGGAGAGAGACCAGAGGAGAGAGAAAGAAAATTGGGGAAGAAAGGACATCAAGTTTCACATATTCCATTTTAGGTATGATTTCAAGTTTCACATAATTCATTTTATGCATGATTTCAAGTTTCAAATTTCATTTTAGTCATGATTTCTAGTTTCAACATTCAAGTTTTAGCCATGATTTCAAGTTTGAGGTTTTTTTTTTTAAAAAAAAACTAATTTCAGGGGTACTCTTGTAATTTACGGACATACACTTAAATTTTTTTTTAAAAAGTGGTTATTAACAATTAAAGTTTCAAAAGTGGTTGGTAACAAAAGTTTAATATTTCCCATGGTTAGTTTTGGTTTTCTCTCTCAAAACAATGGCCTCATCCTGTTGTTTTAAGTATTTTTTACTGCTGAATTCTCCTTTCAATCCCAAATTCTCCTTTCAATCCCACACCAGAAACATAGATCATTGGACAGTCTTATATATTTACAATGTTGAAGCAACATACTTGAGCAGTGATGAAACAGAGGGTGTTTCACTAACGTCTCCAAACAAAGCGAAAAATGGTGCTCGTCAGAGCTAAATCCATATATACATATTTTGTTATCGAAACAAATTCGTACATTTGAATAGCATAACTCTTTTCGTTTGAACATATAATCTAATAATCCTGTCAAAAACCAATCAAAATTGTGTTTTCTTGTCTGTTGTCTCTATAAACTGAAATTAACAAAGAAAAGAAACAGAATTACAAATTTGTGTATTGAATTCTCAAGACAAAACTAAACTCCAAGCTCCACAATCTGTCAAGTTGTGTTGTTGTTAGTAGTAGCCAATAGTAACTTCCTTCTTCTCCTTTGAATCAAATAATATGCAAGACCACCAAAAACAAGCAAAATAATCAAACCATCAACCACTCTAACCAAGATCAGCACCCATTTCTTCATATTAAATTTCTCAGGATTCCTTTGCCTTCCTTTTGGAACCTTCACCATATAATTCAACCCGCTTCCCTTCTCAACCTGCTTGACACCCATAACCAATCCATAAACCGAACACTCATTCTGCTTCTTCATCATCCCAACTTCCTGGTCTAATTCTAACACATTTCACTTCAAAAAGAACTCACTCAATTTCCATTTAAGGAGGAAAGGGATCAATGTCAAAAGGGTTATCGTAGTAGCACAGGATATAAGTGCTGTGAACAATTTTGCAAGTGTGAGAGATACTACTAACAGGAATGAATGCCTAAATTGTTCATGGTAAGCCATTGCATTTAGCAGATGGGTCAATCCACACAAGACTATAAATGTTACAAACTGAATCCGCACCCATTTGAATGGTATATTTGAGCGACTAACAAAGTAGAGCAGCTCAAGAGGTATTGAAAAATATGCTAAACCTATCAAGTAATCACTCACTGTTTGATAAACCTTAGTGGTTTGTATAATCTCAATCTCATTATCACAATTGCAATCAAGAGCAGAAACACAACACACAATGAGACAAGATATCAAGAATCCAATACTAATTGCTCGACATTGCAACAACAACCCCACAAAGTGACTACTTGTTCAAACCATTTACATAAAAAAGAACAACAAAATAAAAGATACACAAATTTATTGAATATCTTGCAACTATTCAAGATCTAATAGAACCAGAAAGTTGTTAAATTTATGCAAGTGTCGTAATTCCATAAACCATAAACCATAAATTGAAATCGAAATCCCAAAATCCAAAATCGAGAACCCTAAATCGAAAATCTAAACCCCTTCACCAAAAGCAGAAACCAAAACCCAAAATCCATAAAGAGAAAGAGAGAAAGAAACCAAACCCAGAAACCTTAACCACCAGATCGACTCGAATCGAAAGAGGTCGAACTGAGAGAGAGAGAGAGAGAGAGAGAGAGAGAGAGAGAAGAGTTGCAGCAGCAAAATCATACCTGGTTCGGCAGTGTACGAGTGCGATGGCAACCAAGTCGGCGATGAGTTGCGGCAGCAACGAAAGGCGATTGGCTTGGTTGGAAACAATGAAGGGGTGGGGGGTTTGGCAAATGGGGATGGGGATGGGGATGGGGATGGGGATGGGGGGACTTATATCCATCCCCATTTCCCCATTGGTCATCCCTAGTCGAGGGTCTTGGTGGGACAAAAATTGGTGATTTTTGTTATACCTTGTCCCGTTCTATCCCATGCTTAAGTCAGCCCAGACGTGGGACAAGAACAAATTGTCCTACGTTGTCCTATCCCGTCTCGCATACCAAATGCACCCTAAATGATGGCTATAAAAGCCAAGTACATACTGGTGTGCAACCCGTGCATGATACATATATTGAGCTACGATCAATGCATTCGACACACTAAAAGGTGGCTCTATAAATATTAAATGGTTACGTGCACAATTGGATTAAAGGAGAAATAGTACCGGTTTACTTCGAGAGAATCCAAAATCTCTAAAATGTCAGAATAAACTAACACTTAATTTCAGGAATAAAAAAATAAAAAATAAAAAATGATAAAATTTGGAGTGCATCCTGTAAGCGTTTTTCATTTGCTGTTTTTCGAAAATAAAAATAAAAATAAAAACAACATTTTTGGTTTCAGCTTTGAAATCTGAAAACGCGTTTGGTAGCATATGCTAAAAGCTGTATTCTGAATATGAAAACGGTGAAAACGCTTCTGGTAGATTAATTGAAAATATCAACAAAAAAATAAATAATATTAAGTTTGCATATATATATATATATATATTTAACATTATAGTCTAAAATTATTGAACAATTTGGTTGAATAATTGGCTCATTCAATATTTCTATTGTAATTTACAAACTTGAATAAAAAAGAGATCACAAATCATAATCAACCACTCAAATTACAATCAAATTAAAATAACAGTAAAGATCGTTTCTTTACTTGAAAGAAATTTATAGAGTTCATTTCTTTTTTATCATGGTTAATTTCTTTTTTCTTCTTTAATTGATCTTAGCAGATGCTGTTCTGGGTATAGCCATGGCCAAACAAACCACCCAACAACCCATTGTCCACACTAAAGTAGCACCAATCTTGAACCCATCAACACACATACCTTCAATAAGAAAACTTAGGAAGCACCAACAAAAAGTTTTCAAGTGAAGAAGAAGAAGAGAAGCCAATCTGAAGAAGAAGAAGAAGATAAGCCAATTTGAAGAAGATTTGAAGAAGAAGTCGATCAAATAGGAGCCGTTGATCAGCTCTTGGAGGAGCAGATCAGAGGCTCCAAAGCCAGAGGACAGATCAGCGTCACTGGAGGAGGATCTCACCTCCTTTGGCGTCGGATCATAGCGAAAAAGAAGAAAAATAAGAAGAAGAAGAAGAAGAGGAGGAGGAGGAGAGAGAGAAGAAGAGACGAAGAAGATAAGAATAACTGAAAAAGAACACACCTGAGAGAAGAAGATAAGAAGAACTTAAGAAGAACACACATGTGAGTGATGAAGGAAAAGAAATAAAAAAGTGTGAAAAAAATGAGTTAAAAAAACAAATTGTTTTTCAAAATTTTCAATTTTAACACTGATTTTGTTTTTTGTTTTTTAAAAACAAAATGAAAAACGGTTAACGAACGCGAATTCGAAATTATTTTTGAAAAATGAAAATGAAAACACCCCAAAAAATGGGTACTGGATAGCCCCTTAGTTTTTATATTTTTAGGATTAGTTTTTATAATTGTTAGATTAAACAAGATATGAATAGTTTTTTATAATTATCAGATTAAATAAGATTAGATTGTAGTTACCCAATCTAATTAGATGTCTTTTAGTTATTTCATATTTATCAGCTTAGTTGTATAAATAATGGCTTGCAACAATTAAATAATATGATTAAAGTTTATTATGAAATTAAGTATTAGTTTATTGTGATATTTTGGAGATTTTGGTTTCCCTCGAAGTAAACCAATACCATTTCTTCTTTGATCCAATTGTGCAAGCAACAGCTGGTATCCGAGCCGGTTATGGATCAAAGATTAGAGCGTTTAGAGATTTCTTTTATAACACTCCGAAAGGAGATGAGAGAAATGTTCTTGGCCTAGAATTCTCGCTTTGAGCAACTCTTTGAGTCTCAGACTCGAGTTCATAAACAAAGAGATCTACATGTTGATGTTTCTACAATCAAACATTTTGTTCAAGTTTGCAAGACATCAACGACCGATGTTCAAGCATCAAAACCAACAAGTCAATACTTGTACAACCATCCAAGTCAACACTTTTAACTTCAACCGGTTCAATTAAATCAAACATGCACAAAGAGACTCATTCCGAAAAAACCAACGATGTACAACAACTCTTTAATCTTTATCAATGACAAGATTGAGTTCGGACGAATTGAAGAAAATGAAGAAGAAAGGTTTGTGCTTCAATTGCAACAAGAAATTTGGACCTAATCATCGATGCAGTATTTTTGAAGTAAATGAGTCAGAGGAAGAAGATGAAGTAAACAAGGACACGACCTTTGAGAAATTGGCTAAAGGAGTTGGATGATAAAAAAATCCAATCAATATCCTTGTAGTCAAGGATGTTTTAAGGGGAAAGGAATGTTAAGTGCAAGTCAAAATAAATAAATAAATAAAAGATAAAATTTAGTTTTTAGATTTTTTAGGATTAGTTTTAATAATTGTTAGATTAAATAAGATGGGAATATTTTTTGATAATTGTTGGATTAAATAAGATTGATTGCAGTTACCCAATCTAATTAGATGTTGTTTAGTTATTTCATTTTATCAGTTTAGTTGTATAAATAAAGACTTACAACAATTAAATAATATGATTAGAATTTAATCCTGAAATTGAAATGTTAGTTTACTCTGCCATTTTGGAGATTTTGGTTTCTCTCAAAGTAAACAAGTACCATTTCTTCTTTGATCCAATTGTACACGTAACAGTTGGTATCAGAGCCGGTTACGGATCAAAGGTTAAAGCATTTGGAGATTTCTTTTGTAACACTCCGAAAGGAGATGAGAGAAATGTTCTTGGCCTTGAATGCTAACTTTGAGCAACTCCTTGAGTCTCAGACTCGGGTTCATAAATAAAGAGATCTACAAGTTGATGATTCCGCAATCAAACACTACGTTCAAGTTTGCAAGACATCAACAGTCTATGTTCAAGCATCAAAACCAACAACAATGGTTGTACAATCGTCCAAGTCAACACTTTCAACTTCATCCGGTTCAATTCAAACGGGCACAAAGAGACCCATTCAGAAAAAAAACCACAATTTACAAGAACAACTCTTCATCAGCTACAAGATTGATTCCGAACGAATTGAATAAAAGGAAAGAGAAAGGATTGTGCTTTATTTGCCATAACAAATTTGGACCTAACCACAAATGCAAGAAATTATTTCTTATTGAAGGAATCTGGTTCGATTAAGGAGATGCAAATTTAACAAATGAAAAGTGGGATGATCCAATTTTCACCATCAATCAGTATCCTTGAGGACAAGGAAGTTTTAAGGGGGAAGGAATGTTACGTGCAAATTAAAATAAAATTAGTTTTTTGATTTTTAGGATTAGTTTTGATAATTCTTAGAATAAAAGATAGGATTTAGTTGTTTTAGTTTTTAGGATTATTTCTTGATAATTGTTTAATAAGATTATATTGCAGTTACCCAATCTAATCAGATGTCTTTTAGAGTTTTAGTTGTTTCATGTTTGTCAGTTGTATAAATTATTGCTTGCGGTAATGAAATAATATGATTAGAATTTATTTCTAAAATTGAAGTATTAGTTTACTCTGACATTTTTGGAGATTTTGGTTTCTTTCGAAGTAAACCAATACCATTTCTTCTTTGATCCAATTGATCATGTAACATAAACATTTGACAATATGAGGTTCGCCAAGTGATTTACACCCATTACACTAGATCATGAGATTTACACCCATTATACTAGATTATAAGATTATGAATTCGAGTCCGTCTCCTATCTTAAAATCTCAAATTATTATAATATTAGAAAGAAAGAAAAAAATATATCAAACAGTAGTGTATAACTGATGGCTATAAATGCCGAGCACTAGTGTGCAACTTGTGCAACTCGTGATTGCACGATTTGCGCGCTAGTGCTTGGGACTTATAGCCATCATTTAGTGTGTTGCATTGGTTGTAACTCACAGGTGGGCCATTGTTTGAATTATCACTTTCTCAAGAAAAGTTTAGAAGGAAAGTGAAGCAAGTTAACAGGAAAACTGGAACTGAAAAAGTTTATTAAAATTGATTAATCATGACTTGATAATCATACAGCTCATGATTGTCTTATTTACTGGAATTTATTTACAAGCTGGTATAATAAAAATAATTGCTCCGCTGACAGTGTTTTAGTCACATGTAAAATATGACTTGGTCTTCTGTTATTAGTATAGGTGGATTGCTTGAGATGACTATGAATTTGGCTGTCGAAAGAAAAACTAAGAATTAGATCAGTTTGTCAACAACAATTCATGACACATATCAACAAGCTAAGCAGCTGGATAAATAGAAGCATGTTTGAAAGGAATGATATGGTACTATGGTAGTCGATCATTTCATTAAAAATAGGCATGCTTGCTCGACTATTGATTACTTAATTTATAAGGTATACAAAAGTGGTCTTGATATACGTACCACTTGTGGTGGTGATGATCCTTGAACTGAAACAATATTGTCAGAATGAATGAGAGATAATATCGTCGGACAATATAAGCATCATTTCCACCAAGTCACATTGTACGGTGGTTTGATCTATATGTTTAAGAGAACTATTATAGTGCTAACATCACAATATGCCTTAACAAAATGTAAACATAGTACTGAAATTCACTGTAAAGTATGTATACCACTGTAAATATGTAAACATAGTACTGTAAATATATACCACTTGCAGTGACGATAGCTGGAACTTGAGACATTGTTAGATTGAATAAACATTCTAAACCAAAACATTGGGGCAAGTTACAAAATTCTTGTACTTAAAACCTGAACATACTTTGCATTTATTTTATTATAAGAAAAGAAAACGAAATAGAAAATACCAGAAGCATTATTATTTTGCTAACAGATAGCTATAGCTTGGGCAATAAGCCTTTATTGTGAAAATGAAAATGGTACTCATGAAGATGATGATGATTGTAGGGTTGGATTAAAAGAAGCATAAGCAAGAATGGCAGGATCTTGTTGAAATCTGATCATTTGTTCCTTAGACAATCCCACCCATACTTCTACTCCTTGACCATCACAAGTCTCAAGTAGATTGACAGTATCTTTCATTTGGTCATGCGCAATGGATACCCAGATGGGCTTACCCGACCCGAAATCAGCTTCGTAAAATGGAAGTCTAAGAAAACTCATCACATTGATCGCCCTCGTCTTGCACTTTGAATCTATTCCAGAGTAATCCATTATAAGATTTTTCCACCCATTTTCAAAACCCTTTCTCGCATACTCATCCACCAAACCAATCAGTCCACGTACTTTACTTGCTATTTTGCTATGATCAACTGTCTCCAACGTCGGCCAAAATGTCATCCCCAGAGTACAAACACTTCCGATACATTGTTCCGGTAGTGGTGGATTCATTTTCTTTCGCAGATTGATCGGAAAAATTATAGCAAATTGCTGGCTGTTAGATTCTTGATCTTCTTCTTGTGACGTTGAATCTATCATTGCACCCCATATAAGCGCAAGCACAACCTCAAAACGTGTTGCTTGATTGCCAACTTTTTCTCTTAGAGCTGCTACTTTACTACCATTGAACACGTACCTTTTCGATATAGCTTCTTCAGACAAATCAGCTATTGCTTGAGAGTCAATCTTTGATAGGGGTGTCGAATTTTGTTGATCAGGGAAGATAGAGTTGAAATCTGAAACAATATCTTTTTTATCAATATTGCCACCACAAGAAACTATAGACCAGTTTTTAATAAAGTTTGCTGCTGCAGTTGCATCGGCAATAACATGCCTGAAGCTAACAATGACTGCCACTCCACCGCAATCGAAGTAGTTGGCCTGAACGGCCAGGTTGACCTGAGCCAGGGACGTAATCAGAATTCAAGGTTAGGATAGACTCGAATTTCAAAATAATAATAAATAAATAAATAATTCAAATAATTTATCAAAACATACCTAATTTGCAGGTCAATTTTGATAAAATAAGTAGATGAAAAAGGTTGTTTTCAAGATTCGAGAACGGGACATATTCGATTAATATAACAAGTCTATTACAAGTATTATTTGGTATGGAAAAAAGGGTGTCGATATCGCCACTCATAAATATGATTTACACACCTATATTTATAAGTACACCATGTATAAAATTTAAAATTAAACCATTACTATAAGCACCTATCCTAATGCCAATAGTACGCTTACTGAATATATTCATTTTATTACATTTTATTTATAAACCCTCTTAAATTATTAACACACCCAATTAGGGATGACAATGGATCAGATTGGATATGGATATCCCAATATCCATTCCCGTATCCGTTTGAGATATATATTTTCATCTCTGCATCCATCCTCATTTCTAAGTGAGTAGGGTAGATTCAGATAATCCGCTAATTAAGATAAAGATATCCATTTCCACTCTATTTATATCCGTATCCAATGAAAAAACTTTATATTTTCATAGTTTACAAGAGAAAAATGTAATTAACATATGTAATAATACATTTTATCCTATTTAAAGAGAAACAAATACATTCAATAAAGTTCAAATATAAAAATTAATAATAATCTATATAATTACAATTAATAATTACATAATAAATTTTTATATTTTTAAAATATTAAAATCTATAATGGATCTGAATGGACGGTATCCATCCCCATCCCCGACGATAAAATAGATATTAGGATAACATTCATCCTCTCTCCATCCCTGAAATAATAGTATCCATCCTCATTTTAAATGGAGCGAATTCTCATGGATATCTGCATCCATGGATAATTTTATCATACATACACCCAATTAAAAAAAAAATTAAAAAAAAAAACATACATACATACAATCTCTTTGGCTATCTCTATATATTGTGTTAGATCTTGGTTTATTGCATTTGACAATAGTCATGTAAAATGAAAAATTGGGTGTCAAGAATGAGGCAATGATGATTGATTTTTAAAAAGTAAGTCAAAATAATCAGACGGTGGGAGACATTTGCTTCACAATCACATGGCGGGGCAGCTGCTAGGAATAAAAATGTTGCTGCAGCCATGGTAGAGTGAGGGTTTAATTAATTAGGATTTATCATATTTTTTTTTAATCAAGAGATATTGTTGAAAATATAGATGTAATTAATGGATGTATATATATATAATTTATTTTTAATTAAAGTAATTTGTCTATATTGGTAAATTTGTATTGAGATATTTTTGTAATTAAAATTTTTAATAAAATATGGGTGGGTATTTTGATAAATTCAATACAAAAAGGATATTTTTTTGAAATTGTTTTTTATAAAATTGAAGATTTGCAAAAATAAGAAAAAAAAAATAAAAAAATAAAGATCGGCTACGTTGGGTTCAACTGACCCGAGCACTCAGCATTTCATCAGGATTATAAGCCCGTAGACGCTTCACCATCAGTTCCAGTTCTGGTGATTTAAGGAGCCCGGATATGTCTCCGGCTAAGCGGGCTTCGACGAAAGTGACACCATAATCGTCACAGTCAACTGATGAAAGATGAAGATCTTTGGTTAGTCTTCCAGCGAAAGGATAGTAGTAAGACAATGTTTTTGAAAGGGACTTTTTAAGGTGATCAGAAGATAACGGTGTTGATCCAGAAGAGTAAAAGAGAGCAAAGGAGAAGTAAGAATCTCGAACTAATTGATCCATAGGAGACATTTTATGGGATTTTAGATGGTTTGGGGTTGGAGAAGATGGCTTGATCATTTCTCTAGAAACAATGCGGATCTCCATGACTACACTATAGAAAGATAAGAAAAACAAGTAGTTGATTCATTACAACACACCTATAGAGTCAAATTTATACTAGGTTGAGATCTTAATTAATAAATTTAAGTAATCTTTCCAAGCTAATTATTTATTAAAGGAAAAAAATGAGCAAATTGCAGCCAACCTCTCTGAGATTTGATATTTGACAATTAGAAACAATTTTATGCTTAATTGACAATGACCTCCTTCGCCATTAGTCAAAGTTAGTCAAACTTAATAGAAATATGAGTATTTTCATCATTTCAAACCTTTTTATTTATTAAAAAAAATAGATTTAAAAGCTTTAAATCTTCACCATTCATCTTTGCCACATTTAAAAAAAAAAAAAAAAAAATCTAAAAACTTGAATCTGTAGAAAAATCTGGAAATACATTAATAGAAGAAGAAAATGTTGTTAGATTAGATTTAGATGAGCCGTATTTTTTTTTATTTATTTTTTTTAGTTCTTAAAAATCTAAAAAACTTGAATATGAAGAAAAATTCGGGAATCCATATGGAAGAAGAAAAATTATCTGAAGAAAATGTTGTTGGATTGGATTTTGATGATCTAGATTATTAATTTTTTAGAATTTAGAATTTAAAGAAAAATATAGAGATACAACCATGTCTCCACAATTTTTTTTTTTTTTTTTAATTTGTAATTTTCAATTTTTTTATAGTGAAGATCCAAATTTGTTTTCATATATTTATATATTTTTAAAATCAGATTTTTTTTTTTATTCATGAGCAATTAAATATTTGTAGCGGTCAAATCCAGTCAATGGTTAAACTTGACTAGCTTTGACTAACGGTAGGGGAGGTCATTGTCAATTAATGATAAAATTGTTATTGGTTGCCAAATGCCAAACCTTTGGGAGATTGGCTGCAATATAATTTGCTAAATATATATATATATATATCAAATTCATTATTTGTATTATTTGAAAAATTATTAGTTTAATCCATGATTCAGAAGATGAGATAATTTAGTCCTTATTGTTTATTTAGTATCAAATGGTCCCTCTTAATTTATTATTATTATTATTTTATTTTTATTGAAGTATTACACCATTATATGTATTAGGGTTTTTTTTTTTTTTTTTTAATTTTTTTTTTTTAAGGGAAGACTCGAACTTTTAATTTCGTGGTGTAGGTGTAATGAGTTTACCACCGAACCAACCTCATCTCGTTTCCTCTTAATTTATTTGAATTCATAATGTCTGCCGGGATCAAACAATATAATTTAAGAGTAATGCTAGATGTCCAATTTTTTTTTTTTTTTTCCAAATGATATAACATATGAGGTGTCAACATCTTGTAAATCATGAGATTATACGGCAGTTAATGTGATGTTAACACCTCATATGCTACATCATTTAAAAAAAAAATTGTGAAAAAAATTAAGAATACCTAACATTACTCATAATTTAATTAGTATAAAATTTATTGTCTGCTACTCCTATAACGAGAGACGTATACTCCCGCAGTACATAAAGAGAGAAAATCCCACTTGTAAAGTTTAGATGAGATAATTTGGTTCTTATTGTTTAAATAGTATCAAATGGTCCCTTTTTTATTTCTAGTAGTATCTTTTTTTCTTTTCTTTTTTTGATAGAATTTCTATTAGTATCAAACACCTAATAACTTTTATTTAATTAGAAAGACTATTCTATTACCTTCATGTGATAGTTAAAATTTAATGACCATTTTATCCATTGAATTTTTTTTTTTAAGAAAAAAACTTGAAATGTTATTAAAAAATCCCTATTAAATTATAAAAAATTCTTAAAATTACAAAAACGCTGGTATAAAATTACTAAAAAACACTCATAAAAATGTTTTTTGTTCATTGGAAATCACCAGATCTCCCATGTTTATTTTTTTATTAATGTTTTTAATATTTTGTATTTATTTAACATTTGTTTTTGATAAAAAAATATTTTAATTATTATATTTTCTGACATGTGGCACATTTTAAAAAGTTTTACATTTTAAGTCAAAAATACTTCTAACTCCGTTTGTCAAAATTAATGGTTGACTAACGGAGGGACTAAAGTGATGTATTTTGAAAAATGGAGGATTAAAGTTGCTAATATGACAAGGACGTTTAAAAATGTGACATTTCATTAAAAAAAGTAGAGAATTTAGTGAAATTACACCTCGTAACAATATGTCCTGTTTGGATTGGATTATAGTGGACTGTACTGTAATATATTATTGTTAATACAATCACGTATTTAGTGATATATTGTATTAAACTGTATTAAATTATACAAATATTTAGTAAGTTAGTGTATAATACTATATTGTATTTAATAAACATAATATAAATTAATATAACATTATTCCTTATACACAAAGTAGAGACTATGATAAATCTATCGATTTTAATAAAATTTGATCTAATTTTTTTTAATGTAAAAAAAAAATAAAAATAAAAAATTTACCCGTAAACAAAACAGAAAAATAATTTCAAGCACCACACCTTATTTATTTATTTATTTATTTTTTAACAAAGCATCAGAAGTAATAGAGAAAAAAAAAATCATTAACTGTTTGCCATTTATGATTTATTACTCGGTTATTAATTATTTTATTTTGGCGCACGAGCCACGAGGTCCTAAATTTAAAATAGATATATACAATTATACATTAATTTGGGTGGAAATCACTCAGAATGACCATAAATATTAGGGGAAATTCGTTTTTAACTATAAACAAAATTTTAATTGTTTATAACCACTTTTTTGAGAAATTATTGAAAAGCCCTCATATAAAAACCTCCCCAAAACTCTCTCTCTCTCCTTCTTTTCTCTCTTTCTCCTTCTCTCTCCTTTGCTCTCTCTCCCGATCCTCTCTCTCTTTTCTCCTCTCGATGCCGTCGCCCAACGCAGGAGCTATTGCCGAACGTTGCCTGGACCAGTGAAGCCGCCAGACATCACTAACCAACGGTGCCTTCGTGCGCCGCTAGTTCGTCAATGTCGCTGGTCCAGGCGACGGTCGGCGGCTCCGTGAAGTGATCTTCGGCGACGTGGTCTGCAATAAAAAAGAGAAATCAAAAAAACCTAAACCTAATTTGAGGAAGAAGAAAAGGAAAAAGAAGAAGAAAAAGGGGAAAAAAAAACCTAAGCGTAATTTCAATTTAGTCCATATTTCAAGTTTCAATATTTTCAATTTAGGTATGATTTCAAGTTTGGACATTTAAATTTAGTCATGATTTCAAGTTTGAACATTTTCAATTTAGTCATGATTTCAAGTTTCGAGGTTTTAAAAAAAGAAAACTAATTTCAGGGGTAATCTTGTAATTTATGGACATACACTAAAATTATTTTTAAAAAGTGGTTATTAACAATTAAAATTTTAAAAGTAGTTATTAACAAAAGTTTAATGTTTCTCATGGTTATTAACAATTAAAGTTTCAAAAGTTTAACAAAAGTGTTTTTATTTATTTATTTATTTTTTTATTTTTAACAAAGCATCAGAAAGTAGAGAAAAAAAAAAAAATCATTAACTGTTTGCCATTTATGATTTATTACTCGGTTATTAATTATTTTATTTTGGCGCATGAGCCACGAGGTCCTAAATTTAAAATAGATATATACAATTATACATTAATTTGGTCCATGATAGATCCAACATCCAACATCCAAGAAGGCTCATGATTCATGAATCACGTGGGGCACGTGTCCCACGGTCCCTACCCCATAATTTTTTTTTTGTCTTTTTTTAAAAAGAATCGATTAAAATTCTAATTTTATCTTCTAATTGACTAATAATTTTTGTATACATGACAATGCCAATATTTTTATATATTTTATTTAATTTTTTATAATATGAGAATTTTATTCTAATTGAAATGTTTTTTCTTTTGGATTGATTTTGTTAGGTAACTTGTGGGTGTTATGTGTTTTCATTTGAGTCATTTGGTTTGTGATTCAAAATTAAAACTTGAATGGATTGGTGGTTGTTATGTGTTTTTATTTGGGTCATTTTGTTTGTGATTCAAAATTAAAACTTGAATGGATTGATTTGTCATTTCTCGTAACTGAGAAAGCTTTTGACTTATGTAGTTTTGTTGTATGAGCACTACCTTTTTTTTTTTTTTTTTGGGGGATTGATTTTGTTATAGAACTTGTGGGTTTTCTATGTTTTCATTTGAGGCATTGGGATTGTGATTCAAAAATCAAAACTTCAAAGGTATTATTTGTTAGAATTTTAATATTGGTCAAGTATTAAATTAGTGAAACGATTAGCAGTTGACAGATTACAGACCATGTGTTTATTGAAAAAAAACACAACTATTCATGATTAGATGTCTTTATATATTGATAATTTTTTTTTTAAAAAAAAATAGACAACTCAATTATTAATAAATAGACACATTTAATTGTTACTGTAATTTTCAAAAGACATGACTCTATGTTAATGCATTTTTGAAAAGATACACCTGTGAGAAAACTCTATAAAAGGGTGTGCATAAAATTGTTTAAAGATCATATTGTTAACAAACAAAATTCTCTTAATTGCCAGAAACCCAAATTCCATATTTCCATCTGTGAATTTTCTTTCTTGCTTGAAGCAAATTCACTTGAAGGCTTGTCATATCTTGAAGGCTATTTGCAGAGAAACCCACAAGCAATCAGAGAGGGTGCAAATATTGCTTTTTGGAAAGCGTACATACTATGTATTTCCAGCCTATCTCTAGAATTTCTAACAATCAAAAAGCGAAATTTTAATCAATGGAGACTGAGACAACTGCATCCATAATCAAACCAATGAATCAAGACCTTGTTCGACTCAATCGTTTTGATGGCTTGAACTTTACTCCCTGGCAGTACAAATTGAGGTTTCTGCTAACTGATTTGAAAATTTTCTACATCCTAGACTCTGACTTTCAGCCACTGCTAAAGCATACTAATAAAGATTCTAAAGAAGTGAAGGCTACCAGAAAGAAACATGATGAGGATGAATAAATCTATCATGGACACATCATAAATGCATTATCTGACGGACTCTACGATCTCTACACCAATACGAAATCTGCCAAGGAGATATAGAATGCATTGCACTACAAATATAAGGTTGAGGAGGAAGGTACCAAAAAGTTTCTAATCTCTAAATATTTTGATTTCAAATTTTTTGATGAAAAACCTTTTTTGCCTCAAATTCATGAATTGCAAATCATAGTCAACAATCTGGGGTGTGGAGAATATTTTTCAATTTAAATACTTAGAAGTGATAGGGGTGGAGAATATTTTTCAAATGAATTTTCTGTTTTGTTTTTTGTGAAGAACATGGAATAATAAATCAATGTTCAACCCCTTTCACACCCTAACAAAATAGTGTAGCAGAAAGAAAAAATAGGACTTTTCTTGAGATGATAAATGCCATGCTATTAAATGCAAAATTATCTTTTAATTTGTGAGGAGAAGCCATTCTTGTTGCTTGTCATATGCTTAACAGAATTCCTTTGAAAAAGAACATGATTTCTCCATATGAAATATGGAAAGGGAGAAAACCCAATATTGGATATTTCAAAGTGTGGGGGTGTCTTGCTTATTGCAAAAGTACGGATCATAGGAGAACAAAATTGGGATCTAGAGCTATAAAGTGTGCATTTGTTGGATAAGCAACAAATAACAAAGCTTATAGATTATTAGACTTGTAGTCTAATGTGATAATTGAATCTAGAGAAGTAAAGTTTTTTGAGAACTTATTGTCTTGTGACAATAAATCTCAAACTCCTACTCAAAATGGAGAATCTCAAGTAGAGATACCTTATAAGGAAGGTAACAACCAAGTGAGCCTCGTAAAAGCCAAAGAGTTAGAAAAACAAAAGAATTGGGATCAGATGAAAAAGATTCTCAACGTATTTCTTTCTGCTTAGTCGAAGGAAATAAAGAAAAAGTTATAAGGAAAATTCCTATAATTCTTCAAATTGAGGATGATCCTAAAACATACAAAGAAGCCATGTCTTCAAGAGATTCTGCTTTTTGGAAAGAGGCTGTGAACAATGAAATGGATTCAATTATGTCAAACCATACTTAGGAAATTGTTGATTTGCCACCTGCTTCAAAACCAATTGGTTGCAAATGAGTGTTTAAAAGGAAATATCGTACCGATGGTACCCTTCAAACTTTCAAGGCTAGATTAGTAGCCAAGGGTTTTAGACAAAAAGAGGGAATTGATTATTTTGACACTTATCTGTGGCAAGAATAATGTCTATAAGGATATTGTTTTCTTTGGATTCAATCCATAACTTTATATTCATCAAATGGATGTTACTTAAATGGAGATCTCAATGAAGAGGTCTACATGGAACAACCTGAGGGTTTTGTTCTACATGGGAGTGAATATAAAGTGTGCAAACTTGTAAAGGCATTATATGGCTTTAAGCAAGCACCTAAACAATGACATGAAAAGTTTGATTCTGTTATTCTCTCATATAGTTTTATTCATAATAATGCTGATAAATGTTTATACACTAAAACTTGTGATGACCATATCATTATTGTTTGCCTTTATGTTGATGATATGTTGATATTGAGTAATGACATGAAGGGTATAATAGAAACAAAGAGAATTTCTTTCATCCACCTTTAAGATGAAAGATCTTGGAATAGTTGATACTATTTTGGGTATCAAAGTAAGGCAAACTAGTGGGGGTTTCGTATTAAGTCAATCTCATTACATTGAGAAGGTACTTAAAAAATTTAGTCATCTAAAATTTAAAGAGGTAAATACCCCATTCGATTCAAGTGTTAAATTGTTGAGGATAAGGGAAGAGTAGTGGCTCAACTCGAGTACGCAAGTGCAATTGGGAGTTTAATGTATGTTGCACAATGTACAAGGGTAGACATATCATTTGCTATTAGTAAACTTAGCAGATTTACTAGCAACCCTAGTATGGAACATTGGAAGGCTATTGGTAGAGTTCTTGGTTATCTTAAGAAAACCAAAGAACTAAGTCTCCAATATTCAAAGTTTCATACTGTACTTGAAGGATATACATATGCTAGTTGGATATCTAATGTAGGAGATAACAAATCTACTACATGATGGGTATTTACTCTTAGAGGTGGTGCAATTTCTTGGGGATCAAAGAAACAAACTTGCATCACACACTCAACTATGGAGTCTGAGTTCATTGCCTTAACAACAACAGGGAAAGAGGCTGAGTGGCTGAAGGATCTTCTTTTAGAAATCCCGTTTACCTCGAGAAACTTATCGTCTATCTCTATACATTGTGATAGTCAAGCCACTCTAGCCTGTGCATACAGTGGAGTGTATAATGGGAAGTCAAGACACGTTAGTCTTAGACATGATTATGTGAGATAATTAATTCAAAGTGGAATTATTGCCATCACATATGTGAGATCAAGTGAAAACTTGGCTAATCCACTTACCAAGCTTCTAAATAGAGAATTGGTAAAGTCAACATCTAGATGGATGGGGTTGAAACTCCTTAACTAAAAGATCCACAAATGATGGCAATCCAACTTAACACTAGAAAATGACTAGTTTTTTAAGTTCAAAGGGTACAAACAAGTCATTGATACGTGGATAGTTTTCAGCTCTAAATTGATATAACCCTATCTAGGATGGTAGTGCTGGTTGTTACAGTTTAAGGGTTGAGTATTTAAATGTGTGACAAGTATCTTAAAATATAACAAAGATACTAGAAGATCTTCACCTATATGAACTTAGAGGTGGTGCCGTCTCACATGAGAGTTGGAGTTTCTCTCAAGAGAGTTCATAAATAAGGGTAAGCACATGACCATAATAGTGCTAAGCAGGATTTATGAAGAATATATGGATGACTAGTGTAAATGTGTGTGGTTTCACCGGTTTTGTTATAAAGGAATAACTGGTTCAAAGCATTATGCTACCTGGGATTTCAATAAACACCTTGTGATACTTTCACTAAGGTAAGGTTCAAATCGAAAGATACCTTTATTTATGCATAACACTATATTATTTTTTTGCAAGTATTTCTTTATTTAATATTTGACCAAGTGGGGGATTGTTAGAATTTTAATATTGGTCAAGTATTAAATTAGTGAAACAATTAGCAGTTGACGGATTACAGACCATGTGTTTATTGAAAAAGAACACAATTATTCATGATTAAATGTCTTTATATATTGATATTATTTTTTTTGGAAAAAGACAACTCAATTATTAATGAATAGACACCTTTAATTGTTGCTGTAATTTTCAAAAGACATGACTCTCTGTTAATGCCTTTTTAAAAAGATACAATTGTTTGTAAAAAAAAAAAACCCTATAAAAGAGTGTGCAGAGAATTGTTTAAAGATCAAATTCACTTGAAGGCTTGTCATATCCCGAAGGCTATTTGAAGAGAAACCCACAAGCAATCATAGAGGGTGCAAATATTTCTTTTTGGAAAGCGTACATACTATGTGTTTCAAGCCTATCTCTAGAATATCTAACATTATTATTATTTTTCATATCCGAGAATGTGTTTGATGTATATAGTTTTGTTGTGCAAGCACTCATTTTTATGAGTTTGAGATTTTTTTATTTTTTTTTTTGGATTGATTTCGGGGTTAATTGCACTAACTTACCCTTACTTTATTAAATCTAGCAATATTTCAAAATGATGCCCTAAATTAACACAAACACTCATTGCAATCACGTCAACCCGTTAACTTTAACGGTTGACTAACCTTGACTTGTGGCAAGCCATTTATACCCCAGCTACATCATCCAAAACATAAAATATTTTTAAAAAAATTTACAAAAAAGAAAAGATAATCGATCGACTACAGATGAAAACATCCCCAGTTTGTGGAGGAGCCTCCTCTACGAACTGCAAGAGGCTGATCTACTTTAGTAGGAGGAGATCGTCAAAGATCTCTTATTTCCTTTGATGGTAGAGCTCCACCACTGGTAGATTATCTTACTTTGTTTTTTAATTTTGATTTTTTAATTTTTAATTCAAAAATATTTTATGTTTGGGATGATGTGGCAAACGTATATTTGGCTTTTCAAGAGTCAAGGTTAGTCAACCGTTAAAGATAACAAATTGACTTGATGGCACGAGATGTTTGTCACTACACCAAAATATACCTTTAACAACAAGAGTCCAACAACTTGCATGAATGAAAGTTGTTAAATGGACTCAATAACAACATTCAAAATTATGAAGCTGTTATTATTAAATTTAGAGGCCCATTGACAACATGACTAGATGAAAGTTGTGAATACAACATCAGATGCCCAATCTTTATGCCCAATTCCAATTTTAAAAAGCTTGCCACACTGTGCAATTAAACATTTCGTTGTTAGAATACTTCTAATAAAAAAAAACGTTTCGTTGGAGCGAGAGAGATGAGAAATTGGAAACCACTGCCACTGTGAGCACCACGACCATGACCACCGTGAGCACTGCGATCGCCGCAACCACCTCGATTTGGTCTTAGAAGGTGAGTTCATGTCAATTTTCCAATTACTTGAAATTCGATTTTTGATCACCGCAACCACTGTCAATTGATGAAAAAGTTATAACTCTTTCTTCCTCTCTTTTTCTCTCCTATTTGGTTACTGATTGGGAATAAATGAGTCAGGTACAGAAATTCAAATTATTTGAGAGTTGTAGATTCGATTTCTGCTAGTGCTAAATTCAATAGAGAGTTGGGTTGGGCCTGTTTGCTGATCAACCGATACGGTAAGGCCAATTCGTCTACGAGTATATAGGTATTCGAATTCGAAGGCTATCTCTTTTGTTTTTATTGAAGTTTTTTTAATTGAATTCAAATGCTGTCTCTTTTGTTTTTATTGAAGTTTGTTTAATTGTATTTGAATGATGTCTCTTTTATTGAATTTGAATTCGAGTATAAAGGTATTTGTTTTAATGTGTATGAGATTGATTGATTTATAAAAGATCATATTAACAATTGAAGCTTGTTTGTTTTATTTTAGTTTGGCAATTCTCCATCTAAACCTAGAATTCATAACTGTAAAATAAACTATTGTAACTAATTGCAGAGAGTGTAACAATCACTGGAAGTTAGGTGTTAGCATCAGTGGTTTGTATAAAAACAGTTGTTTTCAAGTCAATTTACAATTATCCACATTGTGAATTTTGTTTTACTTTTATTATGGCTTCCTATTTTTAGGTTTTTTCTTTACTTTTTAGTGATAAAAAAAAAATGTCAATATATATATATATATGAATGATAATGTGGTGACAGAGCAAATTGTTGGCATTTTCATAATTGGAGTGAGCAAATTCAGGGTTATAATCAAAGTGTAAGGATGATATTTTATCAGAATTGAAAAATAACAAAATGGATAAGGAATGGGTTTGCTTATCCAGATTCTCAAATGAGTATGGAGATGGAGCTTGTAACTTTTTCAGAATTGCACGTGCAAATGTAGGAAATTTAGATATGATAGTTTGCCCCTGCATACATTGCAAAAACATAGAGCAACATCATTACGATGTTGTGTACAAGCACTTGGTTATAAAAGGCATTGGTCCTTCTTATACTACTTGGGTTCTTCATTGGGAAAGACCTAGTGCGTCTTTACAGTATGAAGATGTCAAATTGATAGAAACATATCGAATATGTAAAGATCAAATAAGTGGTCAAGAGGGGGATGTAGAAAGGGACGCATGTAAAAGGAGTGAAGAAGAGATTTTAAACCTAGTCAAAGATGTAGAAATTCGTTATATCCTGGGCGTACAAAATATACAAGGATGTCAGTAACAATTGCTTTATTCAAATATAAAACTACTCATGGTTTATCAGATAATAGCTTTGATGAGTTTCTTCAGATAATTCATGACATTCTCTCTCAAGAAAACACATTTCCTGACTTTTTATATTCATGAAAAAAATTATTCAAGATGTTTGACCTAGGATATAAGAAAATACATGCTTGTCCAAAAGATTGTTGCTTATTTAGGAAAGAGTTTGAAAATGAACAAAAGTGTCCTAAATGTGGTAGCTCACGATGAAAAGTTAATTTGCACACTAATTTTTTTTTAAAAGGAAGTCCCTACAAAAGTCTTACGTTATTTCCCAATAATACTGAGACTTAGGAGGATGTTTGGGATAGTTGATTTGTCAGAGTAATTGAGGTGGCATGAAACTCACAAAAGTCGAGATAATAATATGAGACATCTAGTTGATTCAGTTGCATGGGAAACAATAAATAGGACTTGGCAACCTTTTGCATAGGATCCTCGAAACATTCGATTTGGTCTTGCTAGTGATGGATTTAATCCTTTTCAAGATCGTAGCTCAATGCATAGTTGTTGGCCAGTAATTTTAGCAATGTATAACTTGCCTCATTGGTTGTGCATGTTGAAGGAAAATTTGATGTTGAGTTTACTTATCCCCAGTCCAAAACAGCTTGGAAATGACATAGATGTTTTCTTGGAACCACTTATAGACAATTTAAAAGAGCTCTGGTTAAATGGAGTAAAGGTGTATGATGCATTTGGTAAATCCACTTTTAACTTGAAAGCAAATTTGATATACACAATTAATGACTTTTCTGCTTGTGGAAATTTGTCTAGGTGGCCAACAAAAGGATAGAATGCATGTCCTATATGTCATTATAACACCTGTTCAGTGTGGTTAAAGCACACATACATGGGACATAGGCATTTTCTTGCTCTTGATCATCCATTTTGGACAAAACGAACATGGTTTGATGGACAACATGAAACTCGGGGTTGGCACATTGTTGTCAAAGGCGCAGTCAGGCGCACTTCTAGGCACCGGGCAGCAACAGACGCAGCTACAACGCCTATAGCTGGTCTGGGCGCACTGGCTTCCGTCGGGCACGCTCTTTCCGGGTAAAGGCGAGGGGCGCACAGATGCACCTGATGAGCCTTGTGTATTTTGTGTGTTTTTTTGGTTTTTTTTTTAAAACTAGGATCGAAATATAAAGGCACCAGTGAAATGAGGTCTTTTTTAAAGTAAAAGAAATTTGATAAGGGTCTAAAGATAAAAAGAAAAAAAAGAAGAAAAGAAGAAAACCCTAAACAAGGTCAAGTGGTCAACAACACATCTGATATAAGATATCTTATCGACATCTCCTTTCTCAAGTCTCACGGCTGCTACTTTGAATCCAACGACCATCTCAAATCTCCAAGACTCCAACGGCTATCTCCCAAGTCCCAACTCTCCCAAGTAAGTTTCTTCGTCTCTAATCTTCTCTTTCTCTTTCTCTAATCTTCTCTTTTTCTTCGAATCCTCTGTTTCTGTCTCTCCATTTTCGATGTTTTTGGTAATCTTCTCTTTCTCTGTTTCTCTGACTCTCACTCTCTAGAGTTTCCATTTTCAATTTTTTTTAAAATTGTTTTTTGATCTCTTTTTTGTTCCAAGTGATCTGTCTCGCCCTCTCTCCATTTTATCTTACAACTATGCACTTTATTGAGTCAATAAAATGAGCTGTGTATCACTTCACTTGTTTATAAATTTAAATTATTAGTTTATTTTAAAAATGTTAGTGACACTTGGAACTTAGAAGTCGATGTGGTTGTCTCATTTTTTTTTAAATATTGTTTATCATTTATCATTTATCAATTGGCTTGAATGTGGAGTTGTGGACATATGGTTGTCTTGGATGTTTATGAAAGTGACACTTGGCTTGGCTTAATTTCAATATTGTAGACATGTTTATGAAAGTGGATTAGTGGAGATATGGCTGTCTTTTTTTTTTATAAAAAAAGAATATTGTTTATCAAGTTTATTGTGAATTGTTATACTGCACCGAATCCAAATGTAAACTTGTCTTTTTTTTCTTTTTCTTTTTTAAAGAACATTGTTTATCAGTTTATAGTGGATTGTATTTTTTGTTACTTACTACTTTGTGCTGTTTGTGATAATGTTCTTAATTTCTTATAGGTCTCTAAATGTCAATAAAAGAGGAAGTATTGAAACAAAATTTGGACTTTGCATGGCAATATTTTGATTGCCAGGATCCTAAGGACAAAAACACTACAAAATGCAAATTTTGTAATAAAGTGTCAAAAGGAGGGATATATCGGGGGAAACAACATTTGGTGGGTGGATTCAGGAATGTAACAGCTTGCAAAAAGTGTCCGGATGAGGTAAGAGAGGAAATTAGAGATTACATGTTTAAGAAGAAGGAAGAAAAAGATAGTTGTAATTTGGCTATAGGTCTAGATGATTATCTTAGTGGTTTTAGAGATGAGTATGATGACGATATGTTCGAGTCTTCGGGGAGTTTTAGTCAGAAACGACCAATGGCAAGTGGAAACTCAAGCTCCACTGGTGCAACTGTTTATCCTTTTAAAAAGCCAAAACAAAAGAATTCACTTGATGTGTAGTACTCCCAGTCCCCGCACCAGTCGAAAACTATTGTGCATAGTAGGCAAACAAAATTGGGTGAAAATGATGCGTCAAAAAAGGTGTTTAGGGATCAAGCTTGTAAGTGTTTTGCAAGATGGATGTATGATACGTGGATCCCATTCAATACTGTCAAGCATGATAGCTTTCAAGTTTTTATTGAGGCAGTTGGACAACATGGTCCGGGTATAAAAGCGCCAAGTTATCATGAAGTCAGAAGCAAGAGGTTGAAAATACCCGAAAATCTATGAAGGCTCATGAAGAGGAATGGGTTACTCATGGATGCTCTATTTTGTCAGATGGTTGGAAGGATAGGAGAGAAAGAACATTGATTAATTTCTTAATCAATTTAATCAATAGTCCGAAAGGAAGTATGTTTATAGAGTTTGTTGATGCTTCGGCATATGCAAAGACCGGTGAGAAGATGTTTGAGCTCTTTAGCAAAGTTGTGGATAAGGTTGGGCCAAGCAATATGGTTCAAGTTGTCACCGATAGTGCCTCGAATAATGTTTTGGCTGGTAAGTATCTAATTGTTATTGTATTTATGATTATAGTATTTTACTTTAGTATTGTATCAAGTACAAACAACTAATATATTTGTTTATCATAATAGGGAAATTGTTGGAGGCGAAATATCCCAACTTGTTTTGGACACCTTGTGCTGCTCACTGTTTAGACTTGATCTCAGAAGATATTTTCAAGATTCCGTATATGAAGCAAACATTTGAGAGGGTTATTTTGGTTCATAGCTATATTTATGGTCGCATAGGATTGGTAAACATGATGAGGCAGTTTACCAAAATGAAGGAATTACTTAGGCTAGCGAAGACTAGGTTTGCAACTGCATTTATCACGTTGTCGAGGATGTATAATGAAAAGAGTAACCTGAGAAAGATGTTTACTTAAGACATGTGGGCAACTAGCAAGTGGGCCAAAGAACGAGGGGGTAGAAAAGTTATAGAAATTATTACCATGCCTTCATTTTGGAACAATGTGGTGTTTGCCCTTAAGGTATCTGAGCCTCTTATACATGTACTTCGTTTGATGGATGGTGAGAGGAAGCCTCCCATGGGTTACATATATGAGGCTATGGATAGGGCAAAAGAAGCAATTGCAAAATTGTTCAAGTGGGATGAAAAAAAATATGAAGAGATTTTCATAATCATTGACATAAGGTTGAATATTCAACTTCATCGCTCTTTGCATTTGGCTGAGTGGTTCTTGAACCCAGAAATCTTCTATAGCACCAAAGAAGTACATGAAAAGGTGACAAGCTACGCATAGAAAGGTTGGTCCCAGATGTATCGACTCGATGTAAGATTAATGATGAACTGGTTAAGTACAAGAAAGTAAAAGGGCTATTTGGCAGTGCAATGGCTATTAGAAGGAGAACGGAGAAAGAACCAGGTATCTCCTTATATACCATTTTATTTTAAACATGTATTCTATTTCTACATTAAAAAATAGCATCATATTTGTTAATTGGTTTCAATTAACAGCTAAGTGGTGGGATGCATATGGCGGTTCAATGCCCACTTTGCAAAAATTTGCTATCAAGATTCTTAGCCTCACTTGCAGTTCATCTGGTTGTGAACGAAATTGGAGTGTTTTTGAAAATGTAAGTATATGTTTTTATTTGTTAGCAATTTTTTTTTAATTACATTTAAATTATATTTTCTTGCTATTTGTCTAATTTATGAATAAATTATTGCAGTTTCATACCAAAAGGAGAAATAGAGCTCAGGTTCGTTTAAATGACTTGGTGTTCGTGAAATATAATAGAGCGTTAAGGCGTCGATATGAGATGTGTAACACCATTGACCCTATCTATTTGAATAATATCAATGACAGCAATGAATGGTTGACTATGAGACTTGCTGATGAGAACGACGTAGATGATGAGCTGGTTTTTAAAGAGGAAGACAGTTTGACATGGAATGTTGTTGCTACAGCTGTAGGAGTTGGAGAGCCTAGTTACCGAACAAGACAGAGTGTGACTGTGAGAGGAGGTTCATCATCAAGGGCACCACGATCATCACTTCGCCTTGTAGATGAGAAGGATAGTGAAGAAGAGGAGTGTGAAGTGGAAGATGAGGGAGAAAGACTTCAATAGGATGAAGCTCAATTTGATAGGACTATAGAAGAGGATTATGATTTGGGGTTCGATGAATTATGAATGAAGTCATGAATTTTATTTTCTTTGATAGAGATTAGAGGCATAGAGTGTCTAGAGTCTACTACTCTCCCTTAGAAACTTATTTCATTATCCTTGTATGTTTGGATGAACTTTTTTTTTTTATTTATTTATTTATTTTTTTTTTATGTGTTTGCACCTTTTGAGTTGATTGTGTATTTGTGTTGAATTATTATGAAATTGATTGTGCTGAATTATTATGTGTTATTGAATTAGTTACTAGTAACTAGAAAAATTAGGTATAAATAGGTTTTTACAATTGTTTATGAATTTTCTGTATTTTTATAAAAAATGTGCGCCTTGCTTCGCTCAAGCATGCGCCTCGCCTTGCACCTTGCGCCTCAGGCTCCAGAGGCCTTTGCGCCTTGAGGCGCTTAACGCCCTTGACAACTATGGGTTGGCCTAAGTTATTCACAAGTATAGAAATTTGTCTAGAAGTTGGAAACATTGCAAATGATTGGGGAAAAGCTAAGAAAAAGAAGAAGATTAAACAATCAAATTCCTCTCAATTATGGAAGAAGAAATCAATATTTTTTGAATTGCCATATTGGGAGGTGTGTTATAAAAGAGTCATGTTATTTCTAATATTTTATAACTCGTTTTTTGTTTTTCAAAATACATCTTAATATAATTTTGGTGATTTATTTATGCAATGTTTACTTGTGTGTTATAACTTAGATGTGATGCATATTGAGAAAACTATATGTAACAACATAATTGGTACTCTTTTAGAAGTTAAGGGGAAATCTAAAGATGGACTTAATTCTCGTCTTGATTTGGTAAAGATGAAAATTAGAAATGAATTGCATCTGGAGAGAAGAGGAAATGGGTTCTACTTATCAGTTGCAGCTCACAGTCTTTCAAAAGCGGAGAAGAAATTTTTTTGTAAAAGGCTTTTTGATCTGAAGTGTCATGATGATTATGGTTCAAATATTGGAAATTGTGTTTCAATGGAAGAATGCTAGATCATTGTCTTAAAATCACATGATTGTCACATTCTTATCAACAACTTTTACATGTAGCTTTGAGAGGAATTTTACCAAAGGAGCCAAGAAATGCTATTTTTCAGTTATGTTCATTTTTTTAATGAATTATGTAATCAAGTCATAGATAGATCGAGCTACACTAGAACAATTAGAGGAAGAAGTAGCTGAGATGTTGTGTTTATTTGAACGGTTCTTTCCACCTTCTTTTTTCGATATCATGATTCATCTATCAATTCATCTCGGACGGGAAGCTCAACTATGTAGGCCAGAACAATATCGATGGATGTACCCATTTGAGAGGTTCGTTTCACCTTTTTTCACTCAAACTTTGGATTTTATTTACATTGTAGTTTATGTTATTATAGAAATAATCATTAATTATTTTTAGGTTTCTGAAAGTATTGAAGGGATAGGTTGAAAATCGTGCACGACCTGAAGGATGTATTGCTAAACGGTATCTTGCTGAAGAATATACAATATTTTGTAGCAAATATGCAAAACAAGTATTTGGAACAGGGACTCGACATCGACGTTGTTGACGGTGATTTTTGGATCGACTCGGTCAACAATATTATGTTAATAAAAAACGAATAAACAAAGAAAATCAATCAACACATGCAAGATGAATTTTACGTGGAAAACCCTTGAATGGGAAAAAACCACGGTGCCCCCTGAGGGCGAGAAAAATCACTATGAATTGTTTATAGTTTACACACTCAAATCTAAATCTCTCACACAATAGCTTGATTATTCTCTCTGATCTCGAACCCTTTTTCATGGGTGTTAAGGTTCTATTTATATTGGTTTTTTCTAGGGTTTCCCGTGCCCATGCCGTGTTGGTAGGGGAGTCCCTATTTTGTGTTGTATAAGGAGTCTAGAGTCTACAGAT
This sequence comes from Acer campestre, assembly GCA_954870605.1. NCBI lineage: Eukaryota > Viridiplantae > Streptophyta > Magnoliopsida > Sapindales > Sapindaceae > Acer > Acer campestre. Next base: position 30,697,208 of record OX940802.1, on the reverse strand, counting down.
AACTTCTTTGGGATTTGTTTCCTGTTTGGACTCTTCCTTGTTTGAAGAAGATTATATTTTGTTCGGAATAGGACTTAATCCTTGAGTCTTGTATCTGATTAAAACCTCGTTTTGACGTGGAAACATACTTGGAATTGGATCACCCTTCTGGCTATGTATCTTTAGCGAACGCCCTAGATCGGCGAGCGCATTTCGCCTTTGTTGGACAAACAGTTGTGGCGAACACTCTTTTTCTTTGAACCGGAGAGCGTGCCTACTGGCACTCCTTTTGACTGATTTCCTCCCGTTGACGAGTCAATGGGTGACGTGTCTATGTCTTTATTGCTTCTTTGCTGACGTGTTCTTTTATCAAATTTACACATACAACAATACCCCCATAAATACTTCGAGCTGATCCAATGTAGGCTGGTCTCTTTGGTTCTGCGAGCAGTGTTTATACGATTTACTTGTATTTCCTGACTTTCTTCATTTTCTGAAATTTTTACAGATGTTTTTTCCCTCTCTTTTTCATTTTTGCCACGTGTTCCTTCTGATATTAAATCTTCCACGGCAAGCTTTCATTTTCAGCCACAGAATTTCAAACGGAGTGTATTGATGTGACGCGCTGCAACTGATGTCACGCCTGCAATGATGTAGCGCCTGTTGTGAAACCCCATGTTGCCACGCGTCCTCTATTTGATGGATACTTTCATCACTGCCTTTACTCACAGGTGGCGACATTTTATCACAGCCGTTTTCAATTATTATTTTTTCTTGAATTTCGCGTTTCCCCCTTTAAAAACGAAACTGTTCTACTCCGTTTCACTTTCTTTATTTCTTTTTGCTGTTATTTTTCTCAGAAAATATTCTTTGAGAGAAAATCTTCCTCTTCGAGAGAAAATCTTCCAAGTCTCAGATTCACAGACGTGTTCAAGTTTCCGGTGGTTTCCTTTGAAGCGCGGTTCTGTTACCCATTTTTCTTTTCTTCTTCAAGAACATTTATCTCTGGTGAGTTTCCATGGATCTTCCTCAACGTGCTTTTCTTTTTAATCAAATGATGCAAGCCCTAGAGCTTGGTGATAAGGAAGTTGCTGATAAAATCGAGTCATATTTGCACAATTATAACCCATCTTCTCCTGTTCCCATTCCTCTTTATACTTCTTTTAACTCCGAATCCGATGCTCCTGATTTTATTTTTCTCTCGACTTCTGACAGCAATTCCTCAGATATGGCAAAGACTTCAAGCGCTGCTGGCAGTGGTCGACGAGGGCCTAGAGCCCCTAGAGATTCTCTCATTGGCGCTCAAACAGTAGTTGGCTCAGACGTTGAGGACCATCGGCGAGACGCTTTATGTTTCGCGGCCGACCGCCCTAGTTCCTTCAACACTGAGGCAAATGTAGTCGGCGAGCAGGAGCTTGGAAAATATAAGAGAAGATATGACATTCCGAGCTCGGTTGTCCTTATTCCTTCGGGCGATCGAGCTGCCTGGAATCCGTCGAGCAGCGCCGTCGCCGTCGCCATCTACGGGTCGATGTTCGGCTGTGGAGTGACTCTACCCCTTCAGCCATTTATAGCCAGGTTTCTGGCTGACGCTAGGATTGCTCCTGCACAGCTTTCGCCAAACAGTTACAGGATTTTGATGGCTCTGGCCGTGATGTGGAAATCAATGGGTCGACGGTCGCCAACTCCTCGCGAAATCCGTCATTTCTACGTCCTACGACAGTCTGGCCATGGCGGGACTTACTATCTCCAGTCGACTGCTGTGGCGAATTGGATACCTGAGGGAGTGTCCAACGCGGGACAGGTGGAAGTTTCAAGTGACAAGAAGAAAATGGGCTTTGTCTGGGGTTTCCCCACTTCAAACAAGAGATGGAAGAACAGCTGGTTCTTCGTTGGTGGCGAGTGGGGAAGAAATAACCCTGCTGATCCTCGCCGAAATCTTCGGGCGAGTAAGGTTCCGAGGCATTTTACTTCTCCCGAGGCCTGGACGAAGGCTTCCCCTGCCTTGACCCCACACGAGGTGAAGAATGTGACTGATGCCGCAGTGCTTAGTTTAGCAAAGAGGGGTCAGGAGCACCTCCTTGATGAGGCTAGGATGGTCACCTGTGGTGTTTTTCCCCGCTTGTCCGCTAGACGACGCCACTGTAAGCTTTCCTTTTTAAACTTCTCATTAAAATTTGCTTTATTGGTTTTCGCTTTGGATGACGCTGTTTATTATTTTTCAGTGAGTGAGTTCGATATCATCTGCGATGAACAAGCCCGGGCAGTGAAGAATGCGGAAGCTGCAAGTCAAAGGCATGCTGCGGGCTTGTCCAAGGAGGGGGTTGCGCCACCCGAGGGTGATGATTCTCCGGATGCGGGAGCGGGTGGCGTTTCTGAAGTTGCAGAGGTTGTCGCCCAACCCCGTGATGGTGGTAGGGATATGCCGCCTCAAGTTCTTAGCCGCAAAGGCAAAGAGAAAGTTGGGGCTTCTGTGGTGAGTGCAGGTGTTGCTGAGGCTGTTCCCCAGCCTCGCGGGGGTCGGATTGACACATCGCCCTGCAATCTTGGCCGCAAGGGGAAAGAAAAGGTTGTGGCTCCTGCAGCGGGTATGGACGTTCCGGTTTTTGATGCGAACGTTCCTGAGCCCCCTGAGAATCCTTCCAGTGATCTTCACCCAAGGAATGGTCGGGGAAAACGCCCTGCAGAGACTACCCCCGAAGGTGCTACTCGTCCTTTGAAACGGGCGTCGAGGGTGGTTCAATTTGTAGTCTCTTCGGATGAAGAGGGAGATGGCAAGCCTACTCGCCCTGAGGGTGCTCATATTGGTGAGACTAACACTGATGTCCCTCAGCCTATGGGTCCACTCCCTCAGTCAGAAGAAGGTGGTGAAGCAGGGAGTGCGCCTTCACCGGTGGCTCAAGGCCCGGCTCCCGACAAGTTTGGGCCCTCAGCACCCCCGGTGAATATCGGAGCACGGGGTACGGCTGTGGGAGAAGATACCCCCAGGCCTTCGTCCCCCACTATGGCCGCGGGTGTGGATGCTGCTACTCCGGCTGATGCTCTTGGCCCATCGTCGACCCCTGCCACAGACTTTGGGGATTCTCGTGAAGGGCCATCTGTGGATACTACCGGTCAGGGCGAGGGATCGGGAGTCGTCTCTTTGTTCAATTTTTCTCCCGCCGAGCTCCTTAACCACTTCATAAGCAATGATATTTATTTTGGAAAGGGTTGGGAGCAGGTGAAGGGAAAAACGTGCAACAGCAAGATGGAATTTTTCTTCAACTGCCATTCTTTGGTAATTTCTTTTGACCTTGTTCCTTACTTCTATCATCCTTTACTTTACTTTACTTCTCCGTTCCTTTTTTAAGCTTGTTTAATTCGCAGATGATGTCGGAGATGGCGAGCGCCTATCGGCGAGCGAATAAGGCTTTGAGTGATAACAAGCGCTTGCAAAAGACAATTTCTTGCTCGGCGGCTGAGAAACTATCGGCTGAAGAATCACATACACAACAAATCGCTCGAATGCAGGAGTTCGCCGATAGTTCTTTGGCTGCCCAGCTTGCTGCCGAAGAAAAGCTTCTTGCCGCTGAGGAACAAGTCAAGCTACTTAAAGAGCAGCTCGCCGATAGTCAGGATGCTTTAGTGGCCCACATGAAGGGAGAGAGTTTGGCGAATGAGACCAAGGAGAAGGCGGAACGTGAATCTGAAGATTTGCGGCATCAGCAAGCTACTCAAGACCTTCTTATGAATGATTTGAAGGCTATCTTAGAAGTTGAAGCCGTAGATCGCTTTAAAAGATCTCCTGCGTATGACGCACTCCTCCTCCGTGAGTTCGAACGGGGCATGCGCCAAGCGAGGAAGTTCTTCGCTCTGAAGGACCACTCGAATGAGAAAGCCCTACGGCGCTATGACCGAAATCTTCAGCGACATATGGATGGTGCAGTACGCTCGGTAAAGAGCCAGCTGAAATTGTGGAAGGCCCATTGCCGCTATACTCAAACAGAGCCTCTTCCTATGCACCTGGAGGTCCCCACCAAACGTGCTGGTAGCACTTACTATTCTGGTCAGAAGGGGACCTTCACTGGGTCTAGTGCTGAACCTGACTTGGGTCCTGTGGCTGGTCGGGACTACACACCCTTTATGCCCGAAGGGGATGAGGATGTTGTTTGGCCGTCAGAGGACGAGGTGAACGAGGTAGAGGAAGATGATGACGGGGGCTTTCCACCAGCGAGCGCTTGATTTTTGTACAGCTAATTTGTTTTAACTTTTGTAAATATTTTGACAAGTAAATAAAATGACAATTTTCTCGCAATGTGTTTCTTGCTTGTTCGCCATATATTTACTTCTATGCATTTTGGTTCAGCTGCTATTGCTGAGTTTCTGGCTCAAGCTCTAAAGCCTTTTATTACTTAGCTTTATAATCGCTAGTTTTTGTTTTTACCAAGTGTTTGTCAGGACGTGTTCGACCATACACCAGGTTTTATGCGAGCATACTGTTGGGACGTCTCCCGCTTTTGCTCACTGTTTTTTATGACTGCTAGTTTTCTTTACCCCCAGTGTTTTTAGTTCTCAGGGATTTTCCCGAGTACTGTTGGCCGAACGCCTTGTACAGTTTTTTGGGGATTTTATGCCTTTATTGATGGCGACTGCCTTTTATATGGCATTTTTCTCTAGCTCAGGCATTTTGTGGCATTTCTGCCTTAAGCCTGCTGTAATACGGGATATTTCCCGGTTCTCGGATGTTCGCCGGATTTAGATAGCTCAATTTGCTACCTTAGGCGATCCGTTTGTCATGGCTGATCTGTGATTTCAACGATGGCATACCTCTCGGTAATAAATTACTCTTTATTGATTATTTCCTGTAAACTCTAATGTCAAAAAACAAAAGAAAACTTCTAAAAAGATGAATTTAAAGAAACAAAACATAATAAAAGGTCTTCTTTGAACTGGAGCATTAAGGGTAGTAGATCTTCAGGTACTGAGCATTGCAGGGTCGGGGTAGCTCGCCGATTCCTTTCTTTGCTATGTGATACGCTCCATGGCCTGCTATACCTGTGATGTGATATGGTCCCTCCCACTTGTCTGCGAGTGATCCTGCAGTTTTATCCTTCGTTCCGGGTGTCACTCTTTTTAGAACCAGGTCCCCGAGCGCAAATCTTCTGACTTTCACATGTGAGTTGTAATACCTCGCTGCTCTCTGCTGGTAGGCGGCATTCCTTATTCGGGCGTGCTCCCTTCTTTCTTCTAGTTCATCTAAGCCACACTTCAGCATGTCAACATTCAGCTCTGGTTGAAAGAACTGTGTTCTTGGCGAAGAGAATGCCGTTTCAACCGGAATGACTGCCTCGGTTCTGAAAGCCATGGAGTAAGGTGTTTCCCCAGTGGAGTTTCTTTCTGTTGTTTGGTATGCCCATAACACCTGTGGTAGTTTTTCTGCCCAGTTTCCCTTTTTGACGGCCAGTTTGGCTTTCAGGTTATGCTTGATGATTTTATTTACTGCCTCAGTTTGCCCGTTTGTCTGTGGGTGAGCTGGGGAAGCGTATTAGTTGTTGATCCCATATTTCTTGCATAAGTCTCTGAATTTCTTGTTATCAAACTGTATCCCATTGTCAGTGATGATGGTGTTTGGTATTCCGAACCTGTATAGAATATTTTTCTTTACAAAGCTGGTTGTATTTGCTTCTATGATGTGTACCAGTGATTCGGCCTCTACCCATTTGGTGAAGTAATCCACTGCTACAATGGCATGTTTCGCCCCACCTGGCACTGTGGGCATTGGGCCGATCAAATCAATTCCCCACATGGCGAAGTAGCGAACGGCCATGGGGAGGTGATGCTCTGTAAGCGCTCAGGTGGCTGGCGAATATTATTTGCGATCTTTTGACATGCTTCACATCTGGTCGCTATTCTTTTTGCATCGGCGAACATGGTGGGCCAATAGAACCCTTGCCTCAGTGCTTTATGGGCCAGACTGATGCTCCCAACGTGATTCCCACAGCTTCCGCTGTGTATGCCCTTTAGGATTCCTTCTGCCTCTTCAGGCCCAACACATCTTTGTAATGTCCTCGAGAATCCTCTCCTATACAATTCACCGTTGAGGACTGAATATCTTGTCGCCCTGTATCTCAACCGCTTGGCTTCTAGCAAGTCACTTGGGAGGGTGTCATTGATTAAGTATTCTCTGATTGGGGTCATCCAGTTGGTTGATACGTTCATGATGACCCCCACTTCAGCCTGCTCGGTTGTGCTGGGTCGAAGTAGATGTGCCATAGGGATTGTTTGGGGCTAGATATTGATCGTGGCAAATGCCAGCTTGGCCAAAACGTCCGCCTGTTCGTTTTTTTCTCTTGGGATTTGCACAATCCTGTATTCTTTGAATCGCCTCAACAGTTCCTTTTCTAGTCTGAGGTAGGCAATCATGTTGTCATCCCTTGCTTGGTATTCGTCGAGTACTTGGTTGACGATGACTTGAGAGTCGCTAAACACCTCAATCTCGTCAGCTCCTAGGGCCGTACATACTTTCAGTCCTGCTATCAGTGCTTCGTACTCGGCTTGGTTGTTGGTGGCTTTGAAATCAAACTGCAAGGCACATTCTACAGAATCTCCTTCTGGGGTGGTGACCACTATCCCTGCCCCGCTGCCATGCGTGTTTGATGAGCCGTCGACCCAAAGTTTCCAGCGAAAGTCCTTTCTTGTTTGATATGTCATCATCTTTGCCACTTCAGTGTCTGGCTCGGTGAATTCTGCTACAAAGTCTGCTACTGCTTGGCCTTTGATTGCTATTCTTGGGATAAATTCTATGTCGAATTCGCTTAGCTCAATGGCCCATTTTGTAAGTCTGCCCGACACCTCTGGTTTTTGCAGTATCATTCTCAGTGGACAGTTGGTGTATACTCCTACTTTGTGTGCTTGGAAATACGGCCTCAACTTCCTCGCTGCTGTTATTAGTGCGAGCGCCATTTTTTCAGCTGATGAATATCTCATTTCAGCTGGCAGTAATGCTTTGCTTGTGTAGTACACTGGCTTCTGTATCCCATTCTCCTGTCTTATCAATACGGAACTGGTGGCCGCTTCTATGACTGACAGGTACATGTACAACACTTCCCCTGTGATGGGTTTTGACAGCAATGGTGCTCGGCCGAGGTATTCCTTCAAAGCGACAAAGGCCTGTTCGCAGTCCTTGTTCCATTCTATCCCTTTGCCCTTCTTAAGCGCTTTGAAGAAGGGTAAGCATCGGTCTGTCGATTTTGCGATGAACCTGTTCAGCGATGCCAGGCATCCTGTAAGTTTCTGGACATCCTTCAAGTTTTTTGGGGAAACCATGTTGGATAGCGCTTTGATCTTGTCAGGGTTCACTTCTATCCCTCTTTGATGTACCTGGTACCCAAGAAACTTACCAGATGGCATGCCGAACACACACTTTGAGGGGTTTAGCTTCATCCCGAACTTGGTTAACACATCAAAGGTTTCCCGTAAGTCGTCTACATGTCCCTCGGCTTTGACGCTCTTGGTTAGCATGTCATCGACGTACACTTCCATATTCCTGCCTATTTGGTTAGCGAACATCTTGTTGACAAGCCGCTGATATGTTGCTCCAGCGTTTTTCAGGCCGAACGGCATGACAGTGTAGCAGTATAATCCTTGGTCCGTGGTGAATGCTGTCTTATCTTCATCCGGTTCATGCATCTTGATTTGGTTGTATCCTGAATACGCGTCCATGAAGCTTAATAGCTCATGTCCGGCTGTTGCGTCGACCAGTTGGTCAATTCTTGGCAAGGGGAAACTATCTTTTGGGCAGGCTTTGTTGAGATCAGTGAAGTCTACGCACATCCTCCACTGATTGTTCTTCTTCTTTACGAGCACAACGTTCGCTACCCACTCAGGATACTTGACTTCTCTGATCGATCCTGCCGCGAGCAGCTTGGATATTTCTTCCCTTATTGCTGCACTTCTCTCAGGGTTGAAACTTCTCCTTTTCTGTATTACCGGCTTGCAGTCTTTGCTTACTGCTAGATGGTGTGTGGTTACATTTGCATTGATTCCCGGCATGCCTTCGTGGCTCCAAGCAAAGATCTCCTTGTACTCCCTCAATAGATTCACTACACCTGTTTTGACCTGCTTCGTCAGGCTCGCTCCAACTTTGACCGTCTTATTAGGCTCTTTTTCATCCAGGATGACAGTTTCTGTTGGTTCTTCTTTTTCTCTGTTGGTCTCATCTCTCGGGTCCAGCTCAAACGTTTCCGGGTTTTCTTCTTTCGTCTCTCGGTCGAGTTGAAATACGCTTAAGGTTTCTGCTCCAGTCTTGTCTTTAAAGATTGACAGGTTGGCCCGGCGAGCCATTTCTTGCGACCCTTTAAGTTCTTCAATCCCAAACTCTGTCGGGAATTTTACTTTTAATGCATGAGTGGACGTGACTGCTCGCGCCTTGTTCAGAAAGGGTCGGCCGAGTAAAGCATTGTATGGCCAGTTATAAATATCCACTACCACGAAATCCAGGAGGATGGTCTGTCGACAAGGTGCTGTCCCAAATCTCACAGGCAGTTTCACCGTTCCCAAAGATCTTACTTCTGCTCCTCTGAATCCTTTTAGAGGCACATGGAACGGTTCCAAGTCTTTCCTGTCTAGCCGAAGCTCGTCATACACTCTGGCGCTCAAAATGTCAGCAGAGCTTCCGTTGTCTATCATCACTCGGAGGACATCCCGGTGTGCTATTTGTACCCCCACAACTATTGCATCATTGGGTTTGGCATCAATTCCTTCTGAATCTTCGGTCGTGAAAGTTATCGGGCCATGGCCTTCTCTTGGTTTTTTGTGGCTTCTCTGCACAGAGTTTACCTCAAAGTCCCTGTTTTCATACATTACTTCCCTGACTTCTGACATCCTTTCTCTATTGCTTCTACCAGTGTGAGGCCCTCCAAAGATCGTATTTATAGCCACGCTTGGGCTACCTTTCCTTGGGCTTCTTCTTTCTTGTCCACCTCCTCGATGACTATCTTGGCGACCTATGTTTTGGTCCCCCTTTAGTGTGAAATCTTTAAGGTGCCCCTCTCTGATCAGACTCTCGATGTGATCCCGTAATTGAAAACACTTAGAGGTATCGTGCCCGTGGTCTTTGTGAAATCGGTAATATTTCGTTGTATCTCTTCGGGCATTGGCTGATTATTGTCGGGGATACTTGGCGAGCCCTTTGTCTTCTACTACAGACAGTATGTCCTCCTGTTCGCCATTTAGGGGAGTGTAATTACTGTACCTGCCTCGGAACCTACTGGTTCTGTTACTACCTCGGCTCTATTGGGGCTTGCTTCTCCGGCTCTTTTCTTCTTTTTGGTGGTCGCGAGACTGACCCTTTGTTCTCTCATCCTTGGATTCTGACCTTACGTCTGGCTTGTGACCAAGGACGTAACTACCCCCTTGGGCAACTTTTGTTCTTCTGCTAGTGCATAATCTCCCGCTATATCCATCATCTCCTCATATGTCTTGGGTCGGTCTCTCCGTAGGTCAAAAGACAAACGTCCGCTTTGCAACCCATTGGTGAAGGCTGCTATAACAGCTACATCGCTTGCATCTTCTATTTGGGCGACCTCCTTCCCAAACCTGGCTAAATACTTCTTTAGTGACTCGTTACTTTCTTGTTTCAGGTTCGACAGATGAGCCAGCGACTTTCTCCTTTGCACACTCCCCATGAATTGCCTTATGAATGCCTTGCTGAAACTGGAAAAGTTGCTAATGCTCCTGGCTGGCAGACGTCCAAACCATCTAGAGGCGAGGTCGCCGAAGGTTTGTAGGAATGTTAAGCACAAGAGGCCGTCATTGGATGCGTACTAGGCCATGACATTGCGAAATCTGCGGACGTGCTCCTTTGGATCCCTATTCTCCTTATACTGTTCGATGGTTGGCATCCTGAATCTTTCAGGGAACCGGGTATGAGCGATATGATCAACAAACGGATTGTCTGACTCATCATCCGAAGATATATTGTGCCCGTACCGTTTAGCCATTGCTGAGACCTTCTTCGAGAGTTGTTGAAGGGTAACGCTTCGATGACCAGTTGGCTCCCCCTCTTGGTCGAGCCTGTTTTTGACTATCATCATTCGATAATCGTCTTCCCTGCTACCGGTACTTCTGTTACCTCCTAAATCATCTGTACTCTTGGACCTCTACTGCCGCGCCCTCTTTGATCGTAATCCTCTTCTCGGCTGGGGACTCCTGTCTTCTAACCAGATCGACCGCTGCCTCCTACGGGTTCTATTAATCCTGTCGTCGGCGGGTCCCATATGCGCTCGCCCATGATATCGTTTTTCTGGGAAATCCTCGTCTATCAGATTTTCTCCCTTCTTTCGCCCTCTTTCTCCCAGGGCCTCTAGCGAATCCTGGGGGGTTTCTCCCGCTATTGGTTTTGCCTGAGTACTGGGAGTTACGACATGGATTTCTGATCGCACCCTCCCTACGGGATGATTTCCGGGAGTGTTGGTCGTTAGTTCATAAGGAGACGAGGCTCCTAACCCTATTGGAAGCGTGAGTCCTATCTTGTTGGCCTCATTGACCAGGTTCACCAAAGCGATATGAAAGTGCTGCAGAGTTTCGTTGGCTGCTCTTATCCCTGGAGTTGCTGCCGATTGTTCCCCTGTTGTCAACGTCTCCTCTCCTAGTATAGTTGCTGCTTGAGGGATCTGATCATTATTGGGAACTTCATCTCTACAGCTACCGTTGCTCATGCTGTGCCTGTTTTTTGTTTTGTAAGGATTCCTGGAAGTTTTTATACTCTCCCCTCCTTCTAGCGCCAATTGTTGACGGTGATTTTTGGATCGACTCGGTCAACAATATTATGTTAATAAAAAACGAATAAACAAAGAAAATCAATCAACACATGCAAGATGAATTTTACGTGGAAAACCCTTGAATGGGAAAAAACCACGGTGCCCCCTGAGGGCGAGAAAAATCACTATGAATTGTTTATAGTTTACACACTCAAATCTAAATCTCTCACACAATAGCTTGATTATTCTCTCTGATCTCGAACCCTTTTTCATGGGTGTTAAGGTTCTATTTATATTGGTTTTTTCTAGGGTTTCCCGTGCCCATGCCGTGTTGGTAGGGGAGTCCCTATTTTGTGTTGTATAAGGAGTCTAGAGTCTACAGATAACTTCTTTGGGATTTGTTTCCTGTTTGGACTCTTCCTTGTTTGAAGAAGATTATATTTTGTTCGGAATAGGACTTAATCCTTGAGTCTTGTATCTGATTAAAACCTCGTTTTGACGTGGAAACATACTTGGAATTGGATCACCCTTCTGGCTGTGTATCTTTGGCGAACGCCCTAGATCGGCGAGCGCATTTCGCCTCTGTTGGACAAACAGTTGTGGTGAACACTCTTTTTCTTTGAACCGGCGAGCGTGCCTACTGGCACTCCTTTTGACTGATTTCCTCCCGTTGACGAGTCAATGGGTGATGTGTCTATGTCTTTATTGCTTCTTTGCTGACGTGTTCTTTTATCAAATTTACACATACAACAGACGTAATGTAGAATTTGAAAATCAATTTTTAATAGAAGGACGTCCAATATCCAGGGCAAATCAATAACTCTCTTAGATGATATGTTGCATATTGCACATCACAATATTTTGATAAATAGTGCAGAGGTCCAACCTTATTAATAAGGCAATAATAGCATGATTATTGCCAAGATTTGAATTTGAATTTGAATTTAATTTAGTTGACTTGATTAACTGTCAAGATTTTAGCTAATTAGAATTTGATTTGGTTGACTTGATTAATTGCCAAGATTTTAGCTAGACAAATTAGCATGATTACTACCTTATTGTTTGTACTTAATTACAACCAAATATTGTGTTTCCTTCTTTGTATTGTAAATATTACATTACAAATGAAATCAAATATTAGTCTTTGATACAATTCAAAAGACACCAAAAATATTTCTCTTTATTATTTTCAAGGTTGCTTTGTTTTTCTCATGGTATCAGACCATTGAATCCATCACTTTTTTTTTTCATCATGACTCAAACCATTGCTCAAACTTCTTCACAACCTTCATTGGATTCTATTGAAACACAGATTTCACCTAATGATTATTTTTTATTCACCATTCAGATAACCCAACAGCTGTGATTGTCACGCCTCCTCTATCCGGGGATAACTACGGTACGTGGAGCCGATTTATTATGATGGCTCTTCGTGCTAAAAATAAATTGGGGTTCGTCAATGGTACAATCAAGAAACCCACTTCGTCTACCGAGTTGACTCAGTGGGAGCGATGTAATGATCTCATTTACTCGTGGATTCTTAATTCTGTTGCAAGTGATATTCGTAGCAGTATCTTATATGCAAGCAGTGCACATGAAGTATGGGTGGATTTACAGGAGCGATTTTCTCAGTCAAATGCTCCCAAAATTTACCAATTGAAGCAATCAATTGCTTCACTTAAGCAAGAAGAATCTTCCATTTCAACATATTATACAAAGCTGAAATCTCTTTGGGATGAACTCAATTCACTTGTCATTGTGAATCCTTGCACATGTGGACATGCTCGCATTTTTGGTGAAAAATTCCAACAAGATCGAGCTATGGAATTCCTTCAAGGCCTGCATGATCGTTTTTCCGCTATCCGAAGCCGAATTCTTCTCATGGAGCCTGTTCCTAATGCAACCAAGATATATTCTCTTGTATGCCAAGAAGAAAAACAGCAGGAAATCCAATCCTTGTCTTGTCCAATGCTAGACGCGGCTGTTCTTAATGCTGCAAAAGTTGAGAATCGTACAGCTAGTACATCTAACCGTCAATTCAGGCTTGCAAATCGACAAGGAGGAACCAATTTTGATAATCGCCGAAAAAATAAGCCTCGTCCGCATTGTGATTATTGTGATCGTGATGGACATTTCAGAGCAACTTGTTATAAACTACATGGTTTCCCTCCTAAACAAGTTGAACCACCTTCTCATCAAGCCAATCAATCCATATCTCTTCCTAAGTCAGATGAAACATCCATGGTAATGGCTCCCATGATCACCCAAGAGTAGTAGTATAGCAAGTTTTTATCAATGCTCTCGCCAGGTAGTCTCAACTCAAATGCAAATCTGGCAGGTATATCTCTTAGTGCTTCCACACATTCAACTTGGATCATTGATACTGGAGCCACAAATCATATGTGTTATTCTGTATCCTTATTTTCATCTTACAAGCCATGGTCTATTATTTCTCATGTTCAATTACCAGATGGATCAAATGCAGAAATTAAACATATAGGAACTATCACATTATCACCCACATTCCAACTTGAAAATGTTTTCCATATTCCATCTTTCAAATATAATTTATTGTCGGTCAGTTAGCTTACCAAAAATCTTCAATGTTCAGTAACTTTCTTTCATGATCATTGTGTATTTCAGGACCTGTCATTGAAGAAGAGGATTGGTCTGGGTAATGTTCATGAAGGGCTCTACTATTTCCATTCACCATTAGCCTCCCTTGTTAACAACTCATCTAATATTGACCTATGGCACTGGCGACTTGGTCATTTATCGTCTACCCGGTTACAAAATTTGGCTAAAGATTCTGATTTTATTTCATGTTTGAATAATTATGTTTGTGAAATTTGTCCACAAGCAAAACAAAGTCGTTTATCATTTCCATCTAGCTTAATTCGTAGTATTAAACCTTTTCAGTTAATTCATTGTGATATTTGGGGTAGTTTTTCTCATCCATCTTTTACTGGAGCACGTTTTTTTCTTACAATTGTTGATAATTTTACTCGTTGCACTTGGATTTATCTCATGCATGTCAAATCTGAAACCAAAATGTTTTTACAATCTTTCTTTTCAATGGTACAAACTCAATTTAATTGCCAAGTACAAAATCTTCATTATGTAAATGGGGATATATTTTTCCCTCAAATTTAGACAATCCGTTCTGATAATGGAACTAAATTCCTTTCTCAAGACATGCTAAATTTTTTTACTCATCATGGTCTTATCCACCAATGAAGTTGTGTTGCTACTCCACAACAAAATGGAGTTGTAGAGCGCAAACATAGGCACCTCCTTGAGGTTGTTCGTGCTCTTCGATTCCAAGCTAATTTGCCTTTAGAATTTTGGGGTGAATGTATTCTCACAACAGCATATCTCATCAACAAAATGCCGACACCCATATTATCACATATATCCCCACATGAAATTTTATTTAAATCAAAACCAAATTATTCTCATTTGTGTGTTTTCGGCTGTTTATGTTTTGCTCACAATCATAATGTCAAGCATAAATTTGATCATCATGCTAAACCTGGAATTTTTATTGGATATCCATATGCTCACAAAGGGTATCGCATCTATGATATTGCTACAAAAAAGATTTACACTTCACGCCATGTTATTTTTCATGAAACCATTTTTCCATTCAAAGATTTGCTTAAATTAAATTCTCCCACCAATGTTATACCCATGCCCATTAATGATGACCCAAGTTTTTCATACTCTTTAAACCCACAAAATGCCCCAGCTACACATGAAACATTTGCATCTGATTCCACTGAAATTCAACAAGACCAGGACACTAGACCTCATCGCAATCGTTGGCCACCACCATATCTTCAAGAATATCATTGTGCTGGAGCCACTCATGACACGTTACCTACTCCATCTAATTCTTCAAAGGCAAGTACTTTACATTCTTTACATCAATACATCTCTTTTAATTGTTTTTCTGTTGCATATAGATCCTTTCTTTCTGCCTTAGCTTCTGCAGATGAGCCTAAAACTTTCTCTCAGGTAGTCAAGATACCTCATTGGCGAGATGCAAGGGCTGTTGAAATTTCTGCTCTTGAGAAAAATAATACATGGAGCCTTTCTTCTCTTCCACCCAATAAGAAGCCTATTGGATGTAGATGGGTGTACAAAATCAAATTTCAGTCAGATGGCACTATTGAGCGCTATAAGGCTCGTTTAGTCGCAAAGAGTTATAATCAAATGGAAGGAATCGATTACCGTGACACTTTTGCACCGGTGGTGAAACTTGTAACTGTTCGTACTTTGCTTTCGATTGCTGCTATTAAAAATTGGCCTCTTCATCAGTTAGATGTGAATAATGCCTTTTTACAAGGAGACCTTAATGAAGATGTTTACATGACTCTTCCACCGGGATTTACTCGACAGGGGGAGCCGCTTGTTTGCAAATTGAATAAATCTTTGTACGGTTTGAAACAGGCTTCATGGCAATGGTTTGCCAAATTTTCCTCAACTTTAAAAAAGGCAAGTTTTTCTCAGTCACTTGCAGATTATTCTCTTTTCACTAAGGTTCGTGGTGATTCCTCAACATTTATTTTAGTTTATGTTAATGGCATTATCATCATTGGTAATGATGAATCAGCCATCCAACGTCTCAAGCAATTTCTTGAACATCATTTCTTCATCAAGGATCTTGGAAGACTTAAATACTTCCTTGGTATAGAAGTTGCAAGATCTCAAAAGGGCATTTTTTTTATCACAACAAAAATATGCTCTAGATATTCTCAAAGACACTGGTTTGAGTGGTGCTAGAGTTCTCTGCATTTTTTATGGAGCAAAATCTACATCTATCACCCACAGATGGGACATTATTGCCTGATCCAACTTCTTACAGACAACTTGTTGGATGGCTTATCTATCTTACCATTACCAGGCCAGATATTACATACAATGTCCATATATTAAGCTAGTTTATGCAAGCACCTCGCAGCAGTCATATGGATGCAGCTCATCGATTATTACGATACCTTAAAGGTTCACCAGGAAAAGGTATTTTCTTATCACCTTCTAGTAGTCTTCATTTGAGTGGGTTTTGTGATTCTGATTGGGCTGGCTGCCCTACTACTCATCTCTCCACCACTGGTTATTGCACCATGCTTGGTTCTAGTCCCATCTCTTGGAAGACAAAGAAACAACCTACCGTTTCTCGATCATCTGCTGAAGCCAAATACCGTGCAATGGCTAGTTTGACTTGTGAACTTCAATGGCTTAAATATTTGCTCAATGATCTTGGAATTGCTCATCTTGCACCCATAACATTTCATTGTGATAATCAAGCTGCTATACACATCACGAATAATCCGGTTTTCCATGAATGGACAAAACACATTGAGCTTGATTGTCATTTTGTTCGTGAAAAAATTCAATCGCAACTCATTGCTCCTTGGTACATCCCTTCATCAATGCAAGTTGCTGATATTTTCACCAAAGCATTAGGGAAGGATCCTTTTCACCGTTTACTAACCAAGTTGGGTGTTACTTCCATACACGACCCAACTTGAGGGGGAGTAATAAGGCAATAATAGCATGATTATTGCCAAGATTTGAATTTGAATTTAATTTAGTTGACTTGATTAACTGTCAAGATTTTAGCTAATTAGAATTTGATTTGGTAGACTTGATTAATTGCCAAGATTTTAGCTAGACAAATTAGCATGATTACTGCCTTATTGTTTGCACTTAATTATAGCCAAATATTGTGTTTCCTTCTTAGTATTGTAAATATTACATTATAAATGAAATCAAATACTAGTCTTCAATACAATTCAGAAGACACCAAAAATATGTCTCTTTATTATTTTCAAGGTTGCTCTGTTTTTCTCACTTATAGAGAGTAAGTTTTCAAATTACCTAAATTTGGTGCTTTCATGTTATGAGTTACTTGTTAAATTATCTATGTAACTCATTTTAGAAATTATTTTGAATGCATTTGGAATATCTTATGTGTTAATTTAAGGCATCTTTTTTGAAATCTTGCTAAATATAATAAACTAAAGATAAGTTAGTGCAATTAACCTTTGATTTTTTCATGTAACTTGTAATGTTATGTTTCACTTTCGAAAGTTGTTTCACTTTCATCTGTTTATATTTCACTTTCGAAAGTGAAACAATAGAGAGAATAAAAAGGTTGAAGAAAATGTAATAAAAGTAATATTATAATTGGATGGTTATTTTGTGAAAGAAAATTAGTATGAATGGTTAAAAACAATAGTTTGATAGGAGAAGGTTAAAAACAAAATTCAATAGTTTCAATGGGTCATTTTTGACAATTTCATCTTTTAGTATTTGCATTTATTTTAATTTTAAAAATATGTCCTAAGATTTAAAATTTATCTAAGGGGGGTGTATTGAATTAGGATTCTTGAGGACATTTAAAGACTTTATAAATCTGAGTGTATTCAATTCGGACATTTAAAGACTTTAAAATAGATACTAATACAGTGGTATTTAATTCAGATTTCTATAGACTTTTAAAGAGTTTTTCCAAATCCGGGTGTATTGAACTGAGACTTTAAAAATATTTGTAAAAATCAAGGTGTATTCAATTGAGACTAGATTTTAAAGGATTTTGTTAAGTCATGGATTTTGGTGGACTTGATGGTGAGAGGTATAAATATCAAAGGTCATAACAAGTCCAGCCTTCTCCCAAAGGATTTTGAGTTTTACTTGTTGCTAAGGTTTGTTGCGTCTATAGGTGGTTCTGAATTCTGATTGCATTTGTTTACAAGTTATCTTCATAGACCTTGATGGGCGGTACCAAAATCGTTAATTCTTCCAAGTTTTATCTGTGCAATATCTTATAACTGTGAATGGCTATTTATTTCAAATCATCAAATGGAGTTTGCCCATCAATCAAAAAGCATTATCACGTGTTCAAGTAACCATTGTATTCATGGTTCTGATGGTTTGAATTGCTTTGGCCAGATAATTAGCAACTTGAACAACTAGTGCCCCGTTAATACCCAACAAAATGACAATAGAACTGAGAATTGCCGGTCGATACTTTTGATTTCCTTTAACACAAGTTTTCCTACTTAACTATTACATCAAGAGGAACCTGAGAAAATATTTGCCTTGAATTATTAATTACCGAGGTTTATATGGCTTCCTGTGCTTATTCAAATTCCAAACAAATTATGATAGCTCACGTCTTGATATAATGTGTTTTAAGGCCAAAAAAAATGTCAAGACACAAGGCATATATAAGCCCACAATTGTCGAGTAATGCTATGCAGAGCCGGTCCTAAGATTTTGGGGGCCCAAGGCGAAATGTAAAAATGAGGCCCTCGACCCTTCATTGTGTTACTTGATTTTTTTTTTCTTTAGTAAATACTTATA
The DNA here is from genome assembly GCA_954870605.1 of Acer campestre. NCBI lineage: Eukaryota > Viridiplantae > Streptophyta > Magnoliopsida > Sapindales > Sapindaceae > Acer > Acer campestre. Next base: position 30,679,119 of record OX940802.1, on the reverse strand, counting down.
AAAATGAATATAATAATTCAAAATCAAGACTATAACACAATAAAATAACAAATAAAAAGTCACCGAAACAAAATTTTATTTGAACTCTTTCGATCTTTCCATTCAATTTGAAAGGAAAAAAAAAAAAAAAACATATATGCTTTAAATTCAGACACGAAATTCAAACTGTGTCAAAATTTGAACTCTAACAAACTAGAAAAGAAAATCAAAATGAGGTTTTTTGAAAGAAAAAAAAAAGGAAAAAAGAAGAAGAAGTGTCAATTACATTCGAAACCACAACGAATTCAACTCTTTTATAACTGAGTTACGCAATTTTTTAGATTTAATGTCTAAATTTTCTTATCAAGGATTTGATGTGTTGTTGTCTGTTGTAATAATTATAATTGTTTTTCTGGTGGGTCTTTTTTTTTAGTGGTAAGTTTCTTGTATTGATTGGTGGGCCTTTAAATATATATATATATATGTAAATGATGGGCCTTTAATTATAATTGTCGGCTATCTTTATTTAAAAAACATACGTGAGCCTCTACCATTATATTCATGAAATTGTAAAAAAAAAATAATAATAATAAAAATAAAAAAATAAAAAAAATAAAATAAAATAAAACTGAAATTTAAAAAGAGTAGCGATATTTACACTCCTAAAAAACTATATGTGCACCCCTTTTTGTATGTACACCCCATTAAATTTTTTAAAAACATCATATTTGTAAGCATACCCTGCATATTACCCAATATGTCCTTTATCTTTTTTTTTTTGAATAAATGTTTTAAATTATAAGTTACAAGATAATTAAACGGAAAATTGAAAAAAAAAAAAAAAAAAAAAAAAGTATGGAGGACACCTCCTCGCCCAGGCTCCCAGAAAATAAAAAATAAAAAATAAAAAATCTCCATTCTCCATATTAGATTTTTTTCTGGATTGAAGATGATGAAGGCGACCTTAAAAAAAATGGAGGAGGTGGCTTGTCTTCTTTTTATTTTTCTTTTACTTTTCTTTTAACTTTTTAGTTTAGTTTTTTTTAATTAAATTCAAAGATATTTTTTTTCATAACATTTACTTTTTTTTTTTAGAAACATTATAACAGTAATTAATATTTATAGTTTTAAAATAATCACAATTTAAATTTAAATTAATTAATTAATAATATTTTAATCAATTTTCATTTTGTTTTTATATTCGTGTGAATAATTATAATATTTGTTAAATATTCAAAAATATTACATATTTTATTAATATGATATACAAGATATATTTATCTTAATCATTTAAATAAATTTATTTAATGATAATATTGGAATTTTAAAAATATATTGATCTGGGGTGCATATACAATTTTAGAGGGGTGCAAATATCGTCACTCATTTAAAAATTTAGGAGTCCTTTATGATTGGGGGCCTAGGCGGTTGTCTCGTGGGCTTACCCCTAGAGCTAGCCCTGGGGCCATGCCACCGGCAACAGTTAGAGTGACAATATTTATACATTTTTAAAACTATATGTACATCACATATTAGTATTTTTTTTTTTTCAAAATTCCAACGTTACCCTCAAATAAAGCTATTAAATAAAATAAAATAATTATAAATATACCATGAGGAATATGCAGTACACGTAGATTAGATCACGATGAAGATTACAAAAGCATCAAAGGAACCAACCACCCATGATGTTTTTATTTATTTATTATTGTCATGGAAACAAGAGGAAACTTCGAACAATTATTAACTAACATACATAATTAATTATCTTTTGATCATAGCTTTTAAAAAAATATATTTTTATTTAAAAATAATAATTATTTTTTGATCAAAATATTAAAAGTATTAAATGAAAATAATAAAGTAGTGATTATTTCACTATTTAAAAAAATTTAAAATAATTATTTCAATAATTTTTTTTTAATCAAAAAGTGAAAAAACTAATAAGATAAAGGAAGAGATGTATTGAATATGAGAGTGTGTTTCATTTTAGTTATCGTTTAGATCTTTGAAAATTCAACCTCTGTAACACCTGCTTGCTTCTCTAAATTTCATTCTTTGATTTTTTTGGTTTGTTTCAAAACTAAAATGGATTAAAACTACTTATAAAGGATTTCTATAAAGCCTGGTGTATTGGTGTTTTCAGAATGCAGATCCAAGTTTTCAATCTTTTGTTTTCAAGTAAATTTAGGTTTCTTTATTTATTTATTTTTTTAAATTTTTAATCCGTTAAAGTTTGTTTTAGGTCATTGGCCGGATTTAAAGGAATAAAAGTTCGTTTGTCTTTTTTCTGTTTATATTTCTTAAAAATTCGACACTCTCAAATTCAACCCCAGTGAGGAGGAGGCTTAGTGTCCGTTTGAGAGAGTTTATCTACTGGTTAAAAGAGCTTTTTCAATTAAAAAAGCTCTTTTCAATTTTTTTGGTATCGTTTGGTTGTCACCTAGTAGAGCTTTTAGATGATTAAAAAAAGCTGTTTTACGTTTACTTGGAGAAGCTCAAATTTAAAGTTTTTCCAAGTAGATCTTTAGGAGTTTTTTTAATAACACTAAAATCTCCAATATAACCCTATAATTTAATATTTGCTAGAGTATTTTGGTAATTATATCATTAAAAAAGCTCTTTTTTAATTGACAACCAAACGACCAACGACTTTTATTTAAAAGCTCTACATCTAAAAGATCTACTAAAAAATATCTACTTGAAAAGCTCTCCCAACCGTACTCTTAGCCTTCAAAGTGGGAGTCTTCTACTCTTCTTCCATTATTTTTTTCATTTATAATTTATTAATTTATGGTATTTATAAAAACTTTTTAAAAAGGACATATTTGGAAAAATATGGGGTGTTCTTACAATTTTTAATATTTTAAAATTTTTAATGGGGTGTACATACAAAAATGGGTGTAGATACACTTTTTTAGGCGTCTAAATACCGATACTCCTACAGTTATTGCATCTGATTTTTTTTTTTTTTAAAAAAAAAAAAAATAAACATTCAACCCACAAATATCTGATGTAATTTATATGTAAAGAGAAAAGAGCATCCAAAGGGCTTAGGAAGTATCTGATATAAAGACAATTCTGCCAACACAATTATGCCAAAATAAAGACTGAATTTCAAAGCTAAATCTAGGTTATGATTCTTGATATACTTAACTTGATGAAAGTAGAGACCATGATGATGATTTATAGCCTATTCAATTGATAGAGTAAGTTATTAGTTTTTATGTGTTTTCGAAATATACAAAGACCTGCTGGAACCCCTCTATTTTGACAAATGGCCAGAATTTGTAAATTTATTTGGCTGGGTTCTTCTCTCTCTCTCTCTCTCTCTCTCTCTCTCTCTCTCTCTCTCTCTCTCTCTCTCTCTCTCTCTCTCTCTCTCTCTCTCTCTCTATATATATATATATATATAGAGAATGTTATGTCTACTGTTATTCTGAAAAATTTAATGATTTATAAATGCGTATAAAATTTTTATAATTTTTGAATTGGACAAATGTCAATATTGATTTTTGCTGGATAGATTTGGGAAACAAGAAAAAAATGAATGTTTTCATATACAAATGACCATGGATAAAATTGATAATTTTACTGTAGCATTTCCTTGTAAGATTTGGAGCTGTAGAGAATAAATTAAAAATCATGAATCAAATGGTGACCAATTGTGACAAGGTTTGGGTTAGAGTTATACTTTTTTTCAATATTTTATGTATAGCTTTGCTTGGTTATTTGATTAGTTGATTATTATTTGTTTATATGATTAGTTGGATAACAATGAGAATCGGTGAACATGAGTTATGAATGTTAAGTATTTTCCTTTTAATTTTGCTCTCAAAATTATTATAAACTATGTCACTTTCTTTCATTTGTGATTAACTTTAGTAATTGAGTGGAAATTATTGTAGTTTTTTTTTTTTTTTTTGGCGTGCAACGTTTATTCATACATGAAGTTTTATATATTCATATGTTATTTTTTAGGTTTATCATGAAAGTTGATAGTTGAAATGGAGCTTCTGTTCGACTGACTAATTTGTCCATATACTGGTATAATTTATCCATCTATAATAGAAGTCTGAAATAACAAATCCATGAATATATGAGATAACAAATCCATGAAAGTTTGAGATAGATGTCTAAATAAATCAATGAAAATCCATGTGGTTTTATAAAAATCTGTAGAAATCTATAAAAATCTATTACTTAAAAAATGTCTTTAAATGTCTTCAAGAATCCTAATTGAATACACTCCCCTAAATCATTACTATAAGCACCAATTCTAATACCAATAGTACTATATAATATTAAAATAAATGTACATTTTATTTATAAACCCTCTTAAATTATTAATACATCCAAGTTAAAACTAAAACATATTAATATTTTATTTTTTTTTGAACCGCAATATTATAAAAGCCAAAAGGCCAAAACAACAGAGCACAACAGAAACCACAAAGCAAAACAATGCCCAGCACAAGGCCAAAACAAGGAACAGGCGGGCAACGCCCCAGAAAAAACACCCAAAACAACGAGACAACAACAAGAGAAAAAACAGGGAGGCAAGGCAAAAAAGCCAGAAAACCCAACAAAAAACAAGCTAAAAGAAATCCCAAACATCATCAGCACTCTCCATTGCCGCCTCCTTCTTAGCTAACTCGTCAGCGAAAACATTGCTCGCCCTGTGATTGAAGAGAACACGAGTATTACCGAGCACCCGCAGATTATTCCGAATATCTAAAATGGTGCTAGCATGCTTCCAATTCCCTAGACCTTCAGAGTTAATCCAAGAAACAACCACCTTAGAGTCGCTAACAATATCAATTTCTTTACCCACAAGAGAATGCGAACTAGAGCATAAAAGGACAGCTTTGTGAATAGCAAGAATCTCTGCAGATAACACATCCTGAATTCCCACGAAAACAGAGAAAAGACCAACAACCCTTCCCGAACTATATATGTTTGGATCCAAAATATTTAAAAGGTCATATCTTTTCACCAAATGTTTGGGGATATCATTTGTTCTTATACCAATTTGTGAAAATAAATAGAAAAATGAGATGTATCTTAATTTTTTTTCTTTACTAGGATATAAAAATAACGAGCATATATGAATATAACAATTGAAAAATCAATGAATCAATTATTGTTTAAGTTTTTATTTTTTATTTTTAGAAAATAAAAAAAAAAACTGGAATATCATTAAAACAAAAAGAGGAACACTAGATTAGAATTCTTCCAAAATTATTGGTAGTCAAAGAAAAATAAATAAAAAATGAATAATACATCAATTTACGCTGGTAAGCAGCAGTCCACTCTCTCAATGGAAGTGGCTGCTCTACATCTAGGTTTTCTCTGTGATGATGAATAACGATGATTTCTAATCCATTCACCCTTGACTACAAATCGAGGCTTTTGTCTGAGAGGAACCTCAAATCTAATCTTTTTTTTAAAAAAAATTACATCAATCTATGGGTAACAAATTTTTTTATTTTTTATTTTAAAAAACATCGTCTCATTTTTATTTTTATTTTTGTTGATAGAGTAGTGATAGAAAGTTTTATACTTGAAATAGAATTAGGGTTTATTATAATTTTTTTAAGAGATATAATTTGTGTAATTAATGGATGCACAAAATATTTGATTTATTTTTAATTAAAGTGATTTGTCCTTATTGGTAAATTTTTATTGGAATATTTTTGTAATTAAATTTTTTAATAAAATATGAGTATACTAATCATATTTATAGGTGGCAGTATCTGTACTTTTTTTGTTGTTGTTGAAATATTACAGAAATTCAGGTTTTTTTTTTTTTTTTTTTTTTGTCCTCTTCTCTTCTCTTCTCTTCTTCTGAGGGGGAGAATTGAACCCACAAACCTCGTAGTATAGGTGTGAGGTGTATACCGTATACCATTGTACCAACCTCATACTATCTCTTGCACCCCTTAAAATTTGCATACACACCTCTTTCATAAATATGACCCATTCAAAATTTAAAAAAAAAACTAGTTTTCCAACCCGAGCGTTGCACGGGCTTTATATAAAAAATTGTTTGTAAAACATTGTATTGTTTATACCGAAATTTTTGATGCAAACATGTTTAAACTTAATAAACATGTAGTTTTTCCTTTCAATAAAGAATCGGTCATTGGATAGCAGGAACAAATAAAACACACCAATATTGATGATATATATAGATCCTCAAATTAAGGAGAAATGTTAAAAAAAGAAAAAGAAAAATTATTTGACATGTCTGTTGACTTCTCCAACAAATAATGTTCATTGAATTGTAATGTTAAATTCATTAATAATTGAATTATTGATATTATTAATAAATAACTAATTATATTATGATAAAAAAAAAACTAATTATAAAACAACAAAGTAAGATGAACTGATTTTTAAGTAGTTAATAAATTTAATTTAATTAAATCATTGTCATTTATAATAATTCGTTAAGGAAAGGTCTCCAATATCATTAATGCACAGAGACTCTCCATTTCTATCACTATTATTCCAGTTTAGATGAATAGATTTCTTAAGGATTATTTAATTTATTATATAGGTTAATTAAAAATTATTTTTTGTATTAATTGAAAAGCATATATATTATGACAAATTATTAATTTTTGTTATGTTATCATTAATATATTTCTATTGATATACTTTTAAAATTTACCATTAATTCCATAAAAAAATAAAGAAATTAAAAAAAAAAAAAAAAAAACAAACAGATTGCGCTTGATTTTGTAATACAATTACTATTTTAATTTTCTTTGTAAAATATTTATTTATTGCCATTTATAAGAATAATTAAAATTCAAAAACTTTTATTTTTAGAAATAATCATATTGTATTTAATGCATTGTTAATACATTCTAAACAATCTAAAAGAAAAGAAAACAAAAAGATAAAAAATAGAAAAAGAATTATAAATATTTATAATTATATAGAGTTAAATAACTATTGAGATTAGCTATTGACAATCCATTTTTTTTCACATTTCTTTTCTTAAAACATTTCATTTTAATAAATTAAAATTTTGAAACCTCTAAATACACCCAAATTTACTCGAAGATATTATATATATATATATATTATAAAAATGCTCATTCTAGAAATACATGTATAAGTATTAATTTTTTTTTTTAAAAAAAAAAAAAAAAACTCCATGGAGGATATTATCAAACCAAGTGATAAATTAATTTATTTTTCCACACTTTTTTTTTCTAAAAACATTATATTTTTTAATAAATTTTTGATTAGATTTTGTTTAAGCATCCGTCTTATAAATGATTCAATAAAAAAAAAAATGGTGAAGAATTTTATGGAGATGTAAATAGTAGTAGGAGTTATTTGTTATTTATTACTATGTATATGGAAAAAAAAAATTAAGAGTGAATTTCATATATTTAGAAAATGAATCTATTTAATTGAATGTAATAATTAATGTTTATGATGTGTTACCATTAATAATTTATCAAAAACTATTATTTTAATTTTTTTTGAAACCATTATTTTAATTATTTGTTATGTTATCATAATATCATTAATATCTTACAATTAATAAGTTTTTAGAATTTATCATTAATTCTTTAAAAAAAAACGGATTACTATTAATTTGGTATTACAATTGATGTTTGAAAAATATTTATTTATTATCATTTATATGGTTAATTAAAATTCTAACAGTTATTTTTGGAATAATAATCTTGTATTCAATGCATAATTAATACATTCTAAAAAACCAAAAAGAAAAGAGAACAAAAAGGTTAAAAAAATATATAAAGAAAAAAACTGTCAAAAAAATGTATAAATTACCTTTAAAAAATCCAGGGAAAAATCGGGTATTTAATTCCCAAAAACTGGAGTAGATATAATATTACAGTTAGAACCAAGAATAATATTTATCTATAGTAATAATATGTCTATCGAATTCATCGTTCATAAGTACAGAACACATCATAAGTCTCGATCAGTTTATTGATTTTCTGCATTGGTGGTTATGAACAGGATGCTAGCGTTACTGGATGGTTCCATAACAAACACCTCAGTTGACAGCTAATTGAAAATCCAAGACCGTCAAAGTTAAAATTCCATGATCAATCCAAAATTACCTTTTTAACTACTAAAGTGTTTCCTACAATTTTATTTTTTTAAAAATATTCAATCAAATATTAAAACAAAATCCGTAGAAATTACTCTCACCACCCAACGCTATCAAATTCCCCACCGCTTGTTTTGAGTTTGCTCATGAGGAAGAGTTAATAGGTTGAGATGGAAAAAATATGAGATTAAAAAAAAAAAAAAAAAAACTAAAGGATTAAAATTATTCAACCAAAATTTTTTTTTTTTTTAAAAATCTATAGAAATTCCTCTTACCACCCAATGGCATCAAATTCTCCACCGTTTGTTTTGTGTTTGCTGAGAAAGTCAATGGAATGAGATGGAAAAAATATATGAGATTTTGATGGTTTTTATAGAGAAAATTGAGGGAGATGAGAGGGCATAAATAGTTTAGAGAGAGAGAGAGAGAGAGGATAGTTTAAATAATTGAGTCTACAAAACCACAATTGTCATTAGAGTACGGATATTGACACCCATAAAATTTATTAGTACACCCGTTTTTATAAGTACACCCATGTCTAAAATTTAAAAATTAAATATTACTATAAACACCCATCCTAATGCCAATAGTACCCTTATTGAAATAAATATATTCATTTTAATACATATTATTTATAAACCTCTTAAATTATTATCACACCCAATTTATAAGAAAAATCATATTATTTTTGGAATCAAATCTTTTTTTAATGATGGTCCAATTTATTTTTGGAAATATCTCGAATGTAGGAGCTTTATAAAAGGGAATAAGATTTTCAATTTGGAGTTATCTTATTTATACAGCTATCTTAAAAAAAATTAATAAAATAATAATAATAATAATAATAAATCTTATTGACATCATTGGCTATCTTAAAAAAAAAAAAAATTGTTGATATTTACAGCAATAGTTAAAAAAAAAAATGTTGTTTTTTTGATAAAATTTATAACTATACATAAAAGAAAAACAAAAACAATATGATAATCATGTGATGATGAGAAATTTTGATTTTTGAAATAAAATTAGAGTTTAATTAAGGTTTATCATAAGTTTCTTTTTTCTTTTACAAAGGTAAGTTTTTTTTAATCAAGAAATATAGTTGAAGATATGAGTGTAATTAATGAGTGTATATACTATTTGGTTTATTTTTAATTAAAATAACTTGTCCTTATTGGTAAATTTCTATTGGAATGTTTTTGTAATTAAAATTTTTAATAAAATATGGGTGCACTAATAAATTTTATGGGTGTCAATATCGGCTCCCTTGTCATTAATCAAATAAAAATCATTGTTTTAATTCCTTAAATTTAGCTTGACAGTTTAATTTAATTGTAGCATTTAATAATATAAGATATTAGGAACAATCATTTTTGATTGATTACATTTAATTTCAAAGCTCTCTTACGCTGACACGTGGCACTTTGAAACTCTATTATTATATATATATGATTATAGTTTGTAAATAAACTCCACTTAATTACAAAATTACCCTTTCTTTAATTTTATTATTTGTATTTTTTAACTACACCTCATTTACACATATTTTATTATTATTTAAAATTTTGTTATTTTAGATTCTTTTTGAATTATTATAATAAATTTTGACTCCAAACATGTCAGGAGTCTGCTACAATACATGTGTTTTCTGGATGTCTACACTCACAATATTGGAAAGAAAACTCTCCATACATATTTATAAAATTGTGTATGGTTTGCCTCAAATCCCCGACCACTAGTATGAAAGATGAGGTGCACTACCACTTAAACTCAGATGTGATGTTCAAAATTATTCCTAGATTAAGTGTCCAGTTGGAAGAGCTTGTCTACTGGCTAAGATTCTCTTTAAATTTTTTGGTGTCGTTTGATTGTCACTCAGTAGAGCTTTTGGATGATTAAAAAAGTTGTTTTACGTCTACTTGGAGAAGCTCAAATTTTAAGATTTTCCAAGTAGATCGTTTTAAACTTTTTTAATAACAACAAAATGTCTAATATAACCCTATCATTTAAAATAGATTTTAAATATTTTGGTAATCCTACTATTTTAAAAAGCTTTTACTAATTGACAACCAAATAACCAACGTCTTCCCATTAAAAACTCTACTTATAGAACGTTTACTTTAAAAGATCTATTTAAAGAAGCTCTTCCAAATATAGCCTAAAACATATAGTAACTTATTTTCTAAAACTATACATAGAAATCATGATATGAGATTAATTTAAAAGTAATAAAAAGATCACGTGGATCGCGAGAGATTAAAAAGATTCGTTCAAAGAGTATGATTGGTTCAAATATAAGAAAATTATATGTAAGGTATTATAAGTCAACTTTCAATTAAAGCATGTTATAAGTTCCTATTTACCGTGAATATAAGATCATATACAATCCATTGCATCAATTTAATGCAACTTTATAACAAATTGCTATAGCTTATTTCTTTCTATCTTCAACCTATTACACTAAATTTTACTCTAAAAGGAATATTCCTTTAAATATTCCCTTTGAACCAATCAAAAAGAATGAAACAATTAAAAAGAAAAGAAAAATGAAGCAACAAAGTGGCACAGAAAAGAGAGAGTGCGCTGATTCTGGAGCAAAGAATTGGGAGAGGCAAACTGGCGCAAAGAATAGCACTGTGATTGGAGTTCAAATATGGCTGCAAAATGGAGATAGATGTTTGGTTTGTTTTACGCCGTTCAACACATTCTATTAGCTATGTTTTAATTGGTTTAATACAATGGATGTGGTATTAACTGCTAGGCTTTAATTGGTCTAATACAAAGGATGTGATATTAAATACTAGGCTATCAAAAATATTTGTTTAAATGACGTGGTATGTAAGTTGTCAATATCACATCGATCACAACATACACTCATAAATTATTTGGGCATGATTTTGAACAGCTTAGCATTATTAATTAGCAAATACAAAGCGGAGAATGTAAAAAAATAAACAGGAAATAAATAACAATAATAATAATAATAATAATTTAAAATAATAATAATCTTTTTTATTAACAAACTCTAATATAATAATAATTTTAAAAATGGTATTTTAATAGTATGAATCTAAAAATTAATTAAGTTAAATAAAGTATAAAAATATTTACTATTCTTGAAATTGGTTACATGAATTTTAATTTATTTAATAATATATTGATTATTATTTTAAAAAATATAATACAACAAATATATATTTTATAATATCATTTTTTTTCTCAAAAAACATATTAGTTTTTTATTTAATAAAATATTCATAAATAAAAAATCATATCCAAACTTTATAAATTAATACAAACTACTCCAATATATAAACAAACTTATAATTATATAAAAATAATGGGTGAAGCTAAACCAACTTAAATTTGTGACTTAATTTTTTGATTTCAACATTTTAACCACTTATGTGTTCTTCATCCAATAACTCATTGGATGAAGAGCGCATGATTGGATGAAGAGCGCATGAGTGGTTGAAATATTTACGTCATAAATTTAAGTTGGTTTAGTCTAACCCAAATATAATATAATCCAATCCAACATAATCCAAACAAATTCTAATTAATCTAATACAATACAATGTGTCAAACAAGTCAATAGTGTACTATTAAAAGGTCAAGGAAAAAAAATTATTTGGGATGATTTCTTATTAGTATGAACAACAATTTTTATTTTATTTTTTTAAAATAAAAAATTAAAATCCAACATCAAATGGGTCACAAAACTCCCGTGACTTAACCATTTAAAAAAAAAAATTAAAAAAATCTGACCCCTAATGGGTCACCAAATGAGATTTGCTATATATATATATATATATATATATTAATTTCTACCGATTATTTGCATGTTCGGTAATGTTTTTATTTTCTGTTTTTTGTTTTATATATTTTCATTTGAAAATAAGAAAATAATTTTTATGTTTTTAGAAATTGAAAATATTGAAAACGAGCAATAATTAAAAAACATTATTTTGAAAAAAAAAAATTAAAGTATTTTGGAAAAGAAAAATATTTTTGACGAGATGAGGTTAGTCAGATGGTAAATCTCTCACACTTGCATCACGAGGTTGCAGGTTCGAGTACTACCCCTCTGTAAAAAAAACCCGAATTTATGTAATAGTATATATACTTAAAAATAAAAAATAAAAAACATTTTTTTTTTTTTTTTTTTGCGATTTGTCACCCTTATAAATGTTTTTACCATTTTCATCACTTTAGTCTCTTTTTTTTCATAATCCATCACTTTGGTACTTTGACCAAATATTTAACAATCAACTATAATAGATTGTGTTAAAGTACAATTTTACCTTCTTCTTTTTTTTTTTTACTATTTACTTTAACTAAAATGGAAGTATTACACTGATTATTTAAAAAAAAAAAAAAAAAAAATTTAAACTTTAGCATTTATATACCATAATTACACAACATTATTTACTATTTTACCATTACACTTTAAAATTTTACAACTTTATAATTAAATTAAGGGCAAATTGCACTGAACCCCTTGAGGTTTGAGCAAGTTACACTTAGCTGGAAATGTTTTGTTATTATACACTAACACCCCCAAGACTTAAATTTGACTTTAAAATACCTAAAATGCCCCTAATTATATTATTTTATACTTTTTTTTTTTTTACCTTTTAACCAAAAACTTTATAAACTTTAATAAAATAAAAGATATGATTCATTAAATAAATTTATAGTTTACAAAAATTAAATAAATAAATATTTTTAAAATAAATAAATAATTTAAAATAAACAATTAAATAAATAGTTTTAAAAAATCAAATAAATACATGGTTTTAAAAAATCAAATAAATAAAGGGTTTAAATAAATAAATAAATGAAAAAAATGAAAAACATTAATTTTTTTTAAGGATATCCATCAATAGGAACAAAAAAAAAAACTCTAAATATACAAATTTTTACGGTAAAGATGATGGTAAGAGAAGCTTCAAGGTTCCAAACATTGGGAGTCTTCTTGCCTTTTTCAACCACTTCCTTCAGTGTTAGGAACTTTGAAGCTTCTCTCATCATCATCCTTACCGTAAAAATTTAGATATTTAAAGTTTTTTTTTTATCCCTATTAATGGATATCCTGTAAAAAAATTAATATTTTTTATTTTTTCATTTATTTATTTAAACTATTTATTTATTTGATTTTTTAAAACTATTTATTTATTTATTTTTTAATTATTTATTTATTTAATTTTTTAAAATATTTATTTATTTAATTTTTTAAAATATTTATTTATTTAATTTTTTAAAAAACTCTTTATTTACTTAATTTTTTTAAAACTATTTATTTATTTAATGAATCATATCTCTTATTTTATTTTATTTTATTTTGTTAAATTTTATAATTTTTTTGGTTAAAAGGTAGATAAATAAAGTATAAAAATAATATAACTAGGGGCATTTTAGACATTTTTAAAGTCAAATTTAAGTCTTGGGGGTGTTAGTGTATAATAACAAAACTTTTCTAGCTAAGTGTAACTTGCCCAAACTTCAATGGGTTTAGTGCAATTTGCCCTTAAATTAATTGTCCAAAATGCCATTATTATGAAAATATTATTTACATTTTTACCAATAAAAATTTTATTAAAAAATAAAAATAAAAATTCATTACTCAAACTTGACTATTGAGGAACGGTTAGAATTTTTTCCCTGGTTAGGTGCTTTCAAACATGTTGTTTACTTCCCTTTTTTATTTCTCATACCGTATCAGATGTCCAAAGTTTGATGGATAATATTTTATTATTCAATTTTTTTTAAAAAAAATTTTACACCTTTATTTTTAAACGTGTCATTATATGTGTGGATAATATGTAATATGATTGAAATACCCCTATAACCGTTATCTTTGACTAATCATGTACTAATGAAAGGATCAAAGTAATGGATTTTGGGAAAAAAAAAAAAAAAAAAAAAAAGGGGGACTAAAGTGATGAAAATGGTAAAGACATTTATAAAGATGACAAATAACAAAAATGATGGAATTTAGGTGAAATTCTACTTAAATAATTTTTTTTTTTTTTTTTACCATTATATAATTATAAATAATGGATTATAATGCTTTTTATGTATTATTTTATATTAAATTTTATAACATTTTTATTATTATTATGATTATTTGTGGTTAATGAATAAAGGATGGTGTTAACTGTGACCCCTAAAAAAATTTCTATAAAAGGAAAACAGTCAGTATATTTATTATAAAAATACAATAAATGTATATATTTTATAGAAATATTGAAGTTGTCATTCTGGCATAGGTTAACACTATCCATAATTAAATAAAGAATTTTGATGTTATTTTAATTCTTATTAAATAAGTTTTTAATGAATATTTCATTTAAAGAAAAATAAAAGAAGTATATTTAATACAAACAAAATGATTAAAATGTGGGCCCCAACAAAAAAAAGGGGATAATTACCTGAGAGAAATGCAATAGTAACCATAGGAAATATTAAACTTTCCTTAATAACCACTTTTGAAACTTTAATTGTTAATAACCATTTTTTAAAAAAAACTTTCAGTGTATGTCCGTAAATTACAAGAGTACCCCTGAAAATAGTTTTATTTTAAATCTCGAAGCAAACTTGAAATCATGGGTAAATTGAAATGTCCAAACTTGAAATCATAGGTAAATTGAAATCATGCCTAAAATTGAAATATCCAAACTTGAAATTTGGACTAAATTGAAATTAGTCTGAGGATTTTTTTTCCCCCTTTTCTTCTTCGTCTTCTTCTTCCCCAAATTCAAATTAGGTCTAGGTTTAGATTTAGGTTTTGCAGGCTAACCCCCATCGCCGGTCTGGTCGTGAAGCCGTCGTGAAGCAGCCGGTGGCTCATCACCGTCATGAAGCTGCTCGTTGCTCGCCCAACCTCCATCGCCGGTCGTGAAGCCGTGAAGGTCGTTGTCGTGAAGCTGTGAAGGTCGTCATTGACGTTGCTGGTGGCTGGTCGCTGGTCCGTGAAGGTCGTGCGACCTCGGCAACGACGTCAGGCGGTTGACGACGCCGTCCGGCGATGGGCGACCACACCGAGAGGAGAAAAGAAAGAGGATCGGGAGAGAAAGAGCAGAGGAGAGAGAAGGAGAAAGAGAGAAAAGAGGAGAAAGAGTGTTTTGGGGACCCTTTTTATATGAGGGCTTTCCAGTAATTTTACAAAAAAGTGGTTATAAACAATTAAAATTTCGTTTGTGGTTAAAAACGAATTTTCCCTAATATTTGTGGTCATTCTGAGTAATTTCCACTAATTACTCCGGTGGTCATCAACTTGGGTCACCACTATCAAAATGGTCATTAGAAGGGGAATTGGTTTCAAAATGACAATTTTGGCGAACACTGTTACACTAACGATCATTCTATCCAATTTCACCCAATTCCATCCAATAAATGACATTTTAGTAAATAAGGGAATGATAATAATTTATTTTATATGTTTTTTTGGAAATCAATTTTTTTTTTTTTTTGTTTTTTGGAACGAATAATTATATTAGTGTATGTATATATGTATAGTATATCTCAAACACACACATATGTGTGTGTGTTTGAGATATACTATACATATATACACACACTAATATAATTATTCGTTCCAAAAAAACAAAAGAAAAATTAATTTTCAAAAAACATCTAAAATAAATTAATGTCATTCCCTAATTTCTGATTGATGTTAGGTTTGATTAAGTATATATTATTATGATTTATGATAGATTGAGTGCTCAACTTATAGGTGTCGGAAGTAAATTTAATTTTCAATTTTAAAGTCATGTATTTTAAGTAATTAAAAGAGGGTATTTTAGGAAAAAAAAAAGGTCAAAACATAGGTATAGGAAGATGTTTTATTGCCACCCTTTTTTTTTTTTTATTGGTGTTTATATAAAAATCAACAATTTAAAAAGTTGTAAATTCATTCTCGTCATTTTTAAATCAAATAAAACTTTGATGATAATGAAAAAAATGTCTTAGGATTTGTGAAAACAAATAAAATAAAAAGTAATGTTGGAATCTATAAAAATTGTGCTATAGTGTATTTAGAATTCCTTTATATTTCTAATAATTTTAATTAGAATAAAATTATTATACTATATATAGTAAATCAATAATATAAAAATTGAAAATGAGATTTAGAAAGATATTTAGTTGATTGTCATCAATAAATAAATTATATATATATATATATATATTAATATATTTATTGGTATAGGCCTTGATGAAATCATATCTATTTTTATGAATTTTGATCTGAATTTTTTTATGGAGGATAAGTTCATTGAAATCTATTTATGAAAAAAAATTGGAGAATGTTTCAAGAACTAGAACAATTTTTTTGAATTTCCTTATATTTATCTTATTTTTCCGATGCCTTTATATTTAATAAATTCAGGATAAATAGTTCTAATATTTGAAAAATTCTCAAATTTTATTCACAGGTAGATTTCATTAAACTTATCATCCACAAAAAAAAAATAATAATAATAAAATAAAATAAAATTTTGATCAAAAATATCTAATAATGCTGTAGTTTTTAAAATTCAAAAATTTACTTGATTTATTCCCTAAACTACCATTTTTAATTATCTTCGAAACTTGACTCACCCCATAAATGTTATCTATATATTTTCACAAAAAAAAAAAAAAAAAAAAAAAAAAAAAAAAAAAAAACTGCTCTCTCTCTCTCTCACACACACACACACACACACACACACACATCCAGCACCCCCTCCATTGCTATTTTTTTCCCTTCATTTCATTTATTACAATATGATCAAATTAAATTCTAATAAAGCCCCACATCCATGGATAATGTGTTTATTTGAATAATTTATTTATTTTTAATGCTTTAAACCCTAATTTTATTTGTTGGGAATTTGAACCGATGAACGCGAAAACGACATGCCTAATATTTGCTCATAACTCATAGCAATTAACATCTATAGTAGAAAAAATTAGATAAGAGAAAATAAACAATCACACAACACAATATATATATATATATATATGGAAAATCCTAAATCAGGAAAAAAACCACGAGCCGTCAGGGTGATAGAGAAAGTTCCACTATATGATAAATTGTTACAATCATATACTCTAGGATTCTCTCTTAAACCTCAACCTCAAACCACAAAACCTTACCAAGTCCTCAAGCTTACAACCGAGCTTTACATCATGGCTCTCAGCTCACAGCGCTCATCGGGTCCTCCCCCGAGTACACCCCTTTCTGAACATCCCCCTAGGTCTCCCTTATATATCACCCACTGATCTCTCCTCTAGATCCCCAGATATTCCTAGAATCCCTCTTTAGATATTCCATGGGGTCTCCCCCGGAACCACCTAATCTTTGATGTTGCTGGTGTTCTTTATGCTCCACACAAATAACCTAATTACAAGGTTCTATTATACTAGTTACAAAGAGCTAAGACCAACAAGGAAATCCATCTCCTATAAGTACAAAACTTACTTGTTCCAAATAAATACTATTTCCTTTTATGACAAGTCTTCTTGTAAAAAGAAGTCATTTTCCTTCAAGCACAAGAATTTCTAGAAGAATTACTTTCCTTTTCTGCTGAAGATTTCTTGTTTCACCCATGCTTAAGATTGACTATGGTTCAGATCACGGTTGGCCACCCGCTTCCTACACTGTTACTGTTAGAATATTGTGATTAATTAGGAAGATTGTATAGTTGACTTATTTGATTGATTACATTAATTATCCTGATTGTAGGGGATTTAGATTGATTATCCTGATTGTAGGGGATTTAGATTAATTATAGGAGATTGTTTTCTTGGTGCCTACTCATGTATTTTCCTATATATTTCCTCCATATGGAGATGAATAATATAACAAACACTCAATTTGTTCATGGTATCAGAGCCAAAACAAATTGTTTAGGGTTCTTGATCTACTGCTTTTTTTTTTTTTCTACACCTATCGACACTGTTCGACAAAAAAAAAAAAAAAAAAAAAAAAAAAAAGACTACTATACCTGTTGCTCTTTTTTCCGGCGACCGGAGCATCCAAACCTTGCTACTTGCTACTTACTACTACTGTCAGACTCGACTTGTCAGATTACATTCTGCCTTTTGTTTGGTATTTTTTCTTTTCTTCATTATTGTTTATTTGCTTCCGCTGCTGACTTTACAATGACAAGTTTCAATGAAGAAAAAGCTTTCAGTGTTTCTACAATTTCTAGTAATAATACTTGGATAATTGATTCTGGTGCAACGGATCACATGACTTTTAATTCTCAAAACTTCAGCCATCGTAGTCCAACTGAAACCAATAATGTGTCATATGCTGATGGTACGCCAACCCCGGTTCATGGAGCTGGATCTGTATCTCTAACTTCGTCCTTAAATTTATCATCTGTTTTACATGTGCCTACTTTATCTAACAACTTACTCTCGATCAGTCACATCACTAAATCTCTAAATTGTATTGTTACGTTTTGGCCTTCTCATTGTGTGTTTCAGGACATCACAACCAAGAAGACGATTGGAACTGGTAGGGAAAAAGGAGGGTTGTACTACTTTACAGCAGACAGTGTTTCTAGTCATCCTCACAGAGCAGTGCAAGTTAGAGCTGACAACAAGAGTAATATCTTCCTTTGGCATAGGCGTTTAGGTCATTGTTCTTTTGGATATCTCAAGTTTTTATTTCCTTCTTTATTTAAAACTATTGGACACAATAATATGCAGTGTGAGACATGTGTTTTGTCTAAACATCATCGCACTGTTTTTCCCCCTAGTAATGATAATAAGAGATCTATGCCTTTCTCTCTTGTTCATTCTGATGTTTGGGGTCCATCTAACATTGTGTCTATATCTGGTATGCGCTGGTTTGTTACATTTATTGATGACTGTACTCGCATGACTTGGATTTTTCTTTTAAAAAATAAAAGTGATGTATGTGACGTTTTTCAAAATTTTTATCATATGATTCTCACACAATTTCAAAAGAAAATTCAGGTTTTACGCTCAGATAATGGTGGTGAATATCTGAACCATAGTGTCAAAACCTTTTGTTTAAAAAATGGTATTCTCCACCAAACATCTTGTGCACATACCCCACAACAAAATGGTACTGCTGAGCGTAAAAATCGTCATCTCTTAGAAGTTGCACGATCCTTACTGCTCGAAATGCATATGCCTAAATCTTTTTGGGGTGATGCTGTACTATCTGCTGCATATCTCATTAATCGTATGCCATCCAGTGTTCTGTCTTTTCAAACTCCACTACAATCCTTGTCTCATTACTGTGATATTAACTCCGCATTACATATTCTCCCTCGGGTTTTTGGTTGTGTGGTATACGTACATATGCATACTCCTCATCGAGGAAAGTTAGACCCACGTGCTCTTAAGTGTGTTTTTATAGGGTATTCTAGCTCACAAAAAGGGTACAAATGTTATCATCCTCCATCCTGTAAGGTATTTGTGTCACAGGATGTTACGTTCTGGGAAGATGAGGCATACTTTACCTCCGAGACTTCTCTTCAGGGGGAGAATTCGAACTATGAGGAGAAGTCTCCCAAAACTGACAATGGTATACCCATTAGTCTGCAAAGTCAATCTTTCGAGGAAAGAAATCTACCTCTTGAAAGTGAGATTCCTGATAGTCTCACAGAAAGGACAGAACCAACCTTGAGAGTGTATGAAAGGCAAAATAAAGGGAAAGAGAAACAGGGGGAGTCGGTTCTCATACAGGTAGTACAACCTTCCTCTTTTCCATCATCGGTTCGTCAATCAGACTCTAAGGTTGAAAATGCTCCTGAGGTAACTCTTGAACCCTCCACTTTATCTAATGACTTATCTAGTGAAAATCACACAGATCCTGACCCCAGTCTATCTACTAGACGGTATCCTAGTCGAGAACATATACCGCCTATACGGTTTGGTTTTTCCCCTGAGCGACCTCCGGTAAATAGTAAGGCCCTTTACTCTATTACTGATTACACCTCAACTCACAGACTATCTGAAACCTTTAAAGCTTTTGCACATCAATTATCCTCTGTATCTATTCCTAGTAAATTGCAGGATGCACTGACAGACCAGAATTGGGTTCGAGCCATGGATGAGGAGATGAAAGCCTTACAGAAAAATTGCACTTGGGAGATAGTGGATCTACCTAAAGGAAAAAAGGCTGTTGGGTGTCGATGGGTCTATACCATTAAGCACAGAGCAGATGGCTCAATTGAAAGGTACAAGGCTAGGTTGGTTGCCAAAGGGTATACTCAGACTTACGGGGTTGACTACCAGGAGACATTTGCTCCAGTAGCCAAGTTAAACACTGTTAGTGTACTTCTATCACTGGCAGTGAACTTGGATTGGCCATTGAAACAATTTGATGTGAAGAATGCTTTCCTACATGGGGAACTCAATGAAGAAGTTTATATGGAGCTCCCTCCCGGTTTAGAGTCTCAAACTGGCAAAGTATGTAAGCTAAAAAGGGCTCTTTACGGACTGAAACAATCACCTAGAGCCTGGTTTGGGCGATTCAGTACGTCCATGAGGAGATTCGGGTACCATCAGAGTAACTCGGATCACACCTTATTCTTCAAAAGAAAAGGTGATAAGATCACTATTTTGATTGTTTATGTTGACGATATGATTGTCACAGGAAATGATGATCTAGAGATGACTGCTCTTCAAAGTTACTTGGCTACGGAGTTTGAAATGAAAGATCTTGGATTGCTAAGGTACTTTCTAGGAATTGAGGTAGCCCGATCAAAACATGGGATTTTCCTCAGTCAACGAAAGTATGTTCTTGATCTGCTTACAGAAACTGGGATGCTTGCTAGCAAACCAGCGGATACCCCTATGGATCAGAATCACAAGTTATGTGAGTGTCCAGATCACCCTGATCAAACCCCAACAAACAAGGAAAGATATCAGAGACTTGTGGGTAAGCTTATCTACCTTTCACATACACGTCCTGATATTGCTTATGCAGTGAGTGTGGTAAGTCAGTTTATGCATGCTCCCACTGAGAGCCACATGAATGCGGTTCTTCGAATTCTAAGGTATCTGAAAGGAGCTCCTGGCAGAGGATTAATGTTCTCTCGACATGAACACTTGGGCATCGAGGGATACACGGATGCTGATTGGGCTGGGAATGCCAGTGACCGAAGATCTACGTCCGGTTATTTCACCTTTGTAGGAGGTAACCTAGTCACTTGGAGGAGTAAGAAACAGACTGTGGTGTCACGATCCAGTGCTGAAGCAGAATTCCGAGGGATCGCCCAAGGAATCACTGAGTTATTGTGGTTGAAGAACTTATTAGGTGATTTGGGATTTCATCCAAAGGATAGCATGAAGCTATATTGTGATAATAAAGCTTCAGTACAGATTGCCAATAATCCTGTCCAACATGATCGTACCAAACATGTGGAGATTGATCGATTCTTCATCAAAGAGAAATTAGAAGGAAAAATAATTGAGCTTCCGCATGTACCAAGTAAGGATCAACTTGCAGATATCCTTACAAAGGCCATTAATGGAAGGAACTTTCATGACTCAATTAGCAAGTTGGGCATGAGTGACATCTATGCACCAACTTGAGGGGGAGTGTTAGAATATTGTGATTAATTAGGAAGATTGTATAGTTGACTTATTTGATTGATTACATTAATTATCCTGATTGTAGGGGATTTAGATTGATTATCCTGATTGTAGGGGATTTAGATTAATTATAGGAGATTGTTTTCTTGGTGCCTACTCATGTATTTTCCTATATATTTCCTCCATATGGAGATGAATAATATAACAAACACTCAATTTGTTCAGTTACAAGTCACCTGGAATGCACCATGTTTTAGTAGGCCGATGTCCACCGCTTTCTCTACAGTTGCCCAACCCACAGTGGTTAGGACAGCACAAACTATTGGAATTGAACCGCTCTCCCTAGCATATCGGTATCAACATCGCTACCATACTAGTCTTCAACCACTGTGACAACCGCTATTCATGCAAAGCGATACTCACATCGCTATTCCCGTTTCCACTTTTCTTCAGTTCTTCATGGCCTTCAAACCTCCTTCAAGCACCAACTCTAACTTCCAAATGTTTTGCCACGTGTCCAGGAAGTTTCACATCATTTGAGCCTCGTTTGGTTATATTGGATTTACTTAAGAATATGAACCAAACCTAACAATTCTTCCATTTAGCTTGAATTCTCAAGACCTTTGTCCACAGCCACAACTCTCCATACTGAAAATCATCATACCCCACCACAAGGTATAACCACTTAGAAATGAACCATCCTAAGATTTTTTTTTTTTTTTGTTCGTTGTTCCAGCACCATGTTGAAATAAATTGCTGAAATTGTGGTGCAACTCCTCACGTCAAATTTCCAAGGAGTTCGTCAACCATCAACATCCTTTTCCACCCATACACCTTGCATCACCTTTTGATTGATACCCATGTGCAAACCTGTGAACCACTAGCTGTTGGGACCCCGGTTTACCGATTGCGCAGTGGAAGGAACTTTTAAAAATTTTATTCAATAAAGAAATACTGCGATTAGTAAACCCTAGGATCTATTTTTCGGAACAGTAAAAGCAAGAAATCGAATCCGAAATATATAAAAGAGAAGAGAAGAAACAATTTTCTTCATACCTACGTAGGAGGCTTATTCACTTTAATACGATCTGCTCCTGATTTGAATAACTTGATCTTCCTCGCTATCTCCCGGAACTGGCAACAGCGTGTGGGCACGTCACGGTATTCAGGAACCTGTATAGAGGTAAAAGAAAGAAACACAAAACAACCTTTGTTTTGTTGTCAGATGAATTCAGCCACACAAAAATAAATAAGCAAAAATATATATAAATTTTTTTCTTAAATCCAAGATATCTGATATCTTTTAATAGATATTAATAATATTTAATTAAAAATAAAATAATCACATTATCTTATCTTTCAAAATTAAATATCAAAGAACACCCTCCAATAATGATTAATTACATAATTAAATAATCTAATTATTTTAATTAACATAATTATCATTTTTATTAATTAAATAATCTCATTATTCAACTAATTCCCGATTAAACACGTGTCACTTTTGTAACACAATTAATTAGACAATCCAATTAATTAACTGTGACCCTTGTTACCTAAATTGATCGGGGTAGCAAGGGGAGCTAATGGACCCACAATATTTTAAGCTCCAATAATCTTTAAAAATAATTAATTAAACTCTTTAATTAATATTTCATGATTAATAACTTCGGTGTTATTCCACTAAAAACCTGAAGCTGCACTCTCTCAACTGTAAAAGTTTTTACCCAAACCAATAATTCTTAGTGTCTATTGATATGGCTATTACATATGGTATGATCCTCCATAAGTAGTTCATAATTAGAGCTGAGTCATAATATCCGTTATACCTCTCTAATTATATCTTTCCTTTAAGTACCATTGATTCTCTAATGAACAATAAATCCTACATTCCTTACGGAATTAGGAGAGCGCTCATATTGTTCAAGCCCCGAATCAACCCTTAAGGGAACTACTATCTACTTCTCACAAGAAGGAGTGGATTCCATTATTATGTGCAGACCTTCCCAGCCACAAGCCTAACCGCGATTCCAACATACAAAGTTATTGACCAAGAATGCAACTCCAATCTCACCTATGGTATATCAAAAACCATGATCTAACCTGAAGGAGTCGATAAGACACTCAGGATTAAGATCACCCATATATAGCCATCATTTGTTGATATATATGAATCTCATCTTGTAATGGATCTTGGTGAGAGATTCATATAGATCATGGCCCAGTCCTATATGATCACAACATATAAGGTGCCTCCATTCTTATATCACCATATGAATAGTCTAGGTTAAGACCATCGTACATTATGGAATGGACCACAGTTGTAGATTAACCACAATTAAAGTACCCAACTCTATTTGCTATCTACGAACTCTTTAGATTGCTCATCTCAAACTAAATACCTTTGTATATGACATTCATATACTCAGTTAGAGATTACATCCGGCAATCTTGGATGTCAAGTATACGTGATATAATTAAATGTATGAGATAATTTGAATGAATAAAGTACTTCTTTATTTATGTTTCATTCACATTTACAAATTACAAGTTTTAGGGCAAAAACCCCAACAATCTCCCACTTGCACTAAAGCATGTGAGACATGTCTTATAAACCTAGACTTTCTAGGTGACCTATAAACACTTTAGTCGGTAAGGTCTTCGTAAATGGATCAGCAATCCATACATCCTAACGGGATCAAATCCGTACATGAATACACTAGCATATGGTTTCTCGTTCTCCGAAGATACTTGAGAATAGTCTTAACTGTAACCCAATGGTCCAATCCTGGGTTGGACTGGTATCTGCTAGCTACTCCCATTGCGAAACAGATGTCTAGTCTCATGCATAACATAGCATACATGAGACTACCTACTGTTGACACATAGGGAACATGTCTCATATCCTCAACTTCTTGATGTGTCTTAGGACACTATTCCTTAGACAAGTGAACTTCATGCCTGGAAGGTAAATTACCTTTCTTAGAGTTCTGCATCGAAAATCGCACAAGAATCTTGTCGATATATGATGCCTGAGATAATGCTATAATTTTGTTCTTACTATCCCTTATAAGTTGGATCCCTATAACATAACTTACCTCTCCCAAATCTTTCATTTGGAATTGGCTGGCCAGTCAACCCTTTACATCAGATAACACTCTCACATCATTCCCAATTAGTAGGATGTCATCTACGTATAGGACCAAGAAAACTATTTTCTTATCAATGATGCGCTTGTAGACACAAGGCTTATCAACGTTTTGCTCGAAGCCATAGGTTTTGATAACATCATCAAACCTTTTGTTCCAAGATCTAGATGCTTGCTTGAGTCCAAAAATGGATCTTTGCAACTCGTAAACTTTTTGCTCTTGATCTGGAGACACAAATCCCTCTGGTTGCATCATGTAGATGCTTTCATCAAGATTGCCATTCAAGAATGTAGTCTTGACGTCCATTTTCCAAATTTCGTAATCAAAATAGGCAGCAAATGGATAAGAGAATTCGAATAAACTTAAACATGGCTACTGGCAAAAGGTTTGTTCATAATCGATCCTCTCCTTTTGGGTATAACCCTTGGCCACTAGCCTTGCCTTGAAGGTCTCTACCTTCCCGTCTACTCCTTTCTTTCTCTTGTAGATCCACTTACTCCCTATGGGTTTCACCTTATCTGGTAAGTCTACAAGTTCCCAGATTGAGTTAGAGTACATGGACTTCATCTTGAGATTCATGGCTTTAAGCCATTCCTCTTTATCAAGATCTTCCATTGCATTCTTAAATGTTAATGGATCATCTACACTATCAGCAGAGACAACATCTTGTCCCTCACTTACACCCAAATAGCGTTCAAGCTGTCTCACAACCCTCTCACTACGTCTAGGTGGTAGTGTATCCTGACTAGGAATCATCTGACTCTTAGATGTTAATGGATCAATAACTCTTGTTGACTGAGAACTGGTCTCACTAGGCTCCAACTCATTTAATGCAATTTTAGAACGAGGCTTATGGTCACTAATATAGTTATCCTCAAGAAATGTTGCATTTGTCGATATAAACACTTTATTATCTTCAGGACTATAGAAGTATCCACCTTTGGTCTTCTGGAGTATCCTATAAACAAGTAGACCACAGACTTGGGTTTTAGCTTTCCACTTCTGTTCTTCAGCATGTGTGCTGGAAACCCCCTAAAGTGTCGGAACATGATAACCCCCCCAAATATCAACATGGATTAAATCAAAAGGTGCTTTTGTATTGATGGAGCTTAGGGAAAAAACTTGCGAGTTTGTTTAGCAAGAGGACAAATGGAACAATCATATATTGGACAAAAACTTGTTTCGTAAAGTGAAGAGATGCTACTAAGACTTTTATTAGAGGGATGGCCAAGTCGTTGATGCAAAAGGCTAGAGTTGGTGGAGATAGCAGTTGTAATGGAGCGACACCCAACTAGCTTCGAAGTATCCAGGTAAGAAGAGTCCCGCTTGCTCAGTTCCTATCCCAATCGTCTCCTTCGAATGTTGGTCCTGAACAAAACATAGATTATTAGTGAATATTGCATAACATGAGGAAGTTTCGGCAAGTTTGGCTATGGATATCAAGTTTAGTTTGAATGATGGAACACATAGCACATCATAGAGAATGAGTTAATCGGAAAACCGTATGGTACCAATGTGTGTCACATAAGCAAGAGCATGGTTTGGCAATTGAACATGCCAGTTAATAACAGGTACGCTAGTGGTCATAAGGTTGGATGAACAAACCATGTGATCGGTTGCTCCTGTATCAAAAATCCTACGAATATCTGTATTATATGTGTTGGCACAAGTAGGAATACCTGAGAAGTTTCTCATGGTTGAAGCTGAACTTACTTTGATTTGTCATGCTAACCGATTTGGTTCAATCGATGTGGAAGAGGTGTATGCTATTGGTGTGTGAGAATCGTTCCTTCAACTTATTCCAAAGCTTGGATGCGTCATCATTGTACATCACACTTTGTGTAATGTCGGGTAAGATGGTGTTGAGGATCCATCCCTTGACGAGAAGGTTACAAAAAGTCCACTGCTTGTATTCTTTTGTCGATGTGGGTGGCGGTTTCATGACTGTGCCATCCACGAATTTGTTTTTGTTCTTAGTGGTGAGGGCCATGAGCATGGCATGGCTCCAAATGGGATAATTGTCTTGTGTTAGTAGTTGTGTCACAATGATCAAACCTGTTTGATCTGTATGGTGAAGGTAGAAGGGATCGCTCGGATCTTCATACCTGTTTGTTGAGGGCTTAGTTGCCTCTGGGATTCTTTTATTATTCTTTGCCATAAAAGTAGAAAAGAATGGTGGTTATGGTTGGATTATTTTGCTATAAAAGAGTCACTGCTCTGATACCATAATAAAATTGCAATGAATTGAGTATAATTGGATCCCTTCACATTGGAGGTTCCATTGTATATATACTATCAAGTCATAATTACATCCCATGATTTGGGCGATTACATGAATTATAGCCACAATTATAGCCAATCAGCTAAAATTGGAAATGTATAACTAAATACAAGAAAGTCAACCAATCAGTATTAATGGTATAAAGGAAAGAATCAAGGAAATAAATGGGAAAATAAATGAGAATAGTCAAGGACCAATTAGTGCTAGAATGATGACTAGGATTACGATCCTTAACATCAATCGGTGCTAGAATCACGACTAGAATCACGATCCTTAACACTTATGAATCATAACAGAGTTGGACACAGACTCTTTGAATCTCTCTTTAAGAGCTAACATATAGCCTGACTTCATAGTATAGGAGACCCTTTATCAAAGTGCCAGGTAAGGCAATCATGACCTCCACACAGACTAACATGGATGGAGAGAACAGCCCCTTTGTCAATAAGAAGGAAAACCTGGTCCAATTTATTCATGTCCCAGCTATAATGATCCTTGTCAAGGAAATCTGCAACAAGGAAATCAGAACTGGGAAAGGAGGTGATGGGCTTGAAGGTGCTGGGCCTAGGAATCCACTGATCGTTGAAGGCTGAGATATGACAACCATCCCCAACTTTCCAACGCAGACCTTTCGAGAGCAGAGATCTACCACATATTAAACTTCTCCAAAGAGCACCAAGAATTCAGAGGGAGCAAGAAGGAAATCGCAATTTTTAAAGTATTTGAACTTTAGCACCTGAGCCACTAACGAATCAGGGAAGGAGATCAGCCTCCAAACCTACTTGGCCAACATCGATTGGTTGAAAAGAGAGAGGTCTTTCAATAGAGTCTTTTGTGACTATTAATAATAATGAGTGACGGTATTTGTACCTGTCAAAATTGTTTGTACACCTCTTTGTAAATACAAACCAATAAAATTTATTTTTTTAAAAAAAATATACTATATAATTATAACCCAATTGATACAAAAAATATATGTTGTTTTAAAAGATTATTATATTATATTTTTATAAATAAACCTCACTAAAACAGTTTTTAAATAATTATTTTTTTTATTTATTTTTTATTTTTTATTTTTTATTTTTTATTTTTTTATAAAAAGAACAATTATGGGATGTATTTATCAAAGGGGTGCACATACAATTTAAGAGTAGTAAGTTAAAGAAAAACATGTAAACCAAAATATTCTTGAGGTTGTAATTAATATGGGCCAAATAATTCCAAAAACATGTTGGGTTGGTTGTGGCCTTATTTGGCCCAAATTGTAAGGATCACATATTCACATCCATTTCAAGAAACCTAATTTTATTTTATTTTTATTTTTTGAACTAAGAAACCCTAAAAATATAACAAAAATCTAAAGACTAATATTACTTAGTCGCACATCATCCCTTAGCAAAGTTGGTAGTGCACCTCATTTCCACAAAAGTAGTGAGGGGCTCAAATTTCACGATGCATATTTTACAAACATGTGTGGGGAGTTTTCTTCCTGGGTTGTGGGAGTAGATATCCGGTTATTACTATTGTAATAGTTTTTGTAACACTTCAAAAAAAAAAAAAATACAATTTACTTGGTCCATCTTCAAAAAAATAAAAATAATAATAATATATATTTAGTTCAATTTTTTTTTTTTAAAGAATTTATACTAAATGGTACGATATGTGATTTATAAATGCCGCGTTGATTATAAAATAATGTAATAATTTCAAAATGTTGACAACAGCCCACATTATTTAGGATAATAAAATGATTTTTGAATAAAACTTCTGGCCTAAGCAATATTACTTAAATTGAAAATTGAAAAATGAAGGCATGTGTAGCTAGACTTATGAGACGGAACAAGACTGGATGGGACAAAAAACACCGTAAGTTGTCCCATCCAAAACTGGCCAAACTAATCCCATACATGAGCAAGTCACAAAAAGACATTTTTACCTTTAATATTTCCAAAAATGTTCAATACACTACCTAAACCTCATCTCTCGCTCTCGTTTATCATCAGATCCCTCTCAAATTCCTCTCTCTCTCTCTCTCTCTCTCTCTCTCATCCCTCTCTCCGTGAATAGTTTCTAGTGTGGGTCAATTTGGCAATGAGTTTCACCCGTCTCTATCTCACAGCCTCCGCCATTTCACGGTGAGTTTTCTTCCAACCAAGAACACCATCTTGTAGTTCTCTATGTTGCTGGTTATGTTCTGTATTTTATTTTTATTTTTTTTTATTTGTTTGGTTTCTAGGGAAGTGGAGGAAAAAAGGAAGTGGAAGCTGGGTTTTTGACAAATGGATGTTCTGTGTTCGAAAAATAAAAAGAAAAAAACAAATTATGAATCTTGCGCTCTTGATATTGAAACCCTAAATAAAAATCAAAGCTTTTGCTTGATTGAATTAAAATCCAGACTATTTAGATGTGTAAAGGTGGATTCTTTTTCATTGTTTACAACCCAAATCCTCTAAAAATTATCAGATTTAAACTTTTTTTTTTTCTTTTAATGTTTCTGGGAGCCAAACAGAGGGATAAGGTTTTTCAGGAATTGTAGAGACTAGAATGGAGATTGTAGAGACGAGAGAGAGAGAGAGTCTAAAGCTTGGATAGAAAATGGTGGTGGGCGGCAGTTGGCTTGAGGATTGATAACTACCATCACCGGTTTTTCATTTTTTTTTTATTTAAATAAAAGAATAAAAATGATATAAGTATGATTGTGTGAAGAAAAAAAAAATCTGCCTAATAATAATTAAAATTGAACAAAGCTTAAAATAAAAAAATTGAACAAACATTTTCATTCGTAATATATTTCACTTAGAAGTTCTAGTATATTTCATATAAAATAATTCAATACAATTATCTAAATAACAATTGTATTTAACTATGTTTAAAAGAAAAGAAATTGATATTTATTAAAAAAAAAAAAATTAGGAATTGGCCTTGAATTCAAATATACAATATAACAAAGTTAAAAATAAAATAAGATAAAATAAAAATTAGTCTTGCACTTAATTTTGACCATAATTAAGTTGCCTACGTATCCTCCACCAATGTAGAGGCATCAAAGGCCACGTAATTCTTTTACCTTTAATTAGATGTTTGGTGTTGGAGGTTGGAAGTTGGAATGGAATCAATTCGCTGCCTTACGTTCCCGTGATTTGGTCATCTTCGAAGAAACCATTCACTATCTCCGGCTGGAATTCTTGTTGTCTGTATTTTGCGTTTGTCCAATCATCAACATACGCCTAAAGTGATTGTGGACACATAACGATTTCCACATGCACTAAATTCTTGTTCCACAGCAACGGTAGGAACCGTCGTTCCAAAAATTTGTTTGGCAATAATAGCCAAAATTGGAAATTCCTATTCATGATCCTTCCACCAAACCTGGTGTTATAGGCAAAAATAGTCGTGGCAGACACGTCATCATTATATAAAGCCACGTAAGCAGGGGTCAAGAAAAGTCAACTAATGGAACAAGAAATCCCCCACGAGAACTCGTTCGGGAAAAGAGTAAGCTGCCCGACCACCAGCAAAGATAAGCTGCTCGGGCAACAAATCTTACTCGGGCAAGTACTCGGCATAGTCGGGAATCAGTGAAAACAGATAGTCATCAGCGTCTATATTCAAAACACAGGGCGTAATCAGCGGCAAGCAACTCCATGATAAGCAACAGTGTGGCTGCAGAGTTCAAATAAGGAAACAGGTAGATTTTCCGCAAATAAAGGAGGAAGAATCAGAGTCAGACTTGGATTCAACCGAATCAGGAAATATACAACAGAAAGAGAATCCGAATTCGTTTAGGATTAGAACACACAATTAGGGCACCACATACCAAACCCTAATTAACCACATGTATAAATACCCCCTTTATACATGCAAAGGGGGGACGAGAGAAATAGCTTGAGAGATTATAGTGCAATATTCTTGTAATCATTCTTCATAGTGAATTTTGATTTCGTTGCTTAGGCAACAATCCGTGGATGTTTCTCCGATCATTGGAGTTTTACCACGTAATTGCTCGTTGTTTCTAATTATTTCTTATTGATTTTGGTCACTATCGTTCATAAATTATAGCAATTAAAAAGTAGATCATTGACTCGGTGAACACCAAAAATCACCGTCAACAATTGGCGCTAGAAGGAGGGGGACCCGGAAACTTGTGATAGCAATGGCCGGCGAAGGAGATGGTAGCGATTCCAGGTACAGTCAAGGCGTGCCAAGTAACGAGCTGGAGGATGACACCACGCTCAATACTGCGGATGCCACCCTAACGACGGCAGACTAGTCAGTCCCACAACTAATGAAGAAATTGCACAGCGATTTCATGCTTCTCTGCAACAACTTATATCGGATGCAGCAAAGCAAGGAATTGACCTTTCCACCACGGGAGGTTTGATGTCGCCTCACAGTCTGTCCGCCCCAAACCAGCAGGCTGCGAGATTGCGTTCTGCAGTGGTGATACCAACGCCTGATGCACCCCTAAAAGTAAGACGAGATCCTACAGGCAAACTAGAGATATTATCCGAAAGAGTGAATAGGAGGAGTAGGGAGCATAGAGAGGGGAATGATTCTGACAAAGGTTACGATCAAGATCGGATAGTTGTAAATCGAGATCACCCTAGGAGGAGCAGTCACCGGAGAGACCGGTCTTCGTCCTCGGAAGAAAGCGAGCAGAATCATCATCGCAAGCGCCAAAGGGGCACAGTTCGGCTGCATGACCTAAATCGAGATCACAGAGAGTTGAATCCGGGGGAAAGGGGTCAAAAGTTGACCATAAGTCAAAATTTCAATGTGATAGGGGAACCAGAAGGAGACAGGGATATACTTATACAGAGTCTGACCCGGGAAGTTCAGAACAATCGTCGACAAATGGATGCTTTAGTCAGGCGATATGGGCGTAATGAGCTGTCTGATGACGAATCCGGAAGCCCTTTCACTAATGGGGTCCTGAGGACACCTTTCCCGGAGAGATTCAGGATGCCACACGTGGAGCTGTTCAAGAAAGATACCGATCCAAAAGAACATGTCCGGAGATATAGGAGCGCTATGGCACAATATGTCCATAATGACGCACTGCTATGCTTGAATTTTCCTCAGACCCTTGGGGATCTAGGCTCTCGGTGGTTTGGTAGATTACCAGCAGCAAGCATAAACAGCTTTGGCGAGCTCAGCAAAGCTTTCTCAAGGCAGTTCCTCGGGAATGTACATAGGAAAAAATCGGTAGCTCACTTGTCCCAACTCAGACAGGGAAAAGATGAGTCGCTAAAGAAATATCTAGGGAGATTCGGTCAGGAAGTGTCCGAAATTGGGAGTGCCAATGACGAAGCAATAATTGCTGCGTTCATCAACAACCTTCAGAATGGCCAATTGTCATTTGACCTCAGAAGAGCCCGACTAACCAGCTACGCTGATATGATGGACATGGCAGGGGGTACGCCTTGGCTGAAGAGGAAGAAATTGCCACAGGAGGTTACTTCGTACATGGTGGTCGCCCAGAGGGATCCAAAACCAAAGACCAAACAAAGGCACCCGACGCCAAAGGAGACAAACAGAGGAACAAAGCGCGGGATGGTTGGGATGGACGGCGATCATACGACCCGAAAACCGATCAACCGCGACAGAAGTTCCAAGGCAGATATACTAATTACACCCCTCTGAAGAAAGATCAAGGCGAAATCTTGGCAATCCTAGAAGAGAAGAACATGTCCAAAGAACCGCCTAAGCAGTCAACATATGCTCGAAGAGACACCACCAAATATTGTCGTTTCCATAAGGAAAACGGGCACGAGACATCCAAGTGTTTCCAATTAAGGGACCACATTGAAACCCTCATCAGGGAAGGACACTTGAAAGACATTGTCCTCAAGAAGGTGGATAGGGCGGATAGACAGAAGGATAGCCGGCAGGACGGACGGGCAAGAAAGTTCAGTCCCAAGAAAACTGAGGATGAAGGAGCAATTAACACTATCTTTGGAGGACCGGCAACTGGCAAGAGTAACAGGGAAAGGACCCAGGAAATCCGGGAAGCCATGGAAGCGCGGAGGGATCTAGACGTCAATTCCATTGAACCCGACCTGAAAAGAATCAAAGAGGGGTGGGATCCGATCATATTCACAGAAGCCGACTCACATGGAATAGATGTTAGGCCAAATGACGCACTAGTGATCGACGCGCGGATCAGTCATAGAGAGGTTCATCGAATTCTGATTGACAATGGGAGTTCAGCGAATATTCTAAGTGCAGAGGTATATGACCAGCTGAGGTTAGATAGAAAAGACCTACAGCCATTTCCCACACCCCTTAGAGGATTTGGGGGAGTCGAGGTAAGGTCGCTAGGCACGGTGAAATTACCCGTGAAGATTGGGAAAACACCTTGCCAAAAAACTGTGCTACTCGACTTTGTGGTGGTGGATACAGAAAACTGGCCATACAACGCCTTATTGGGCAGACCATTCTTGAATAAAACCAAGGCGGTGACAGCCACCTATGCCCTCATGATGAAGTTCCCGACAGAATATGGAGTAGGAGTAGGAGTAGTTAAGGGGTCGCAAGAGATGGCTCGAAGAGCAAACTTGTCAGTATACAAAGATAGGGAAGTACACCAAGTGTACACGGTAACGGCCCAGCAAAAGGTGCAAGAACCGGAAGAGCAGGCAGAAGTGCCTAAAGAGTTTGAATTGGATCCCAGAGAAGAACCTGAAATCAGAAAGGATGAGCCAACCGAAGAAGTGGCCCTGAATCTGGCGGATCCGAGTAAGACGGTGAAGGTGGGGGCAAGTTTAAATATGCATGTCAAAAACCAACTTGTCACATTGCTAAGAAACTATGAGGATGTTTTTGTTTGGGGTCACGAGGACATGCTGGGAGTAGACCCAAAGGTGATATCACATTGCCTTTCCATCAACCCAGAGTCCCGACCAGTGGTACAAAAGAGAAGGTTGTTCAATCCAGAGAGAAGCGTCGTAATCAAGAACGAAGTGGAGAAGTTATTTTCCGCAGGATCGATAAGGGAAGTTAAGTACCCGGAGTGGGTAGCCAATGTAGTATTGGTCGAGAAAAAGAATAATCAATGGAGGATGTGTGTAGATTTCACTGACTTGAACAAGGCTTGCCCGAAAGACAGTTTCCCACTTCCAAGGATTGACCAGCTGGTAGATGCAACGGCAGGATACGAACTACTAAGCTTCATGGATGCCTACTCGGGATACAATCAGATTCGGATGAACAAAGCAGACGAAGAAAAAACATCTTTCACCACGGATCAAGGGTTGTATTGCTACAAAGTGATGCCATTCGGATTAAAAAATGCTGGAGCAACGTACCAAAGGTTGGTGAACCGGATGTTTGCTCGGCAGATCGGGAGAAACATGGAAGTCTATGTGGATGACATGCTGACCAAGAGCACTACGGCTGAAAAACATTCGGAGGATTTGAAGGAAACCTTCGATGTCCTGAGGAGATATAAAATGAAGCTTAATCCCAGTAAATGTGTGTTCGGAGTACCCTCGGGGAGGTTTCTAGGCTTTCAGGTTCACCAAGGAGGAATCGAGGTAAATCCCGAGAAGATCAGAGCACTAGAAGGAATGGCTTCACCAAAGACATTGAAAGATGTACAAAGGCTGACGGGATGTCTTGCGTCACTCAATCGGTTCATTGCCAAGTCAACAGACAAGTGTGCCCCATTCTTCAGGGCAATAAAAAAGGGAAAAGGGCTCGAGTGGAGTACAGAATGTGAAGAAGCCTTTCAGAAGTTGAAAGAATATTTGGGGAGAGCACCTATCCTTTCAAAACCGGTGGCGGGAGAAACATTGTACTTATACCTGTCGGTCACAGAAGTGGCGACAAGTTCGGTATTAATCCGGTTAGAGGAAGGGATACAAAAACCAGTGTATTACACCAGTAAGGCATTGTTACCAGCAGAAACCAGGTATTCACCGGCGGAAAAAATAGCGCTAGCACTAATCACATCGGCCAGGAAATTGAGGCTATATTTCCAAGCGCATACGATAGAAGTATACACTGACTGCCCATTGAAACTAATTCTCCAAAAGCCGGAGGTGTCGGGAAGGCTGACCAAATGGGCAGTGGAACTAAGCGAATATGACATCAGATACACACCTAAAACGGCAATTAAAGGGCAGGCGGTATCAGATTTTATAGCAGAATTCACCGAGCCAGATGCCGAGGTAAGAAGGACAATGGAAGATGAACAGACTGGTAAACTACAATGGAAGTTACATGTAGACGGATCATCGAACACACAAGGCAGCGGGGCAGGAATAGTCATAACAACCCCCGAGGGAGATACCGTGGAGTGTGCCATGAGATTTGATTTCAAAGCAACCAACAATCAAGCAGAGTATGAAGCCTTGTTGGCCGGCCTAAGGGTTTGCATAGCATTAGGGGCAGACGAGCTGGGGATTTACAGCGATTCACAAGTCGTGGTTAATCAAGTACTGGACGAATACCAGGCGAGGGAAGAGCACATGATAGTTTATTTGAACATTGCAAAAAGGCTACTTAGAAAATTCAAAGAGTACAAAATCTCTCAGATCCCTCGGGAAGAGAACGAGAAAGCAGATGCTTTGTCCAAACTAGCTTCAGCCACCACAATGGCACATCTGACTAAACCAAGTACAGTTGAACCAGAGGAAATCATGATAGCGGAGATCCGACCAAGCCCAAGCGACTGGACATACAAACTCAAAAAGTACCTGGAGGAAAATATACTACCGGAGGATGCAGTGGAAGCAAAACGCATCAGATACAGGTCAACCCGGTACACAATTCTAAGGGGAGAATTATACAGGAGAGGATTCTCAAAAGTACTGCAAAGATGTGTGGCCGGTGAGGAAACCGAAAAAATCCTAAAAAGTGTCCACAGTGGAGTGTGTGGGAACCATACCGGGGGTAAAAGCCTAGCACACAAGGTGCTTAGGCAAGGATTCTACTGGCCGACCCTGTTCGCAGAGGCGCAGCGGTTCGCAGAGAGCTGTGAAACATGCCAAAGAATAGCGAACGACATTCGGCAACCCCCAGAATTACTCAGAAGTTTAACCTCACCATGGCCCTTCGCCATGTGGGGGCTCAACCTAATAGGACCAATGCCCAAGAGAACAAAGGGAGGGGCAAAACACGCCATTGTGGCAGTGGACTATTTCACCAAATGGGCAGAAGCAGAAGCAGAAGCACTGGTACACATAACGGAGGCAAACACCACCAGCTTTGTCAAGAAGAACATCATATATAGGTTCGGGATCCCGAGTATCATTATAACTGACAATGGAACCCAGTTCGACAACAAGAAGT
Source organism: Acer campestre (assembly GCA_954870605.1). NCBI lineage: Eukaryota > Viridiplantae > Streptophyta > Magnoliopsida > Sapindales > Sapindaceae > Acer > Acer campestre. The sequence goes on along the minus strand of OX940802.1, from coordinate 30,642,749 downwards.
TCAGAGAAATGTGTGAAGAATTCAAGATCACGAACTATTACGCATCACCGGCTCACCCTCAAACCAATGGCCAGACAGAGGCTGTGAATAAAGTGATCAAGCATACACTGAAAGCAAAACTAGAGGCAAAGAAAGGTGGCTGGGCGGACAAACTGCCCGAGGTGTTATGGGCGTACCGAACAACGATGAGGTCGTCCACCGGGGAGACTCCTTTTGCGCTGGCATTTGGGACAGAAGCTGTAATCCCAGCAGAAACAACTTTTACATCCCCCAGGATACAGTTATACAGCCCCGAGCACAATATAGATATGCTGCAGAAGAACTTGGACGAACTTGAGGAAATCAGAGATACAGCACAAGTAAGAAATTCCGCGTACCAACAAAGGGCTGCGAGGTACTACAATTCCCACGTTCGGGAGCGGAGGTTCCAACTTGGAGACTTAGTGCTAAGGAGAGTATCCCCAAACACCAAAGATAAATCTTCGGGATCTCTCGCCGATAAATGGGAAGGGTCATACATCATCAAAGGAGTTGTAGGACACGGGGCCTACATAATAGCCCGACCAGGGGGTAGCTTAGTACCCCGACCATGCAACGCACAATACCTAAAGATCTTCTATCCCTGAGAGACCTAACAATATTTTTATAATTTAACTTATTCTGCTTTTAGTTCCCGCCTTTATTGTTTCAGGTTTATTTGTTGGTTTCATAATCATGTTCATCTAATAAAGTTCATGTTGATCATTCAATAAAGTCCAGTTACTAGCACCGAATAATTCAGCAGAATTGATAGTCCATGAGCAACATTTCAAACAGCGACTGACCAAAAGTCGGTCGGATAAACACCAGAAAATTCGGGCACAATAAGGCCGCGAAAGAGCGGACGAGCGGTGCCCGAAGGGCGGAAAAGCTATAGTAGCATGCCCGCCTAGTTAAGGCGATAAGAACGTATCCCTTAGCAAAAAGGCAAAACCGAGGCACTAGAATGAACTGGAAAATTGCTCGGAGCGCCGCTAGAAAGGCTAGTGAGATGCGCAGCTGTGTTGGCCGGTACAAAGTACCCCAACGATTCGGTGAAACCTTGCACAGATAAAACCGGGAGACGTCCTAGGTAACTTGTGCAAGGACCTTGATGTATGGTCGTGGCGAGCCTCGGCGTAACGTTGAGGTAAAACAAAATCAAAAATAAAAGCCAGTTACATGAGACACTCGGCCAAAACTAGTTACCGATTAAATAAGATACGCGGTTTAAAGTATTGAAAGGCCAGTCACATGAGATACTCGGCCAAACTAGTTACCGGTTAAATAAGATACACGGTTTAAATTATTAAAAGGCCAGTTACATGAGATACTCGGCTAAAATTAATTGCTGATTAAATGAGGCACTCGGTCAAAGTAAAGAGGGATTCCTGAAGGACCCGAATCCCTTAGGACCGAGTATGAAGAAAGCCAAATAAAAGTAGGCGAAACGAATCTAGGTTGTCCCATTCACACGGCCGCAGAAAATTCTATGAGAAAAAATCCGTATGTATATATATATATATGAAAAGAATGCAAATATACAAGTATAGTTGTACAAATACAGTTACAAATAGTTACACTGTTAGTCTGCTACAAAAAAAAACTTGAAGTTAAATAATCAAGAGGGTGGCGCTGGGGGTCGGGAGCCGCTTCCGCCAACATCTGGGTCAGGCTCCATCACGTACTCGCTCAGCAGGCTTTCATCCGAGGGCCAAACAATGACGTCCTCCTCCTCCTCGACCATCCAGTCGGTATAATCAATCCCGGGGACGGGTCCCAAATCAGGTGTCTCGTTGTCAATCCCCGCCTTCTCACAGGCATAGAAAGTGGAGAAGGAGTCAGCAGAAGGAACCTCAAGGTGCATGGGATGTGGCGCTTTACCTTTGCTTCTACAATATGCTCGCCACTCTCACATCTGGACCTGAAGAGATTCCAGAGAGGTTTCCACATGCTTTTTGATTTGAGAGGCTCCAGTTGGCCCTAGCCCGATCAGTCGCCCTATTCTTCTGCTTGAAAAATTCCCCAGCCGAGACCATTCCCCGCTGGAATTCGCGCAGAAGCAAAGCATCATAGGCTAGAGATCTCTTGAACCGATCAACACTTTGTATTTCCAGCTCCAGCCTAGCTTCCTTCGATAGGGATCTGACTGTCAAGGCCTGACGCTCCAAGTCTTCAATTCGGCGCTCATAAGCAGACTTGGCGTCTTCAGCGGTCTACTCAGCCTGGAGCAAAGCACCTTGAGTGGATGATAGCTGATCCTGCAGAATTTTAACCTCATCAGCGGCGGAAGATGCTCGCTGCTCAGCCTCCAATTGCCGAGCCAGGCATTGATCCAAAAGCACCTGACTCGACTTAACCCCCTCTTGACAAGCCCGCTCAGCCCGAGAGCAACTGTCCTCACTCTCCTTAAGTTGGGCTTCCAGCTGCCTTATTCTGTCCTCCTGGGCTTCGCCGGCCCGACAAGCCCCGGACATTTCAGCCACCATCTGCAGCAAGTTAATAAAAAAGAAAGAAGGAATTACTTACGTACGGAAAGAGGAAATACGAGATCTTAGACATAACCAAGGCATTACTTACGTAAGAGGCGCTGTTGAAAAAGTTGCAGAGCCGGTCAGACACAGTCCCCGCCCTGAATTGACTCCAATGATCCTCCCCGATGTAGGCTCGGCCTGAAGCCATGGCCCTTAGCATGGTCTCGGGGGTAGGATCATCGGTCTGGGGGAAGGACTCCGAACCGCCAACACTGGTCTCAAGAAGCTTAGCGGTCGAGGCTACCCGAGGAGAATCGGTTAAGCCTTCAATATTATCCTTGACCTGATCCAGTGGAGGGGCCGCGCCTACATCCTTTCGAACCGCACCCTCCCCTTCGTCATCCGAGGATGAATCTATGTAAGCGACCACTCGGGGGATCTTGGACGTTGGGCGGCCAGGAGAAAACGAAGCCTTCCTTTTCCCGGGCTGTCTCCCACGAGAACTCGAGTCAACCGCCTGATCTTCAAAAATCTTGCCAGGCTGCCCCACCTCGACATCGCTACCTCCGGGGGTAGGAGTGGGATCGACAGGTGCTGGGATCTCCGGAACAGCGGCAGCCGGCTCGGTAGAAGTCAGGATCTCTAGAACGACCGTGCCCGAATGCCCCCCGACTGCTTCAACACCTTGAGAAGTATTACTTGGTGTATGTGCAGCAGAACGGGGAAATTGGACCCACCGGGGAAGCATGCCCGCTCAGACTCGGAGGGGTACCCCACCTTTTCTTTCCCCTTGGAAGTAGAAGGACCCCTTTGGTCGCCCTGATCAGCGTCGGTCCTACTTACTCCAAAGAGTCCCGGGTCGCCCACGGCCTCAGTCGAACGCGCGGTCATGTCATGACAATGGGCTTCCCCGGGCACATATTCATGCACCCTCTCTTCCTCGTCTTCATCGGGAAAATCCTCGGAAGCGCTCCCGTCAGAGTTGTCTTCGGGAGGGGCTATCCTAGAGTCTCGCTGACGAAGGGCCTCCTTCCGGTTGGCTTCCACGATGCCCTTCATCCGGCGGGCCTGAGCGTCGCAGACTATGTCTACATCAAACACTTAAAAAAAAAAAAAAAAAAGAGCCCGAGTCAGTAGATTAATTTCGGAATAAGAATACAGGAATACAAAAAATATATATAACAGTAAACTTACGACGTCTGCGGCACGCGGAAATCTGGGGAAAGAGGCGAGCTTTAATCATCTTCCCCTCATCGTATAGATAGGGTTTACCCATCTTCTCCAAAGGACGGACAGCAGCCCGAGCCAAGGTCTTAAGCTCCTCGTCCGTAAAGGCTGAAGTCGTGTGGTTCCATTGGGGCGAGCAGAAGTAGCGAGGAACCCTGCAGGTCATCCGAGTGCCATCCAGATCGAAGCTGATCGATTGGCCCCATCGTTTGCCCACAAAGAACCAACTATTCTTCCAAAATTTGTTTGAGGTGGGGAAGCCCCATACAAACCCCTTCATCTTCTCATCCGTGGTCGGCTCAATTTCACCCTTGACCACTACGTCCTTGGGAACCCAGAGCTCGGGCTGGGTCGATTGAAGGAAGTAAATTCCCGTCTTCCCCACGGGAATTTCGCGAGGTGTGGGAGGTGGTCCCTTCATTCTATGCCACATGCACCACATGCACATCAAAATCCGGTAGCTATTCGGAGTCAGCTGTGCCGGAGCAAGTCGGGCCTCGGCCAGAAACCAAGTAATAAAAGGCTGGAGAGGAAGTGTAACACCGTAGGTGAGCATCGCCCCGTAGATCGCCACGTGGCCAAGAGGGGGGTTCCATGCGGCTCGACCATCAGCGGGCGTCAGTGAGATCACATTACTGTCCAGATCGAACCGCCGCATATACTTTTTTATCTCCTCAGGGCAGACCACATTTAGCTCGACATCATAAGCGCATATACACTCGGGAGAAAAGGGGATGCGAGTGGCCCTGTGCTCATCCTCAATATCACCCTCGGTAACCCTCTGAGCCCCAACTCGGCTCTCCAGCGAGTGAGAATCCTTGTAAACTTTGCGAGTGCTCATCCTTTTTCCTGGTCGTCTCCAAGGCCGAGTGTCAGCAGAAGAGGAAGAAGAATCCGACCAAGCTTTAGGCTGGTAGTCGGGAGGCGATGAGTCCGAAGAGACAGAATGGACTTCAGGAGGAGGTGGAACCCCGGAAGGAATAGAACTTTCACGGTAAACTGCAGAAACGTCAGCGTCAGTGAAATGCGGCTGATCAAAGAGAGGTGGTTTTAGTAAATTGTGGACAACCGACGCAGTATGAGCATCATTTTGCTCAATAGCAATCATACCAACAGTAAAAAGACGGTACCTAGTTGCAGAATCCATGAGAACTAACCTCGATATAGCAAGAAATGGAGACGATGAAAACTGCAGAGAAAATCTTCGAGAGAAGGTCAGGGGGTTGAAGCAGAAGAACTCAATAAACAGGAGATGCGGTTGAAGCAGAAGAACTCAATAAAGCAGGAGATGCGGTTGCAGCGGATGAACTCGATAAACAGAAGATGCAAGCAAGTTCTTCAGAGAGTACACAAAGATTGTAGGAAACGAAATAAGAAAAAGAAGAAAAGCACCACCATAGCCAGTATATATATGCGGCACATTGATTTCAAAAATAAATAAATAAATAAATAAATAAATAAATAAAACACAAAACCCTAGGAGAAACACAAAGAAGCGGGAAAGCAGAGGGGCGTGGGCGATGACGTAGTCTGCACGCAAGCGAACAGAAAGGTTATGTCTCATAAATGCATCATACCACCATCGTACCACAGCCAAACAAAAAAGGACAAGTGGCAACCGAAGAGCGCATTGAGCCCCAGTGAGCAGAAACATCACCATCAAAAGATTTCTGAAATGATTGATAAATTGAATGCGTGCGGTCATAATTAAGACACGTCATTTAAGAGTTTTGAAGCAAACGAGGATACATTAATACAGAAAAAGACAAACGGGGACTAGTTGTAAATGAGTATGAGGTTAAATATTTGACCCGAGAGGAACTGACTCAGCAAGATCGGCACAAATATTTAAGGGGGTATTGTTATAGGCAAAAATAGTCGTGGCAGACACGTCATCACTATATAAAGCCACGTAAGCAGGGGTCAAGAAAAGTCAACTAACGGAGCAAGAAATCCCCAATGAGAACTCGTTCGGGAAAAGAGTAAGCTGCCCGACCACCAGCAAAGATAAGCTGCTCGGGCAACAAATCTTACTCGGGCAAGTACTCGGCATAGTCGGGAATCAGTGAAAACAGATAGTCATCAGCGTCTATATTCAAAACACAGGGCGTAATCAGCGGCAAGCAACTCCATGATAAGCAACAGTGTGGCTGCAGAGTTCAAATAAGGAAACAGGTAGATTTTCCGCAAATAAAGGAGGAAGAATCAGAGTCAGACTTGGATTCAACCGAATCAGGAAATATACAACAGAAAGAGAATCCGAATTCGTTTAGGATTAGAACACACAATTAGGGCACCACATACCAAACCCTAATTAACCACATGTATAAATACCCCCTTTATACATGCAAAGGGGGGACGAGAGAAATAGCTTGAGAGATTATAGTGCAATATTCTTGTAATCATTCTTCATAGTGAATTTTGATTTCGTTGCTTAGGCAACAATCCGTGGATGTTTCTCCGATCATTGGAGTTTTACCACGTAATTGCTCGTTGTTTCTAATTATTTCTTATTGATTTTGGTCACTATCGTTCATAAATTATAGCAATTAAAAAGTAGATCATTGACTCGGTGAACACCAAAAATCACCGTCAACACCTGGATTCTAAATTTACTATCTTCTAAAAATTCATGATTGGTTTCTAAATATCGGTCAAACTCATAATTCAAGTCAGATGAGAATGAATAAGATATTCGTATTTTTTTGGCTATTTGGGAAACCAATCGATCCTATAAACCCTTTAATTTAAATGTTGAGCAGTACCATCAGATGTGGGTTGGGGTTGTGAAACCGACATGTTCAAATACAGACCATATATTTTAAGATATCACTACAAGAAAAAAGATTACCGACAACGGGCAATGCCCGTTGTAGATGCATATCTACCATGGGCACGTGGAAAAGTGCGCTTTTCCACAACGGTCATTGCCCGTTATAGATAACATACCTACTACGGGCAATGTCCGTGGTTGATGTGTTAGTTACAACCGGCATTGCTCGTGGTCGATGAGTATTTTAAAAAAAAAAAACAAAAACAAAAACAAAATTAATTTATTGATTTTATATGTAGCCTGTTTAGTGCAAATAATTGAAAAATCAAACTCTAATGCATTCAATATAAAAATCCACAAGCATTCAATATATATATATCTTAAAATTTATAAATCCATAAACATTCAATTAAAAATCTTCAAGTATTAACATTACATTCACCCATGAACATTCACTCAATTAAAAAGTCTACTAGTACGAACCAAAGCAAGCAAATACTCTAAAGTTAACAAAACAATCACAATATGAATTGCAGGCTACGACAGTGTATAATCTCTCAGCACTAGAATTTTCCTCTATGATCATCTTCTACAACTTACACTACAATCAAAGGCTTATTTTGCCTTCTTAACAGTATAGTTGACAAAACTTAAAATGTGAGAAATCATATCGTATTATATTTCCTTCCTACGGAAAAGATAAGAAACTCTGGAAGTGAAGTATCTTACGAAACGTGAAAGCAAGAAACTCTATATCTCCACTCAGTCTCCCCAGATGCTCCTATCCAACCTCTTTTATCTGTAAGTATAAAATAGCTATAATCACTAATCAATACCTGTCAAGCCAACCACCATTATTTATAATGACAAACTCAACACGAATTTCATGAAACATTGCAGACCATTTAACTATAAAATAAACATTAGAGAAAACAAAGTAAATATCTTTTTGTAGTGATTTGTAATGATATGATATGTAAAACAAAGACAACTTCACATATACTAGCACAGTATTAGAAAATTAATGAAACTGTAGTTGAGAGATTATAAAATTGAAAATCAAAATTATATCAAGAAATTAGACTAACCACAAAAATGCAAATTATATGCAGTAAATTAGGCTATACATATATACACTCGTTATCACTTATTAGTAACTTGTGCAATTGAACAAAATTCAAAATCTATAACTGGCAATCCAGTTAAAATCACCTCCGAGGACACTGTGCGATAAAATGACGAGGAATTGGCCAACTCTCTGCATCTGCTATGTTCAATACGTTCCTGAAAGAAATAATGAAATTTGTAAGTACACATATGACATATATAAAGACAAAACAGAATCAGTCACAATATTATAAGCAAAGTGAAACAAAACACGTTTAATTTACTCAGATCTAAACTACAAATGCAAATGGGTCTAATCCTTATTCGACAAATAAGAAATGGGTTTTTGGTCAATTTCTTTCAATTTACTCGAATCCAAACTTCCAATGCAAATGCCATAATCAATATATATATATATATATAATCAAATAATCAAAACAAACCTTTTACTATGAAATGTCATTCTAGTGCAAATGCAAATGGCTTCAATCAAACAAACCTTTTACTACGAAAAAAATCCTACCCCACCATCTCCTCCTTGCTTCTCTTTAAAATTTATAACCAATTTATAATTTTTATTAAAAAAAATATGGAATAAAAACAAAGGAGGTTACGAAATAGGGGTGTAATGGGTTCCATCTCCCAACAACTACATGCTACAAATAGAGACTGCTGGGATTGATAAAAGCCCAAACAAGTATCTCACTTAACCTAGAATCTGCAATAACCCGTTAAAAATCTGACATAGATAATATTGTTTAGAGCGATAGAGAGAGATTTTTCACCTTAGTCGTGGGTGGCGGTTGATGCGTGAGAAATGATGCAGCTGGACTAGGTCGAGAGAGGAGAGATCGAGGTTGATCGGTGGGGTCAAAGAGGAGGAGGAGGAGCAGGAGCAGGAGCAGGTCCTTAGAATCGTGAGAGAAAGATGTGATGTTAGGGTTTTACAGTTTGGGGATTTCTTGTAGTGGTACCTTCTTAGAGATTGAATTGACACCATCAGACTGCTTGTCAGCACCAACCTTCCTTGGGATCCTATCACCTGTTTGAGAATAGTTGGGTGATTTTTCCATACCGAAAGAGTTGTGATTGACAGTGTTGACAGTTATATTCTCTGCATTGCTTTCAGTCACCATATTCAATGTTGCTTCTCCATCAAGCAGTCCATGTGGATTCCCTGAAAATTATTGAAATTTGTTTAATAGCGGTTCTTTGTCCGGACCTGCAAGAGAAAGATCTTCATCTTCTTCACAAGAGAAAGATCTTCTCTTCAAACAAAATAAGAGTTCTAACCTTTCAAAATAAGAGTTCTGTTGATGTGTGAGTGGCGGGACTTCTCAAAATAAGAGTTCTGTTGATGTTGATGCGTGAGCAACAAGAGTTCTGTTGGTCGATCGAGAGAGAAAAGGTGGAGGTCGATCGAGAGAGAAGAGATGTTAGGTTTAGCAGTTTAGGGATTTTTGTTTTACAACAGGCACCTGGAATATATATGGTCTCAATAACAGCGGGCATTTATTTGCCCGTTGTTGTTATAAGTTTATTCAAAATGGGCATATGACTAGCCGTGGCTAATAAAACATACCCAACACGGGCATATAAGGGCCCGTGGTGGAAAATATTTTCAATGATCATTGGCAACGGGCATTTAAAGGCCCGTTGTTGATATTACTAATCAAAAACGGGCCTCATGTGCCCGTGGTGGATGTCTCGTTGTTAATAGCCTGATTTCTTATAGTGTATTCATTATATAATTCATAAAGCAAAGTCTTAATGAAATTACAATAACTAAGAACATCAACTTCTAATCCTAAACTTTTGTAATAATGAGTTAAATAATCCTGTAAACATTCTAATTTAAAGCGTGGATCAAAACATGATGCAAGCAAGTAAATAGTTGGTATTTCCCTATAATACTGTAACCATTTCGTTTTCATGGCAGCAACACATTCACTCAATTGAACATCGAATTCACACTCATTGAATGCACCAACAATATTAACACTTTGAATAAGAAATAAATCAGTAGTGGGATAGTAAACATCAGATAAAACATTGGTAGCATCATTAAAAACACGTAACAATTCAAGAATTTTTATATATGCATCACAATGCTTAAATTGAAGAGAAATTGAAGGAATGTTATAAGTAATAAAATAAACTAATACTTCCTTATATTCAACACTTTTATTAAGTAACTTATAAGTAGAATTCCAAAAAGTAGTAATATCTCGAGAAAATTTAATGGGACACATATTATTTTGAGAGCAAAATTTTAACCATAGTTTTTGGGCTTTGTTATGCCTCCAGATATAGTTAATACTATCTCTAATTAGTCTAATATAAGCAGAAAGAATTTGCAATTCAGCTTAAACACACAAATTTAAAACCTAGCATGCACATCTTTGATGAAATAATTTACCCCAAAATAGGGATTGCACAATTCCTGTAACATAGGAATAGATGCGGTATTGTTTACAGCATTATCAAAAACCAATTGCAAAAATTTTGTTTTGGATAAAAAACTCTTGAAAAATTATTTTAAAGAGTCGAAAAATATTTTGAGCTGCATATGAGTCATCGAAAACACGAAATGCAATAATTCTTTTTTGCATGACTTAGTCATTATCCATATAATGTCATGTCATGTCATGCCTAGGGGCAGACAATAGTGAGGGCTGACCCGGTCTATAGCCAGGTCAGCTTTATCTAAAATATATATATATAGATAACGAAATTTATATTATTTAATTGATAAACACCAATTTGATTAGCACTTTGGTAGAGTTTTAAAGCAGTAATAAAGTGGAAGAGTTATAGTACGTCTGATTGATGATAAGGTCACATCTCTCTCTCTCTCTCTCTCTCTCTCTCTCTCTCACTTTCTAATTCTCTCTCTTTCCAATTAATAAATCTCTTAGTCACTTTATTTTATTTTTTCTATGGTCACATCTCTCTCTCTCTCTCTCTCTCTCTCTCTCTCTCTCTCTCACTTTCTAATTCTCTCTCTTTCCAATTAATAAATCTCTTAGTCACTTTATTTTATTTTTTCTATTAAATTTGGGGCTATTTTTTAAAGACCTCGTGGTATATGTAGAGATGTCAATGGTATGGGTTGGGAACGGATTTTTCATTACCTTCCCTAATCCTAATTTTTATAAGAAATATCATTCTCAATGAATACCCACCTTAAAATAAACAGTTCGGACACGGTGATTCCCTATTAAGGGCGGGACCCCATAAATCCCCGAACCAATGGGTAATTTTGATATCTCTAGACATAGGTATAAAATTCTCATCTCGTCACTTCATCACTCCATCACTTTGTTTTTGTTTTTGATTAATAAAATTTTTTGTACCGTCGAAGTTTTATTATTATTAATTATATTTATATATATATATATACTTTTATTTTAGCCTATCCTATCAAAAATTTCTGAGTACGCCTCTGGTCACACCCATATCTGAATGACTACCAAAATTGTCGGTCTATATGTCGGCACATACGGAAACGCGACTTTGAAATTGATAAAAAAAATGAATTCAATTTATTTTATTTTATTTTTTATTTTTTTATTTATTTTGTAAATAGAAAGCAGTGCACATGTGAGAGTGGATCTAAGAACACGTTGCATTGCATGATTTAATGGATTTTTGACAATAATGAACAAAACCTACTTCTCACCAAAACTAAAAGGTAAGTGTTCAACCGCGACCATTACTGCTAATTCTTTTTTTTTTTTTTTTTCAAACGTATAATGAAATAATTGATTAGTAGGGGTTCCATACCAAGAGATTTGGACTTGGTTACTAGCCTTCACAAATTCAGACGGGTGATGTTTTTTAATATGGGCCCAGTACATGCCATATCCGAAGGATTTATTGGTCTTGTATGTTTGGGGCAGTACTTGCACTGGATTTTGATCATTCCGTCATCTAACTGAATTTTCTTCATATGCAATTTGATTTGCATATGAAGAGATCGGACTTCAACAGCTTTTCTTCCTCACCTGTAAAAAAATCATCTAAAGGGGGTGGGGGGTTAGATAGATTTTCATTACTATTAGGGGTATAGGGATTGGGGTTAGGAATGATTATAGGGGGATTAGGACTAGAAGGGAGATCAGATCCAAATTGAGCTTGAAGGAACTCTTGGTAAAGTCGATCATCATAACCGACATCATCACCATTGTGTTCCAACAAATTTTGCATTAGACCCTTTTCCTTTGTCCAAATTTCCTGAACCTTCTCCCCCACTTGCCATTGAAAAATTAATTATAAATACTAATAGTTAAAAATTTATATAGATAAGTGTAAAGAAAATATTGTTGGAATAATAGTGGTAACACTTAAAAAAAAAAATTGTTGGAATAATAGTGGTAACACTAAAAAAAAAACTGATGATTTTAAATAAAAAATAGAAGAAATAAATATTTATTAATTTATATGAGAAATAAGAATTAAAGAAAATTGTAGAATGTAGAGAGAATTGAGAAATTGAGATTGAGAGAAGTTAAGAGTGGTGTGAAGAATAATGAAGTGTGGGAGGTATTTATAAGACTAGTTTTCCAACCCGAGCGTTCCACGGGCTTTGTATAAAAAATTGTTTGTAAGACATTGTATTGTTTATACCAAATTTTTTGATGCAAACATGTTTAAACTTAATGAACTTGTAGTTTTTCCTTCCAATAGAGCATCAATCATCAGATAGCAGAAAAAAATAAAACACACCAACATTGATGATATACATAGATCCTCAAATTAAGGAGAAATGTTAAAAAAAAAAAAAAAATTATTTGACATGTCTGTTGACTTTCCCAACAAATAATGTTCATTGAATTGTAATGTTAAATCCATTAATGATTGAATTATTGATATTTTTAATAAATAACTAATTATATTATGATAAAAAAAAAAACTAATTATAAAACAATAAAGCAAGATGAATTGATTTTTAAGTAGTTAATAGCAGTGTTCGAAAAATCGGATTTGGCGGCCGCCTAGGCACCGCCGAATCGCTAGTCGGCCTCCGGCCGCCGCGAATAAGGCCAAATTGGCCTTCCTAGGTGGCCGGGAGCCAAATCGACCAAAAAGCAAGTAGAAACGACGGAGATGGTGACGGCGGCGCGAGAGGCTGGCGATGGCTGCTGCTAGAGCCGACGGAGATGACGACGACTAGACTGAAAGATGGCGACGGTGGCGAAGAGAGACCAACGGCAACGAGAGGCTAGAGTAGTAGAGTGGTGGTGAGCTGCTTCTGTTATCACTTTGTGAGCAGATGAAAAAGAAAGTAAAACCTAGGGTTTTTTTTTTTATTAATTCTGATTTTAATGTAAGCCTTTTGGGCTTTATTGGGCTAGAGTGGTGAGCTTGCTTCATTAACTGAAGCCCAAAGCCCACCCTTTCCATGAAAGCCTTTTTTAATTGTTTTGAAATTGAAGTTTTAACTTTGTATATAATAAACTAAACTAACTTTGAAATTGTAAATTTGTATAAAATAAAATAAACTAACTTTGATTTTTGATCAAATATCAAATCAAACCCTCTTATTTAAACAGTTAGCCAAAAAAAAAAAAGTAATTTAACATTTTTTTTAATAATTATTATTAGTATTTTTCATCATTCATTTTTATTAACTACATGCCTACATCCATCATTTTTATTTTAAAAATATCATTTATCATTTTACTGTTATTGATTTTCGTATATTGAGTTTATTTTATTATTATTATTAAGTTAATATTACTAATATTATTAATTGTTTTAATTTTAAAAAAACATTTAAATATGTACATATTTGAAATACATTATTAATTATTAATTTGTTATTCTAATGAGGGCATTAGTGATGGTGGGTTGATGGTACATGATGTAAAATTGTAAAGTAAAAAAGAAATAAAAAATAAAAAATAAAGTAACGTAAAAACAAAACAAAAAGAGAAAAAAAAAATTTTTAAAAAAATCGGCCGTCTAGAAATCCGCCTAGGCGCCGACTAGACCGCCTAGGCACTAGGCGCTGGTCCACCGCCCGACTAGCGCCTAGCGTTTACTAGAACACTGGTTAATAGTCAATTATAATAATCCGTTAAGGAAACTCTTAGGTCTCTAATATCATTAATGCACAGAGACTCTCCATTTCTATCACTATTAGATGAACAGATTTCTTAAGGATTATTTAATTTATTATAAAGGTTAATTAAAAATTATTTTTTGTATTAATTGAAAAGCTCTCTATACCTTTAGCAATATATATATATATTATGACAAATTATTAATTTTTGTTATGTTATCATTAATATATTTCTATTGATATGCTTTTAAAATTTACCATTAATTCCATAAAAAAAATAAAGAAATAAAAAAAAAACAAACAAACAGATTATGCTTGATTTGGTAATACAATTACTATTTTAATTTTCTTTGTAAAATATTTATTTATTGTCATTTGTAAGAATAATTAAAATTCAAAAACTTTTATTTTTAGAAATAATCATATTGTATTTAATGCATAGTTAATACATTCTAAACAATCTAAAAGAAAAGAAAACAAAAAGATAAAAAATAGAAAAAGAATTATAAATATTTATAATTATATAGAGTTAAATAACTATTGAGATTAGCTATTTACAATCCATTTTTTTTCACATTTATTTCTTAAGACATTTCATTTTAATAAATTAAAATTTTGAAACCTCTAAATACACCCCAATTTACTCGAAAATATTATATATATATATTATAAAAATGCTCATTCTAGAAATACATGTAGAAGTATTAATTTTTTTAATTTTTTTTTAAAAAAAACTCCATGGAGGATATTATCAAACCAAGTGATAAATTAATTTATTTTTCCACACTGTTTTTCTAAAAACATTCTATTTTTTTAATAAATTCTTGATTAAATTTTTTTTAAGCATCCGTCTCATAGATGATTCAATAAAAAAAAAAAAAAATTGTGAAGAATTTTATGGAGATACAAATAGTAGTAGGAGTTATTTGTTATTTATTACCATATATATGTGAAAAAAAAAATTAAGAGTAAATTTCATATATTTAGAAAATGAATCTATTTAATTGAATGTAATAATTAATGTTTATGATGTGTTACCATTAATAATTGATCAAAAACTATTATTTTAATTTATTTTTTTTTGAAACCACTATTTTAATTATTTGTTATGTTATCATAATATCATTAATATCTTAAAATTAATAAGTTTTTAGAATTTATCATTAATTCTTAAAAAAAAACAGATTACTATTAATTTGGTATTACAATTTATGTTTGAAAAATATTTATTTATTATCATTTATTAAAATTTTAACAGTTATTTTTGGAATAATAATCTTGTATTCAATGCATAATTAATACATTCTAAAAAACCAAAAAGAAAAGAGAACAAAAAGATTAAAAAAATATATAAAGAAAAAAACTGCCAAAAAAAATGTATAAATTACCTTTAAAAAGTCCGGGGAAAAATTGGGTATTTAATTCCCAAAAACTGGAGTAGATACAGTATATATATATATATATTTGTAAGAGACTATATAATATTACAGTTATAACCAAGAATAATATTTATCTATAGTAATAATATATCTATCGAATTCATTGTTCATAAATACAAAACACATCATAAGTCTCGACCAGTTTATTGATTTTCTGCATTGGTGGTTATGAACATGATGCTAGCCTTACTGGATGGTTCCATAACAAACATCTCAGTTGACAGCTAATTGAAAATCCAAGACCGCCAAAGTTAAAATTCCATGATCATCCCAAAATTACCTTTTTAACTACTAAAGCATTTCCTACAATTTTTTTTAAAAAAATTATTCAATCAAATATTAAAACAAAATCCGTAGAAATTACTCTCACCACCCAACGCTATCAAATTCCCACCGCTTGTTTTGAGTTTGCTCGTGAGGAAGAGTTAATAGGCTGAGATGGAAAAAATATGAGATTAAAAAAGTAAAAAAATAAAAAAATAAAAAAAACCTAAAACTAAAGGATTAAAATTATTCAACCAAATCTTTTAAAAAAAAAAAATCTATAGAAATTCCTCTTACCACCCAATGGCATCCAATTCTCCACCGTTTGTTTTGGGTTTGCTGAGAAAGTCAATGGAATGAGATGGAAAAAAATATGAGATTTTGGATGGATTTTATAGAGAAATTTGAGGGAGATGAGAGGGCATAAATGGTTTAGAGAGAGAGAGAGAGAGGATGATTTAAATAATTGAGTCTACAAAACCACAATTGTCATTAATCAAATAAAAATCATTATTTTAATTCCTTGAATTTAGCTTTGCAGTTTAAGAATCCAAGATATTCCGCATTAAGGTTGAATAGGAGAGGGTTATTATTTATTTACTTTTTTTATTATTATTATTTACTAAATTAATTTAATTGTAGCATTTATTTCTTTATTATTTTGAAGAAATGAAAAAAGCATTTAATAATAAAAGCATTTAATTCCAAAGCTCTCCTACACTGACACATGGCACTTTGAAACTCTATTATTATATATATATATATATATATGATTAGAGAGGAGGGGCAGATTTGCAATTACAAAAAATTAAGGGAAAATATATATATTGAAAGATGGTCGTTGAGGTGGCTGTTGGATAAAATGATCGTTGAACGGTCATTTGACTCCAACGGTCACTAGGGATGGGCGTTTCCCCATGGGGCCCCATCCCCCACGGGCCCCCATGGGGTTTTGGGGGTAAATTTTGCCCCCAAATGTATTTTGAGGGTGGGGGTGGGGGTGGGGGAGGTGGTGGGGATACCCACCCCCCCCCAAAACCCAAAACCCAAAACCCCATTGGGGCCCTCAAAATAATATAAATATATATTATTTTAAATTTTATTTTTATTTGTGTATAAAAATTTTAACAATTAAAAAAATATATAAATTATAATATTAAATTATTAAAATTAAATGTTATGGTTGTTCATTTAAAAGATGTAACTAACCCCCAAAATAATATATATGTATTATGCAATTATTTTGTATTGTATTTTGGATTTTGTATTATATTTTAATTATGTTTTTATTACTTTTTAGATTGAAAATTTAAAATTTAGAATTGAAAAGAAAATGAAATGGGAGAAATGGGTTTTGAGGGTGGGGGAACCTCCCCCCAAAACGTCCCCCCCATTGGTCCCCCCAAATCGATTTTGGGGGAGGTGGTGGGGGAAGGTTTGAGGAATGGGGGTACCCTCCCCCACCCCATTGGGCCCCCACGCCCATCCCTAACGGTCACCTATAATTTTTTTTTCAAAATTATTGCCACGTGGTAACTTATGATTGGGCAGCTTAATTTGAAAAAAAATTAAATTAAATGAAAACCGGCGGTTAAACCACCGGTTTTCAACAGTGTTTTTTGAATAGTAACCGTAATTGAACCTATCACAACCGGTTCCCACCCAGTTTTGAAACCGTCGGTTTCCGTCACAATTTCGGTTATAGTTTTGACCGTACGGTTCTAATTCGGAACCGCCGTTTTAATTGAACCATGGACACCACTAGACTACTGACTAGAGTTGAAGGACAGCTCTTATTGATGTATTAATAAGACAACCAAATTACGTTATAAATAAAGTAGATTAATTCTACAAAGTTCACCGTACTCATTTCAATTTCAAATTATTATTATTTATTGGAAATTAATTACAGAATAATTATAATTCGGGATTAAGTAATTGAATTGAATAATCAATTTGTATAAAATAAAGGCTAATTGGCACGGATACCCCTTGAACTATACCCGAATTTGCACCTTACCCCCTGAACTTTTTTTTTCGGCATTAAACCCCCTAAACTCTCTGGAATTTGCAATTGTTAATGGAAATCCAACGGAACCCTAATTCCGTCTAGAAAAATTACACTAAGCTCCCCTGATTATATATATATAATTGTATTAAACCCAAAAAAATATAATAATATTACCCGAATACCCCTCTGACCAAATTTTAAAAATAAAAATTTAAAATTTAAAATTGAAATAATGGTTAAATAATAATAAAATTCTAAATTTTATTATAAAGACAATAAAATAAATATAGAAATGAAAAAATTAAATTGGTTTAACAATTATTAAATTATCTTTTTTTTTTTTTAAATATCCCTAAATATAAACCCATATAAATATTTAAATTATTAAAGAAAAATAAAATAATGGTTAAATAATAATACAATCCCCTTTCAATAATAATAATAATAATAATAATAATAATAAAATTCTTATTTTTTTATAAAGACAATTAAATAAATAGAGAAATGAAACAAAATCTCTATTTATTTAATTGTCTTTATAAAATAATAATAATAATAATAATAATAATAATAATAATAATAATAATAATTCTGAATTTTATTATAAAGATAATTAAATAAATAGAGAAATGAAAAAAATAAATTGATTTAACAATTATTTAAATTATCTTTTTATTTAAATATCCCTAAATATAAAAACCTAGATAAATATATAAATTATTTAAGAAAAATAAAAATAATGGTTAAATAATAATACAATTCCCTTTCAAAAAAAAAAAAAAATACAAATCTGATTTTTTTTAATAAAGAAAATAAAATTTTAAAAAATTAAAACATTTTTAAAATCTCAATCATCCATCTCATAGATGGATGGTGGAGAAATATTTATTAAAACAAATTCAAATAAAAAAAAAACATTTTTTGAAATAGATTGATTTATCTCAATTACAAAATAATAATAATAATAATACAAATACAAAATTTTAAAAATTGAACATCAATCCAATTAAAAGCACATATAGAAGAATTAAAAATTAAATTTTTTATTTTCTTCAGAGAAGGAAAATTTTTAAGGATTGAATGGAGAAACAGATGTTCATTTAATTAGATGGGTCGAAGTTCATTTAAAAATATTTATTCGAAATTTTTTATTTTAAGGATTTCTCTTCTCTATGTTCATTAAGTTAAAAAATTAATTTAAAAAACACATTTCACAAACCAATAAACGAAATCTAATTATAAAAATAAAATAAAAATAAAAAATAAAAAGAAGAAGAAGAAGAACATTGATGGATCTTCATATCTTCATTAATGGAGAAACTTATTATTATTATTATTATTTTTTGTAATTGAAATCAATCAATCTATTTAAAAAATGTTTTTTTTTTTAATTTGAATTTGTTTTAATAAATATTTCTCCACCGTCCATCTATGAGATAGATGGTAGAGATTTTAAAGATGTTTTAATTTCTTAAAGATTTTATTTTCTTTATAAAAAGAAATAAGAATTGTATTATTATTATTATTATTATTATTATTATTATTGAAAGGGGATTGTATTATTATTTAACCATTATTTTTATTTTTCTTAAATAATTTAAATATTTATATGGGTTTTATATTTAGTGACATTTAAATAAAAAGGATAATTTAATAATTGTTAAATCAATTTAATTTTTTCATTTCTATATTTATTTTATTGTCTTTATAATAAAATTCAGAATTTTATTATTATTTAACCATTATTTCAATTTTAAATTTTAAATTTTTATTTTTAAAATTTGGTCAGAGGGATATTCAGGTAATATTATTATATTTTTTTGGGTTTAATACAATTATATATATAATCAGGGGAGCTTAGTGTAATTTTCCTAGACGGAATTAGGGTTCCGTTGGATTTCCGTTAACAATTGCAAATTTCGGAGAGTTTAGGGGGTTTGATGCCAAAAAAAAAAAAAGTTCAGGGGGTAAGGTGCAAATTCGGGTATAGTTCAGGGGGTATCCGTGTCAATTATCCTAAAATAAAATGCAGATGTGGCCGTGTGGGTAATACATTTGATGGACTTTCTCAGTATGTCAATATTTTAGAAAGTCATGATCATACTTTTGCTTTGTGGTTTTGTGGATCGATTGATTGATAAATCAGCACAATTTTACTAGGTTTCATTTGATGCGTGCCTGAAGATGATCTTGAGGTGATTTTGTCAACTGTAGTGTGACTTAAATCATACCCTAGAAGCAAGAACAGGAAAAAAAAAAAAAAAAAAATTATGGGGGAAGCTTTGCTAACAACCTCATCGATAGAGAATTCTCACCCATCCACTCTTTTGTTGATGGATTCGGATTGGGTAATATGGATTATTTTTTACCAAAAACAAATAAAACGAGGAAATTGTCAAATATGATATATAAATATAGTTATTTTTCAATTATAGTAAGTAATTAAAAATATTTTTCAATCATAATATTATTATTTTTGTTAAATATGATATATAAATATATTTATTTAATAAAATCAAATAAATACTGACTTGTCCCGTCTCATTTGTCACTATTATATGATAACAAACATTAAACAGGACAATATGAGTACTCTGGTCATTTGATCCTCTTATTTCGTCATGTTCCAGCCATATCAAATGTATAATAGTCAAGTTAATTAACACAATACGGAACAACTATCATTTTCTGTCATATCTCATTCCACCATGTCTTGTCCCGTCCCCATACCAAACACCTGTAGCGTAATTGTGGATTCTTTGAAAGAATTCACACGAGGGCTTCAGGAAATGACGTCTGGCACAAGCACATTTATCCATTAATTAGTATTAAAGAAATATGAAAACGCTAAAATCCTATAGTTCTTCGTCTCCTCATAGAGAATCATGATTTTTAAGATTATAACCAAATTTGTGTGGCCCTAATACCTACATTATGAAGGTTGTGAATTCGAGTCGTATCCTCTTTCCCATATCTTAAATTATTGTAATATTTTAAAAAATAAAAAATAAAAACCAAATTTGTGAACTAGCTACTAATTATGTATAAAAGTGTAATATTTAACAACCGATAAGTAAGAAACAGACATTAAAAAAAATCAGTTCATCACGAGAAAAAAAGACGACTATAATATAAATGAATTGATAGAACAAAGACAAAAATAGAATAAACATGACCACATGTTTAATCGAAATGGTTGTCGATTTCATTTTAACATGGCCACATGGGTTCTCTAAATTCTGATGAATACTTTATAAGCATAAATAGAATAAATTCTTCAGCCTAACTAGTAACTACTCTCCACTTTCAAGAATATGTAGTATAAAACAATTTTAAGACGTTATTTTCTCATCATCGATCTGTTAAGTGTACTTGATACATCTATTTACAATTTTTCTCTCATGAACACATATTATAGATATATTTATAATATACTAATACACATCACCACACCTTTATTATGTATGTAACATAACTTCAATTATAATAATATACATTACAAAAATATAATGATGTGTATTAACATGCTATAGATATACCTATAATGTGCGCTTTTGAGAGAAAAATTACATCTATTTGTGTCTGTGTAGCCGTGTAGTGCCTCAAAATGATAATGGCCAGCTCATCTTCTTCATATAGCTTTCAAGTCCTCTGGTTTTGGGATATATATATATATATATTGTTCCTTTGTATGGCCGTTGACATGATTTTTTGATTAATTATTTTTTGAAATAGTTCTTTTTTAGTATGTACCTTCCGTATTTAAAAAAAAATGTCACGAAATTAGTGTATATTGTTGTGATTGGGTTTCCCACCACCCCACACTTCCGGCCTTCAACACCTATCCACTTGGCATGATATCATCCCTCTTCATCTCCCACTATCTCCACTTAACTTAACCATTAAGATAGTGATGCAGTAGAGACTTAGTGTTTGCCTATATATATTGGATTTGGCTCTTCTACTCGGCTGATCTTTTTCCTGACCTATCTCAGGATTTTGACACGTGGCAATGGAAATATTGATTGCTGAGATTTTGTTGCATTTTTTTATCTGTGCTGGCTGAGAAAACGATGTCGTTTTCTTAACTTTTTTTTGTTTCTCTTTCTCGGACAAACTCTCTCACAAATGATTACACTTCCTTAACAAAACACAGAGCTCCCATTTTTCTTCCACATGAACCCGATTTTTCTCTCCTCTAATCACAACAACCACAACAAAATACTCTATCTTCCACTGCAGAACAAAATACTGCAGATTTTTCTCTTCCACTACAGAATTTTTGTAGCATTTGAGCATTGAAGATCAAGGGCAAAAACTTTCTCATAAAGATTATCTTTTTATTGATATTCTTTATCTATTAGAAAATTAAAATGTTGGACATTTTTCATCTCATTGCAATTAATCAAAACAAAAGAAGTTTATAATTCATTGGCATGGAAAGCATAATCTATATTTTCTTTAAAAACAGAGTTTATGGTTATGAATGCAAGATGAACAAAGGCAAAAAGACAAATTAAGTTTGGGGTTATGAATGAAAGTTATAGCTTTATATTCTTGTTTTATATATATTGTTTGTTATTGTAGTACATCATAAATTTTATTTTCTTTGAAACACAGATAAAAAATGAATTACGTAAAAAAATATGTACTCACAACAGATTTAATAAAACAAATAGAAGTTATAACTTTATATTCTTGTTTTCATTCTAACAAATCCCTTTGATTTTGCTTTAAAAAATTGAAGCATACTTTTATATCTTATTTCATTTTGTCATTGTTTCAGCTATAATAACCTTTTGAAATGGCTATCAACGACATTGGTTTACCGTGTTTGAATGAAAAGCTTAAGCCTAGATGTGGTTTGGAGTTTGATGGTGAACAATCAGCCTATGATTTCTGTAATGCATATGAGCGGAGTATGGGATTTAGTGTTAGAAAAGAAACATATGGTAGGAATAAGCGTACCGGTGAACTCACTTCAAGGGTATTTGTGTGTTGTAAAGAGGGTTTTCGAGTAAGAGATAAGCGAGATGATTTTACTATAAAGCCTAGAGCAGAGACAAGGATTGGATGTGGTGCGCATTTGAGTACAAAGCTTGATAGGGAGAAAAATATTTTTTTCGTTAATCGTTTTGTAGATGAGCATAATCATCCTCTTGTAATGCCAGAGTGTGCTCATATGCTACCATCTCAACGCACATTATCTTCTTCTCAAGCAATTGAAGTAGATTTAACTGAAGAATCCAGAATTTCACTTAAGTCTTCATACGAGTTACTTGGTAGGCAAGTGGGTGGAAGAGAGTCACTTGGGTATACAAAACGAGATCAAAAGAATTATCTTAGATCTAAAAGGCAAAAGAAATTGGCATATGGAGAAGCTGGGTGTTTGTTAAAATATATCTCTGACCAGACATTGAAGAATCCTTCATTTTTTTAAGCTGTGGAATTAGACAATGAGGAACAGATTACAAATATATTTTGGGCGGATGCTAGAATGGTAATGGATTATGGTCATTTTAGAGATGTTGTTAGTTTTGATACAACTTATAAAACTAATAAAGAAAATCGACCATTTGGTGTGTTTGTGGGACTTAATCATCATAGAGAGACCGTTATATTTGGGGCAGCTTTAATGTATGATGAGACTGTTGATTCGTTCATATGGTTGTTCGAAGCATTTTTGCAGGCGATGTCCGAAAAGACACCAAAAACTATTCTTACAGACCAAGATGCTGCAATGGCCAAAGCTATTTCACATATGATGCCTAATACATACCATAGGCTTTGTACTTGGCATATGATGCAAAATGCCTTGAAACATGTCAATGGTGTGTTTAGAGGTCTTGGTGGAGTGAAGAGCATATTATCAAAATTTATAGATGATATCGAGGAGGAAAACCAATTTTTGATTGTTTGGAATGAAATGCTTGAAAAGTATAATGCGCAAAATAATAATTGGTTGAATAGCATATTTAACATACGAGAGAAATGGGCTTGTGCGTATGTTAGACATGCTTGGTCAGCTGGGATGAAGAGTACGCAACTTAGTGAAAGCTTTAATGCTAATTTGAAAGATTATTTAAAATCCGACCTTAATGTGGAACAATTCTTTATGCACTTTGAGAGGGTAGTTAATGACAAAAGATATAAGGAGTTGGAAGCAGAATATGATTCGTGTTATAGGTTGGTAAATCTGACAATTTCTTGTAAAATGTTGATCTAAGCAAGGGAAGTTTACACAAAGGCGATATTTAAAGAGTTCTAAGATCAATTCGAAGAAGCCGTTGATTTGAACTTGACTCCTTGTGTGGTGGATGGTGAAAGTTTCCTTTATATAATTTCGGATGATCGCTCAAGAGAATGGCAAGTTAAAAATGAGGACAACTTGTTATCTTGTACTTGTAGAATGTTTGAGATGAAGGGGTTTTTATGTTGTCATGTTATAAAAGTTCTTAGAGATTCCATAAACATTAAAAAAAATTCCTACTACTTATATTTTAAAAAGGTGGATAAAACAAGCTAGAGGTGAATGTGTGCAAGATATACACGGACGTGAGATACAAGCCAACCCCAAATTGCAACAGACTTTTCGATATAGGTCATTGTGTTCAATATTCACCAGAATATCAAGTAGAGCTTCCGAGAATAAAAAGGCATATAATCTAGCAAATGCCCATGCGAGTAACTTAGCAAAATTAGTTAAAGATACTTTGCGTTTGGAAATGGATGGTAATATTCATGAGAAAGATGTTGAATATCAAGATGTTGATGTTGAAGTAGAATGCACTCAAGATTCTAATCTTGTGAAAGCAAAAGGGCTGAAGAAGAAAGAGACATCTCAAGGATGACGTAGATTTAAGAGTGGTTTGGAGAAGGCATTGGCAAAAAAGAAGAAGCCATCTAATCTATTACCACACTCCCAATCGTCGACGGTAATATACTTTTACACATGATAAATCTATTAGTTTACATTTAAGATGTTGTGTTAGTTGTTAATATAAATAATTGTGTTAGTATTAAAAGGTCTAACTAATATATGATACACAGGAATATGTCCAATTTCTTCCCGTGGTTGGTAGCAATCTTCATTCACCAACGGTCTATAATTCGCTTATAGTAAGTGTTTATCAATTATCATTATTATTATTTATTTATTATGTAGAGTTAACAATTTTTTGTTGACCTTAAGTTAATTTTATTGGTTTGTACATCCAAATGTACAATTGCAAGGTTACAATGTGCACAATCCCAATCTAATGCCATGGAATCCACTTGAACATACTCAACATCAAAGTTTTCAAGAATTGCTTGGACAACAAGGAACTAATCCATTTCATGATTCTCAAGCTTCTACCAATTCTACTCTATTTTAATAGATAGAATAGATCAATTTTACATGCTTCTTGTAACCTTAATTTGCAGCAAATTTATTATTTGCAAGTTTTTTGTTTAAACCTAATGGTAATTTAGGTTTTTATTTGTGTTTCAAGTTGTTATGTATTGACAATATGGTAGATATTGCCCTGAATTAATGGATTTTTGTCATTAGTGTTTCCAATTTCAAGTTGTTAGACATGAATGTTTGATTGTGATTGCAATTTGTTCATAGGTATAATCATTTATATGCTAATAAAGGTATTGTCATTTATGCTAAAAACAACGGCTAATGAACTGAATTTTTGTTGTATTATTACTGAATTAAAGTAGATGGATACATTTGTGTATCATTGAGTCATACAAAAGACTAAAAAAGTAAAATAACAACACAAAGTCTTCTTTGTTGCCTTCACAATTTGCATAACCACAACAATACAAGTCTTCTTTGCTGCACAACCATAACAAACACAAATCTTCTTTGTTGCCTCAATTTGCACAACCACAACAACTCAAGTCTTCATTGCTGCATTCTCAATTTGCACAACCACAACACAAGTCTTCTTTTCATATCCACATACTGCCTACCTATATACAAAACCATAACCATGTTTAAAAACTTATTTCGTTAAACATGATATGTACATACATATCAATTCACAAGTCCCCTGCAATTTCAATTGCCCGAGTTCTATAAAATTCCTTTGTAATTTCATTTTTGAATCCCCTACAATTTCACAGTTCCCTTACAATTTCACATACTATAATTACCTGTAATCTTAATTACAAGAATCACCTACAATTACAGATCAATATTAATTGTATTTACTCAACATCAACATACTGCCTACCTATCAATTCATTGCATAAGTCTCATCATCTGCATTGATATATCAAGGTCAAACCAATACCAAGACTTAATTAGTTTTCAAATGAAACCACACTCCAGAAAATAAAATATCGAAATCAGTGGACATAAAACAAACTATGACCTCGAATAATACAAACGAATGCATATTGCTTTCTCAAGATTAAACATCAATAAAGATGATTCATTTAGATCAGAAAATTAAATGCAAATCTGATTATTATGATTCAAATTGTACAATTACACACCGGAATCACATTACATTTAAGCACAAGAAATCAAAAACACACCAATTTCAGATCCACAAAAAAATCAGTATAATAAAAGAAACCTAGATTTAAAAATCGAACCAAAGAGATGAGAAGGGTCCTTGACTTTGTTGGAGAGAGGAGAAGAGGCAGTGGAAGAGCCACATTATATCATAGATAAAGAACATCAATAAAAATATAACCTTTGTGAGAGAGTTTTTGCTCTTGATCTTCAATGCTCCTCTGCTACGAAAATTCTGCAATATTTTTGTTGTGGTTGTTATGATTAGAGAAGAGAAAAATCTAGGTCACATGGAAGATTACAAAAATTCTGCAGTATTTTGTTGTGGTTGCTGTGATTAGAGAAGAGAAAAATCTATGTCACATGGAAGAAAAAATGGGAGCTGTGTGTTTTGTCAAGGAAGGGGATCATTTGTAAGAGAGTTTGTCTGAAAAAAAAGGAACAAAAAAAGGTTTAAGAAAACGACATCATATTCTCAGCCAGCACAGAAAAAAAAAAAAAGCAACAAAATCTTAGCCATCAATATTTCCATTGCCACGTGTCGAAATCCTGAGATAGGTTAGGAAAAAGGTCAGCCAAGTAGAGGAGCCGGATCCTTATATATATATATATATATTTGTCTCACCATTTATGTAAAGATTGATCAGCCGATCTCTCTCGAAATCAATAAAAATCCTCACAAGTTAATATCCATTGTCTCTCCCGTCTCTCTTACTTATATTATTAATTTGTTACTGATATCTCTCATCTTTTTATTCATTTATTTCTTCAATCGTTTACAACATGTTATTAACACGATCGTATGTAAGTAAAAAGTATCTCTAGGTAAGTGATTTACTTACGGCTCTATATTCGTGTGGGTAAGTAAAAAGGATCCTCTGATGGTGATTTACTTACATCTCAATATTCTAGATCTATTTATATTTTCGTATACAAGATGGCTTATGCCGTCAACAGATCTTCTATATATAGTTCTGGATTTATTTATATTGTTTAAATATTTCCATCCATTTTTATGTACATAACAGGTGAGCTCAGCCTCTTGGGATTGTTTAAATACCTACATTTAATTATTTGCAAGATATGAGACTGGCTTATACTGTGTCTCGGGACTGGCTTATACTGTGTCTCAAGACTGGCTTTATGTTGTGTCTCCAAATAAACTATTTAAATATTCAATATTTATTTTTATGCAATATATGAGATTGGCTAGACCGACTAATCAGAACTTAAAGTTTATGGAATTATGATATTTAAGTCGGAACGGTTTTGAAAACCGATGAGAACCTAGAGTTCTAGATCCAGTGTTATATTCATGAATGTCATAGTTCATTATTTGGAACCTGGGATTTCAAATCCACTCAGAATTCGAAGTTTTCTGAATTATATATATGAACTTACAGTTCATGGTCAAACAAGAAGTTCAAAAGATCAAAATGATCTATGATTTTATTTTATCTCATATATATGAAGTGATATGTAAAGGATTTACACATCCAACAGGATGTTGTGAGTATTATAAAAATGATTTAAGACCCTAACGTATAATGAAACTGGGAATAATATTTTATCCATATCATTCATGTTTGATGCTCATGAAGAACAATATTCAAAGAAGGATCTACACATCCAACAGGATGTTGTGAGTAACATAAAAATGATTTAAGATCCTAATATCATGTATAATGAATTGAAATATTTTACTGGAAAAGAGAAGAAAAAGGAGGTGTGTGTGCAGAAATTGTGTGAAGAACATCACTACGCAAGCTTGATCAAACTTTGATATCTCCCTCGTCTAAGATTGGATTTAGCTAAAATTTAGTTAACATGTTATAATCTTGTAGTTCTTGAATCTAGGTAGTGGGATTATCAATTGGAATTCCCTGTAGTGAATTCTGCAGTTCCGAACAGGGCTGGGTAGAAAACAGGGGAGAAAATTCCAGTATTGCGTAGATTTCATCGAAGAGTGATATCTCTTTGATCCATGGTCCAATCGGGTTGAAATTTTGACAGGACATTCTTCACTCGTGTTTCTACAATCTGTTCTGTTGGATCGTTTATCGGAACTTTCGACAGATAGATATACACCTCGAATAGAGCATCCGAGCATCCAAGTTTATACTATTCTCTCTCTTGTTTCACTTATTGATATTCCATGTTTGTATTAATGGTGTTATGTATATATATTTGTTGTAAAATTGAAAGCATGGATCCAGGACATGATTGCTATATGGATGGGATAATTAAATATATCCATGCAATGATGATAGTGCAACAACTCATAACAATTTTGCGAAATTATTATCATTTCAGTTGAGATATAAAATGACATTATAAATAATGTCCATAAAATTCTCAGAAGGGAAAATATAGGTCTTGCCGCTAATGCAACGACTCATACAATTCTGTGGAGTCAGAAATATTTTATGAATTTGACTTTGCTGAGAGCAAATGTTAATAATGTATCAGGTCTAATGGATCTGATAGAAAGCTTTAGAAGAGCTACGATATTGTTATAAAAAAAAAATATAATAATAATAATACTACATTATGTATCAGGTCCAAAGGATCTGATAGAAACTCTAGAAGAGCCACGATATTGTTATCAAACAATACTAAATTATAGATCAATGATACTTGATATTATTCAAGTAGAACATAAAGAAATATGCTTAGTTCAAGGGCATTTAAAGTTAATACCAGATCAAATCTAGCGGATCTGATTAAAGGCTCTAGAAGAGCCATAATCTTATTACCAGATAGTATTCAATTAAGTATCAATGATACTTTATATCATTCAAGCAGAACATAAAAGAAATTTGTTTAGATCAAAGACATATAACTTTATTATTGTCATATTGAGACCACGAATAATAAAAATGTTGAATATCTGTGCGTAATTCAAGCTAGAAGCTGATTATAGAAAAATTGATTTCTTTATCATCTAGATTATATTGATGATCAGAAAAGAGATGTATGTGGATATATTCATCCACCAAATAAATCATCATATTTTAAAGTTGGTTTTGAATCCCTATCATTCAAGAGGGTATATGTGGATATATTCATTCACCAAAAGAACCCTTTCATTTTTTATGATTCTAATTGATGCATCTATGAGATGATCACATGTTTATGTATTATCAAATGCCTCCAGTTGAGATCGATGTTCAATATCCAGTTTTGCATGTGCTCATAATCAAAATGGATCAGCGGAATCACTTATCAAACGTCTCCAGGTAAATACGAGAACTTTATTTCGATTCATTTACCAATTTCTATATGTGACATTCTATATTACATGATGATGCATTCATCTATGTCTCGCTACTTATCATCATTATTTATCATTATAACTTGTAATTGGTCATTGACTTGCTCACATTTTAAATATATTTGATTGTATAGTATATCTCCTTATTTCATCTCTGGCGTGATCTAAGATAAGAATTCTATATCATTATGAGATTAATATTGATTTTGATCAATCTTCTAATTGGATCATTTAAACTTCTGATAGTTTATATTTTTACGCGCAATCTACATATCATTATATTGATTAATTTCCAAATGGAAAGTTTCTCCAGAAAGAGTAAATGAAAAGTTACTCTTATACAAAATAGAGATACCAGTTCGGTTCTCTATATCACTCAAATACGAAAGATAATTAATCATCAGATTATTATTAATTTGTTACCTGATATATTAAAGGTAATATGATTTTATAAGTTGTCATCTCATAAACCCCAGCTGGGTGATTATTCTTAAAGAATAATTAGAGTAAATGACAACAAATAAATTATCTGATACATATCATAAACTTATGAACCGTCTTGAAAGGTATTATTATCAGGATCCAAAAGTAAACAAAACTCGAGTTATAAATAAATCCATTTTCTCTAAATCAACTCTATAAGAGTCTGATATATCTAAAGAGACACAAGTCTATAAATGACTAAATCCATTGAAATTGAAGAAATCTCAACAGAGATTCAAGTATATTAAAATTGAGAAAATTTCTATACGAGTTTATAAAATGACTAAATCCATTGAAATGGAAAGAAATCTCAACAGAGATACAACTATATTGAAATTAAGGAAATTTCTATAAAGTTCATATAGTGACTAAATCTATTGAAATGAAAGAAATCTCAACAAAGATTCAAGTATATTGAAATTGAGAAAATTTCTGTAAATCATATAAGAGAAATGTGGAATCATAAAGAAACAATCATTTATGATGTATTTTTATACACATTAGCGCTACTGAAATTATAAATGATAATTATGATATTCATAATATCAATGATTGTATACAAAATGCATGATTGGCCTAAGTGAAAAGAAGCAATTCGAGAAGAATTGACTTCATATGCCAAACATAAAGTATTTAGATCAATAGTACTCCAGACACCTAGAGATGTCAAACTAGTAGGATACTAATGGTTTTTATACGGAAAACATAATGAAAAAAACGAGATCGTGAGATATGAGGCATGACTTGTAGTATAAGGTTTCTCACATAAACTTGGTATTCAATAGTGATGAATACAATTACGTTTTGAATTTTTAATAAATTTGGCTGCCTTTACAAGGCTTGAAATACGTCATCTAGATGTAGTAATCATTTATCTATATGATTCACTCAATGCAGATATTTATAATCCTGGAAGAATTTAAAATGCTAGAAGCATGTAAATCGAGATCTCGTAATCTGTATTTGATGAACATACAAAAATCCTTATATGGATTAAAAACAATTTGGACGGATGTGGTATAACCGTCTCAATGAATACCTGATAAAATAAGGGTATAATAATTATGTTATATACCCAAGTGTCTTCGCAAAGAAATCTGAATCCAAATTTACTATATTCACAACAAATGTTAATGATATGAATTTAATTGGAGCTCCTGGAGAGCTCTTAAAAACTCTTGAATTTTTAGTAAATGAGTTTAGAAATGAAAGGTATGGGAAAGGAAATATTTTCTCGACTTGAAGGTCGAGCATAGATAAAATGAAATGTTTGTCCATTAATCAGAATATGTTGAAAAGATTCTGAAAAGATTTCATTTGAATATTACTCCATAAAGCAAATCTTTGCTTATACTCCCTCCAATCACTTATGATGTTATTTAATTTAATGAAATAAACATCTGTATACCCCAGTTTAGCAATATAGAAGATTGCTTTAAAAGAACTTTCATTAGGGGGAGCGTCCAATTAGGGGGAGCATATCAAATGAAATATATTAATCATATTGAGGTATATGTGCATTGTATTCTTTTTCCTTTAATCGGGTTTTTTTGTCCCATTGGGTTTTCCTGATAAAGGTTTTAATGAGGCAATTCTCTAAGCACATCCAAAATCTTTTGATCCATAAAAATCATCATAAATATTACATTGATTCAGTAGATCATCGTATATATGTTATCTTGATCAAAAATATCATTGTAAATATTACTTTGATCTTGCTAATCATCGTATATATGTTACTTTGATCCAGAAGATCACCATAAATATTACTTTGATCTGACAGATCAATGAATATCTTTGCTCAGGTTTTATCCCACTGGGTTTTCCCTAGTAATGTATAAATGTGAAAAATGTTTTGAAGAAAATATTAACTATGAACATATTTGTTTTTACTCTTTTTCCCTTCAATCAGGTTTTGTCCCACTGGGTTTTCCTGACAAGGTTTTTAACGAGACAATCAATGCGAGTAAAGTTTTGAACGGACATATGTGCACTATACTCTTTTTCCCTTCAATCAGGTTTTGTCCCACTGGGTTTTCCTGACAAGGTTTTTAATGAGATAGTTTTGAGAACGTCCAACACACCACAAGATGTAGAAGATAATTGTATATATTGTTATCAAGGTTTTTATCCCATTGAGTTTTTCTTAGAAAATCACAATATACATGGTGAAAATCTCGTGTGGGGGGGGGGGGGGGGGGGGGGCGGGGCGGGCGGGGAGGGGCGGGCGGGGAGGTGTTGTGATTGGGTTTCCCAGCACCCCACACTTCCAGCCTTCAACACCTATCCACTTGGCATGACATCATCCATCTTCATCTCCCACTATCTCCACTTAACTTAACCATTAAGATAGTGATGCAATAGTGGCTTAGTGTTTGCCTATATATATTTGTCTCACCATTTATATAAAGATTGATCAGCTGATCTCTCTCGAAATCAATAAAAATCCTCACAAGTTAATATCCATTGTCTCTCCCGTCTCTCTTACTTCTATTATTAATTTGTTACTGATATCTCTCATCTTTTTATTTATTTATTTCTTCAATCGTTTACAACATATATATATATATACACTTTAATATACAATACACCTGTGGCTACTATTGTTTTACCAATTTACCTGTCACTAATAATTACTTTTCAACACTAAAATTGTGTTCTCAACTTCATGTCTTCTATCATTTGAATCAAAATTCTATCAAGTATAGTCTTGAATTAGATTTATTTTGGTGGTAAACAATTAGTTAGTTTATCAAAATAAAATTTTGGTAGTTTTAACTTGAGCATCATGACACCAAATTTTTAACATAATTACTACATTACAATTTGAATAATAATTTTATGTTATAATTTGGATTTGAAAGATATCAAGAAAGAGAATTGTTTTTCTTATAATTATTTTATAGGGCCCCTTTTCAAATGATTTTTGAGGTTGTGTTGTGTAAATAGTGTAGTAGTTTAGTTCGAAAAATGAAAATGTAAATCAATTTGATGCTTTTATTAAAGAATTCGTGCGGAGAAATAGTCGACGAGTAGAAGACAAAGCATTTTGGGACCACTCCAGGCAATATTTTAGCAAAAGAAATAATAATTGCCAGAACAAAGACAAAAATTGACTTTGACATTCCAAGTCGTCGTGGGTTGTTGGTTGGAATTATTTATTATTGTGATTGCAATTATTTATTCTATTTTTAAGAAAATATGTCCTAAGATTAAGATAGTTATAAAATTTTCTAATTTTAAAAATTTTCTTTGATACAGTATTTACAGTATATTCACTATGAACTTTGTAATGACAACAAAAAAATAAAATAACATGTCCGAAACTTTAGATATCCCAACTAAAATAAAAATAAAATAATATATATATATATATAATTGTTCAAATCAGTGCGTACTGATATAATTGTATAAGTGCATTGGATGTGGACCATTAGATTTACATACTTTGACGTAAAATGTATACACTTATCAAAGCTTCTCTATAATCAGTGGTCCATATGCATTGGTACTGATGTAGTTACATCAATGCACACTGATATGAATGAGACCGTATATATATAATGGTTCTCTAGTAAAGACGTCCTGAAATTATAAGTCAAGGACGTTTAACCACAGCCATATATTCATATTAGGTGTGGGTATTTGTTAATGTAGGGTTTTGGGCCCATTGTGAATGAGTGGCTGTGATTAGACGTCCTAAAATTAAAAGTCTAGACGGTTCTGATTAGATAAGTATTATAAATATATTGACAATTAATTTAGATATCCCAACTAAAATCGTCTTCTTCTTTTTTCTCCTGATGACCGACTACAATTTGATCTAAACCCAATTATGTCTGAAACTTGTGACCATAATTCCTTGATAATAAATGTAAAACATCTATAATGTTACTTTTTTATATAAATTATATTTGTATTTCTTTTGTTTGGTAAAATTAAAAAGATCATAACTTTCAACAAATTCCTTTTCAAAAAAATAAAAATAAATAAATCAAAAGTTAAAAATATCTGACATCTTTCAAATTTATTAGTCATTAACTCACCATTGCATAAAACAATTACTCCTGTGCAGTTTCGTCCTCCTTACTTTTAACCTTGTCGTGTTTGTTGCTTTTCCTTTGTGTTGTTTAGTGAGAAAAAATAAAAAAAACAATTGCTTTTATTATGTTATTCCTCGATGTTCGTGAATGAAAGAGACTTAAACTTAATGTCATTTTAAAACCAAACCAGCCTTCCCTCAAAAAAAAAAAAAAAAAACCAAACCAGCCAACCCTCAAAGCTCTATTGATACCGTGAAAAATGTCATTCACAGCAGCAGCATCATCGGAAATGAAGAGGAAATTCGAAAAGAAGCCAACATTATTAGGCGAAAAAGCCGGGAAAAAGTCATGTTGCATCTTCAGAGTCCCTCAGCCCCTGGTGGAGATTAACCAGAAGGCTTATCATCCCCTCATAGTCTCTATCGGTCCCTACCACCATGGCTCCGAGCGTCTAACGATGATTGAAGAGCATAAACGCCGATTTGTCCGCTCTCTGTTTGACCGAACTGATGATACTTGGGGAAATCTTGATCTCTGTTTTCAAGCTATGGCTTCGTTGGAGGCTGAAATAAGAGAGTGTTATTCCGAGACAAGCCAGTTTGGAAGCTCACAATTGGTTGAAATGATGGTGGTTGATGGGTGCTTCATCATCGAGCTCGTCTGTGAGTTGCTGGATTCAACGAAAAGAGATCTTGACGATCCCATCTTCAAGATGGATTGGATTCTGCCTTTTGTGATGCGTGATCTTCTAAAATTAGAGAATCAAATTCCTTACTTTGTTCTTGAAAAACTGTTCTTGATATCAATACCAAATCCAGTAGACACCTTACAAAATCTTATCTTAAAATTCTTTAGTTTCTCTCTCGAAAAGCTTGGTTCAGTGAGAACCAAACATTTACATTTACTTGATTTGGTTCGGGAGAGTTTTCGACCTACATCCTCAAGATCACAAGCACCACCAGCAAATTCCAACAAGCAACTTATCCAACCAGCGAAGAAACTTGATCAAGGCGGAATCAAATTCGAGACCAGAAAGAGACCAAACATCTGTTTATTGGATGTCATGTTTAGCAATGGAGTTCTCATAATCCCACCGCTACGAATAGACGATTTCTTCACCTGTTTCATTCTCAATTGTGTCGCTTTCGAGCAATGCTACGGACACTGCGAGAAGTTTGTCACCGACTACGTAACCTTCATGAAGTGTCTCATAAACAACCCGAAAGACGTTGGCTTCCTCTCCAATCACAAGATCATCGAAAACTATTACGGGACCGATGAGGAAGTGACTCGATTCTTCGACAATGTTTGCAAGGATGTGGCTTTCGGTTTTGGGAAGAGTTATTTGTATAGATTGATTAAAGATGTGAATGAATATTATTGGAACAATTGGCATGTTAGGTGGGCAATCTTCAAGCACACATATTTTGATACGCCATGGTCGTTCCACTCGGCTATGACTACTCTGATACTCGTAATTCTCACCGTGATTCAGGCATTCTTTGCTTATTATGCGTATGTTTATCCTCCTAAGCAATTGCCGTAACGTCTACGTATTATACGTAGGTGTAAGGGATATACCTCTGTGGTTGTTATTTGGAGTTGTTAATTTGCATTTGAGCGTGAATGTATGTGTGAAATTATTGGTGCTAATTAATCTTAAAAGCGTGTTCCTTTAATAAGAAAAGTAATAATCTATTTTTCTTCATATATCAAAGTATTCACTAAAATTGTGTCCAGAACTCTTATAAAGTAAGCATCATCTCTTTTTAGACCTCCGTGGTCTGTGAATTTCAGAAAAAAAAAATTCTGAGTTTTTTGACGTGTTTAATTATTAATAATAAAAAAAAGTTTAGTATATTTAAGCCGAAAAAAAAAAAAAAAAACTATAGCGTATTTAAACTCTATCTAGTTTAATCCATGTAAAGAATCCCGTGAATTTTAAAAACAAATAGAGGTCTCTTCTTCTTCGTACGTTTTTTTTTGGTAGGTCACAGGCCATCCATTGGAAGGGTCTGCAATTGGAGTTTTTTTTTTTTTTTTTTTTTTTTAATCATATGGCTATTTATGGATTTGACTCAACAAAAAAAGTTGGACACATATGGTCCCCCTGCCCCGTTTCTATTGGCATCTTAAAAGCAAACGTAGATGCTGCTCGAAGGATAACCAGGCCAAATCCTCTGTTTTGTCGGTGGAGCAATACCTCTGTTTTTGTTCCTTTTTAAAAGTTTAATTTATTTTTAATTTATATAAAATAAAGAATGAATGAAAAAATTTATTAAAAAAAAAGGTTAAACTTATATATAAAAACGCAAACTTTTAATTAATAATAAATGTTAAGTGCAAAAGCATATTTTGAGTAAATAAGAGCATCTCCAATGGTATCCCAAAAGTAGGAGAGTAATCAAAATTTGATTATTTAACCAAAAAAACACTGTCCAATGGAGTCATTAAAATTTAACAATAGCAGTTATCAATAATCAAATTGCCTCTTCAATAATCAAATTTGAAGATTGACTTTCAATCATCAAATACAAATTTAACCCAAATTAATTGTTATAATTTTATTATTTCTCTCTTCTGTTACTTTTTTTTTTCTCTTTTTTTCTCTGATCATCTATGTATTTCATCATTGTTTCAACCCCAAAAATTTCAATTAGGTAAAATTCGTCTTTTCATTACGAATATATCAATACCCATATCATATACCTTCTCTTGTTTTTTATAATTATTTTTATTTTTTAGCAAAAAAAAACTAATATATCATTGTGGTACCATTACAAATGTACTATTGTGGACTATACAATCATCAAATTTAGCAAACCCTAAAAACAATCCTCAAATGCTGAGGTGACAACTTTTGAAGATCCAAATTTGCTTATACCATTGGAGATGCTCTAACATAATAATTTTAGTGGAGTTAATTTACGATGTAATATAATAAAATTTTAAAAAAATGATATTTTTGAATTAAATGGGTTTAAATTATAAATTATAAACTTTTTAAAAATCTTTAATAAGGTGTAAATACAGAATGGATGTAATTTTAGAGGGGGAGCAAATATTATGGGTAAGGAACGGCCATCTTGGGTGGGTTGAACTGGTTTTTGAGCCCTCTTAACACATCGAATGTGAAATTTAACACCTTGAACAGCTTGAATGATCAACCTGAGCTCAAGAATGCAGAGTTTCATCTAAGCAATATAAGACCAGTTACTCTGTGTGCAGCTGTACCACAACTCAAGTGTATCTCTGATATTGATCACACATCAGGTTGATTCAAGTGCAACCAGCTTCATAATCAATCACTTGAGACCGATTGAAGAGTTATGGTCAATGAATTAGTTATTGAATGATGGAGATCGTCTGATTGAATGAAGGGATCTCCTCCATACGTTTTTTTTTAAAAAAATAATTAATAATAATCTGGGTGGCTCTATTGCCACCCATAAAATATCTTCCTACATGTATGTTTTAACGATTTTTTATTTATTTATTTTATTTTTTATTTTATATATTTCTAAAGTGCCCTTACATTTAATTACTTAAAAAACATGACTTTATAATTGGAAATTAAATTTACTTCCTACACCTATAAGTTGACCACCCAATCTATCATAAACCCTAATAATATATACTTAATCAAACCTAACATCAATCAGGATATATATATATATATATATAGTCCCGATCTGGTCAGGACGTATTGATATAACTTTATCAAGATATTGAATGTGAGCCATTCATTATAGAGAAGTTTTGAGAAGTGCATACAAACTTGAGTCAAAACATGTAAAACCAGTGACTTACATTAAATATCCTTATGAAGTTATATCAGGATGTATTGACTTGAAAATTTATATATATATATATACACATATTGTTGAGGAATGGATGAGCAAAGAATTGATTTCACGGATTCTGAATGTATTCAAGTATGTTTACTTTCATTTTTATTATTGTTTTGTGATTGAATAAAAAATTGTTGTCGTTATAGTCTTATAGAACTTTCTTTCATTCATTTTTTTTTTTTTTTTTTTTTTATGCAATAGAACTCGATCAAGCCTACACAGTTCTCAAACACAACTCACTCACTTACTTTACTTCAATTACAAGATTCTTAATGATTTAATTGGTTTGTAAACGGAAAAACTTGGTGGATGGGTTTTAAAAAAATAATTAAATTAAATTAAAAATATTGATTTGCTTGGTGATTGTTTTATTATTATTATTATTATTTATTTTTTTTTAAGACAAAAGAAGATGTATATTATTTTTTGTTTAATTATTATTGTTGGTGTTTTCTATGGTGAAGATTAAGTGTGTAAACAAGTATGATTTCATGGTTTATTTTAGATAATTCATTGCATTGACTCCACAAGTAACAACGAAAACAAAAATATAATTAGTTTTTGAGTTGAATTTGTATTTTACTTTTGTTCAAGTAAAATCTTAGCCGTAGAGTTTTATTTGAATATAAGATTTGTTAAAAGGGAAAAAGAAACTGTAAGTGGTTTTTTTTTAAGAAGAAATTGTATGTACAGGCTAATGGGTGTAATGAGAAAAAATATATGTTTTAAATGAATAAAAAATACTTAGAAAAACATATGTTTTAAATAATAAAAAATACTTAAAAGATAGTTTTGGTATTTTAAAGCATGTCGGGAGTAAAATTAATAATTTTTATTTTTTAATATGCTTGTAGGAAGAAAAAGCAGTGTAGGAAGATATTTTATAGGTGGCTATAGAGCCACTTTACTAATTTTTCCATATTAACAGGTAAAAAGGGGTATGTCTACATTGTTGGTAGATTAAATCCCAATAATATTATTGGAATTTTATTACAAGATTATTCCAATACTTGGTTAATGTTGTATGTGTAAATTTGGTGAAAGGACACGTCAGCATAGAAACAATAAAGACATAGACACGTCATCCATTGACTCGTCAACGAGAGGAAATCAATCAAAAGGAGTGCCAGTAGGCACGTTCGCCGATTCAAAGAAAAAGAGTGTTCGCCACAACTGTTTACCCAATGAAGAGGCGAAATGCGCTCGCCAGTCTAAAGGCGTTCGCCAAAGATACACAGCCAAAAAGGGTAATCCAATTCCAAGTATATTTCCACGTCAAAGCGGGGATCAAATCTAGTCAAGACTCAAGGATTAAAACCTATTCCAAACAAGATACGAATCTTCTTCAAACAAGGAAGAGTTCAAACAGGAAACAAACCCTAGAGAAGTTATTTGCAGACTCTAGACTCCTTATACAACACAAAATAAGGACTCCCCTATCAACACGGCATATAAGCCGGAAACCCTAGAGAGAACCCATATAAATAGAACCTAAAACCCCATGAAAAGGGGTTCGAGATTAGAGAGAGAATAGTCAGGCTATTGTATGAGAGTTTTGAGTGTGTAAATCATAACAAAAGTCATAGTGGATTTTCTCGCCCTCAAGGGGCACCGTGGTTTTTTCCTATTCAAGGGTTTTCCACGTAAAACTGTTTTGCATGCATTGATTTTCTTTCTTTATTTATTCTTTTTGATTAACGTATTATTGTTGACCGAGTCAATCCAAAAATCGCCGTCAACAATTGGCGCTAGAAGGAGGGGGTCTGTCGTTTAAAACTTCCAGGAATCCTTACAAAAAAAAAAAAAAAAAAACAGGCACAGTATGAGCAACGGTAGCGATAGGGATGAAATTCCTAATAACAATCAGAACCCTCAAGCAGCAACGGTGCAAGGAGAGGATACGTTGACAACAGGGGAACAATCGACAGCAACTCCAGGAACAAGAGCAGCCAACGAGACTCTGCAACACTTTCATACCGCGTTGGTGAATCTGGTCAATGAGGCCAACAAGATTGGACTCACGCTCCCTATAGGGTTGGGAGCCTCGTCTCCTTATGAGCTGACGACCAGCGCACCCAGAGGTCATCCTGCAGGAAGGCTGCGTTCAGAAGTCCATGTCGCAACTCCCAGTACTCAGGAAAAGCCAACTATGGAAGAAACCCCTCAGAAATCGCCAGAGGCCCTGGAAGAAAGAAGGCAAAAGAAGGGAAAAGATCTGCTGGACGAAGATTTCCCAGGAAAACGGTATCATGGGCGAGCACATAGGGGATCAGCCGACGATAGAATTAACAAAGCTCGTAGGAGGCGACAATCAATCTCGCTGGAGGACAGGAGTCCACCACTGAGAAGGGAATTGCGATCAAAAAGGGCGCGGCAGCAGAGGTCCGAAAGTACAGATGACCTAGAAGGTAACAGAAGCGCCGATAGCAGGGAAGATGATTATCGGAGGATGACAATCAAAAGCAGGCTCAACCAAGAAGGAGAACCAACTGGTCATCGAAGCGTTACCCTCCAACAGCTCTCACAGAAAGTTTCAGTAATGGCTAAGCGATACAGACACAATGTGTTTTCAGATGATGAGTCGGATAATCCGTTCATCGACCACATCACTCACACCCGGTTCCCTGACAGATTCAGAATGCCAGCCATCGAGCAATACAAGGAAAATAGGGATCCAAAGGAACATGTTCGCAGATTTCGCAATGTCATGGCCCAGTATGCATCCAATGATGGCCTCTTGTGCTTAACATTCCCACAAACCTTCGGCGACCTCGCCTCTAGATGGTTTGGACGTCTGCCAGCCAGGAGCATTAGCAACTTTTCCAGTTTCAGCAAGGCATTCATAAGGCAGTTCATGGGGAGTGTACAAAGGAGAAAGTCGCTGGCTCACTTGTCGAACCTGAAACAAGAAAGTAACGAGTCACTAAAGAAATATTTAGCCAGGTTTGGGAAGAAAGTCGCTCAAATAGAAGATACGAGCGATGTAGCTGTCATAGCAGCCTTCACCAATGGGTTACAAAGCGGACGTTTGTCTTTTGACCTACGGAGAGACCGACCCAAGACATATGAGGAGATGATGGATATAGCTGGAGATTATGCATTAGCAGAAGAAGAAGAAGTTGCCCAAGGGGGTAGTTACGTCCATGGTCACAAGCCAGACGCAAGGCCAGAATCCAAGGATGAGAGAACAAAGGGTCAGTCTCGCGACCACCAAAAAGAAGAAAAGAGCCGGAGAAGCAAGCCCCAAGAAAGCCAAGGTAGCAACAGAACCAGTAGGTTCCGAGGTAGATACAATAATTATACTCCCCTAAATGGCGAACAGGAGGACATAATGTCTGTAGTAGAAGACAAAGGGCTCGCCAAGTACCCTCGACAACAGTCAGCTAATGCCCGAAGAGATACGATGAAATATTGCCGATTTCATAAAGACCATGGGCACGACACTTCTAAGTGTTTTCAACTGCGGGATCACATCGAAAGTCTGATCAGAGAAGGGCATCTTAAAGATTTTGCATTGAAAAGAGACCAAGACACAGGTCGCCAAGGCGGCCGTCGAGAAGCGGGGCAAGAGAGAAGAAGCCCAAGGAAGGGCAGCCCAAGCGTAGCCATAAACACAATCTTTGGAGGACCTCATACGGGTAGAAGCAATAGAGAAAGGATGTCGGAAGTCAGGGAAGTGATGTATGAAAACAGGGACTTTGAGGTAAACTCTGTACAGAGAAGCCACAAAAAACCAAGAGAAGGCCATGACCCGATAACTTTCACGGCCGAGGATTCAGAAGGAATTGATGCCAAACCCAATGATGCGATAGTTGTGGGGGTACAAATAGCACACCGGGATGTCCTCCGAGTGATGATAGACAACGGAAGTTCTGCTGACATTTTGAGCGCTAGAGTGTATGACGAACTTCGGCTAGACAGGAAAGACTTGGAACCATTCCATGTGCCCCTGAAAGGATTCGGAGGAGCAGAAGTAAGATCTTTGGGAACGGTGAAACTGCCTGTGAGATTTGGGACAGCACCTTGTCGACGGACCATCCTCCTGGATTTCGTGGTAGTGGATATTTATAACTGGCCATACAATGCTTTACTCGGCCGACCCTTTCTGAACAAGGCGCGAGCAGTCACGTCCACTTGTGCATTAAAAGTAAAATTCCCGACAGAGTTTGGGATTGGAGAACTTAAAGGGTCCCAAGAAATGGCTCGCCGGGCCAATCTATCAATCTTTAAAGACAGGACTGGAGCAGAAACCTTAAGCGTATTTCAACTCGACCGAGAGACGAAAGAAGAGAACCCTGAAACGTTTGAGCTGGACCTGAGAGATGAGACCAACAGAGAAAAAGAAGAACCAACAGAAACTGTCATCCTGGATGAAAAAGAGCCTGATAAGACGGTCAAAGTTGGAGCGAGCATGACGAAGCAGGTCAAAACAGGTATAGTGAATCTATTGAGGGAGTACAAGGAGATCTTTGCTTGGAGCCACGAAGATATGCCAGGAATCAATGCAAACGTAACCACACACCATCTAGCAGTAAGCAAAGACTGCAAGCCGGTAATACAGAAAAGGAGAAGTTTCAACCCAGAGAGAAGTGCAGCAATAAGGGAAGAAATATCCAAGCTGCTCGCGGCAGGATCGATCAGAGAAGTCAAGTATCCTGAGTGGGTAGCAAACGTTGTGCTTGTAAAGAAGAAAAACAATCAGTGGAGGATGTGCGTAGACTTCACTGATCTCAACAAAGCCTGCTAAAAGGATAGTTTCCCCTTGCCAAGAATTGACCAGCTCGTGGACGCAACAGCCGGACATGAGCTGTTAAGCTTCATGGATGCGTACTCAGGATACAACCAAATCAAGATGCATGAACCGGATGAAGATAAGACAGCATTCACCACGGACCAAGGGTTATACTGCTACACTGTCATGCCATTCGGCCTAAAGAACGCTGGAGCAACATATCAGCGGCTTGTCAACAAGATGTTCGCTAACCAAATAGGAAGGAATATGGAAGTGTACGTCGATGACATGCTAACCAAGAGCGTCGAAGCCGAGGGACATGTAGACGACTTAAGAGAAACCTTTGATGTGTTAATCAAGTTCGGGATGAAGCTAAACCCCTCAAAGTGCGTGTTCGGCGTGCCATCTGGTAAGTTTCTCGGGTATCAGATACATCAAAGAGGGATAGAAGTGAACCCTGACAAGATCAAAGCACTAGCCAACATGGTTTCTCCAAAAAACTTGAAGGATGTCCAGAAACTTACAGGATGCCTGGCATCGCTGAACAGGTTCATCGTAAAATCGACAGACCGATGCTTACCCTTCTTCAAAGCGCTCAAGAAAGGCAAAGGGATAGAATGGAACAAGGACTGCGAACAGGCCTTTGTCGCTTTGAAGGAATACCTCGGTCGAGCACCATTGTTGTCAAAACCTATCACAGGGGAAGTGCTGTACATGTACCTGTCAGTCACAGAAGCGGCCACCAGTTCCGTATTAATAAGACAGAAGAATGGGATACAGAAGCTGGTGTACTACACAAGCAAAGCATTACTACCAGCTGAAACGAGATATTCATCAGCTGAAAAAATGGCGCTCGCACTAGTAACAGCAGCGAGGAAGTTGAGGCCGTATTTCCAAGCACACAAAGTAGGAGTATACACCAACTGTCCGTTGAAAATGATACTGCAAAAACCAGAGGTGTCGGGCAGACTTACAAAATGGGCCATTGAGCTAAGCGAATTCGACATAGAATTTATCCCAAGAACAGCAATCAAAGGCCAAGCAGTAGCAGACTTTGTAGCAGAATTTATCGAGCCAGATACTGAAGTGGCGAAGATGATCATAGATCAAACAAGAAAGGACTTTCGCTGGAAACTTTGGGTCGACGGCTCATCAAACTCGCATGGCAGCGGGGCAGGGATAGTGGTCACCACCCCAGAAGGAGATTTTGTAGAGTGTGCCTTGCGATTTGATTTCAAAGCCACCAACAACCAAGCCGAGTACGAAGCACTGATAGCAGGACTGAAAGTATGTACGGCCCTAGGAGCTGACGAGATTGAGGTGTTTAGCGACTCCCAAGTCATCGTCAACCAAGTGCTCGACGAATACCAAGCAAGGGATGACAATATGATTGCCTACCTAAAACTAGCAAAGGAGCTGTTGAGGTGATTCAGAGAATACAGGATTGTGCAGATCCCAAGAGAAAAAAACGAACAGGCGGATGTTTTGGCCAAGCTGGCATCTGCCACAGTCAACATCTGGCCCCGAACAATCCCTATGGCACACCTGCTTCGACCCAGCACAACCGAACAGGCCGAAGTGGGGGTCATCATGAACGTATCGGCCAACTGGATGACCCCAATCAGAGAATACCTGATTAATGACACCCTCCCAAATGACTTGCTAGAAGCTAAGCGACTGAGATACAGGGCAACAAGATATTCAGTCCTCAACGGTGAACTATACAGGAGAGGATTCTCGAGGACATTGCAAAGATGTGTTGGACCTGAAGAAGCAGAAGGAATCCTAAACGGCATACACAG
Source organism: Acer campestre (assembly GCA_954870605.1). NCBI lineage: Eukaryota > Viridiplantae > Streptophyta > Magnoliopsida > Sapindales > Sapindaceae > Acer > Acer campestre. Next base: position 30,598,669 of record OX940802.1, on the reverse strand, counting down.
CGGAAGCTGCGGGAATCATGCTGGGTGCGTCAGTCTGGCCCATAAAGCATTAAGGCAGGGTTTCTATTGGCCGACCATGTTCACCGATGCAAAGAGAATAGCGAACAGGTGTAAAGCATGTCAGAAGATCGCGAATAACATTCGCCAGCCACCTGAGCGCTTACAGAGCATTACCTCCCCATGGCCGTTCGCCATGTGGGGAATTGATTTGATCGGCCCAATGCCCACAGCACCAGGGGGAGCGAAACACGCCATTGTAGCAGTATATTATTTCACCAAATGGGTAGAGGCCGAATCATTGGTGCACATCACAGAAGCCAATACAACCAGCTTTGTGAAGAAAAATATTCTATACAGGTTCGGGATACCAAACACCATCATCACTGACAATGGGACACAGTTCGATAACAAGAAATTCAGAGACCTATGCAAGAAGTACAGGATCAACAATTACTACGCCTCCCCAGCTCACCCACAGACAAACGGGCAAACTGAGGCAGTAAATAAAATCATCAAGCATAACCTGAAAGCAAAACTGGCAGTCAAAAAGGGAAACTGGGCAGAAAAACTGCCACAGGTGTTATGGGCATACCGAACAACAGAAAGAAACTCCACTGGGGAAACACCTTACTCCATGGCTTTCGGAACCGAGGTAGTCATTCCGGTTGAGACGGCGTTCTCTTCTCCAAGAACACAGTTCTTTCAACCAGAGCTGAATGTTGACATGCTGAAGTATGGCTTAGATGAACTAGAAGAAAGAAAGGAGCACGCCCGAATAAGGAATGCCGCTTACCAGCAGAGAGCAGCAAGGTATTACAACTCACATGTGAAAGTCAGAAGATTTGCACTCGGGGACCTGGTTCTAAAAAGAGTGACACCCGGAACGAAGGATAAAACTGCAGGATCACTTGCTGATAAGTGGGAGGGACCATATCACATCACAGGTCTAGCAGGCCATGGAGCGTATCACATAGCAAAGAGAGGAGTCGGCGAGCTACCCCGACCGTGCAATGCTCAGTACCTGAAGATCTACTACCCTTAATGCTCCAGCTCAAAGAAGACCTTTTATTATGTTTTGTTTCTTTAAATTCATCTTTTTAGAGGTTTCTTTTGTTTTTTGACATTAGAGTTTACAGGAAATAATCAATAAAGAGTAATTTATTACTGAGAGAGCTACCATTGTTGAAATCACGGATCAGCCATGACGAACGGATCGCCCAAGGTAGCAAGTTGAGCTATCCAAATCTGGCAAACATCCGAGAACCGGGAATATCCCATATTACAGCAGGTTTAAGGCAGAAAAGCCACAAAGTAGCCTGAGCTAGAGAAAAAAAATACCGCGTAAAAGGCAGTCGCCATCAATAAAGGCATAAAATCCCCAAAAAGCTGTACAAGGCGTTCGGCTAACAGTACTCGGGAAAATCCCTGAGGACTAAAAGCACTGGGGATAAAGAAAACTAGCAGTAAGGAAAAACAGTGAGCAAAAGCGGGAGACGTCCCAACAGTATGCTCACACAAAACTTGGTGTATGGTCGGATACGTCCTGACAAACACTGGGTAAAAACAAAAACTAGCAATTATAAAGCTAAGTGATAAAAGGCTTTAGAGCTTGAGCCAAAAACTCAGCAATGGCAGCTGAACCAAAACGCATAGATAGAAATATATGGCGAACAAACAAGATACACATTGCAAGAAAAATGTCATCTTATTTACTTGACAAAATAAAATCTAGCAAAATTATAAGGCCAAGTGATAAAAGGCTCTAACGCCTATGCCAAAAATACAGCAATGGCAGCTGAACAAGAGCATGTAAAATTAAGCAATGCAGCAGTAAATTGATATTTCATTTATCAAGAAAAAGTATATTTACAAAACTCAAAGCAAAGATATACAACAAAATCAAACGCTCGCTGGAGGGATGTCCCCACCATCTTCCTTTGCGTCGCTCACTTCATCCTCGGATGGCCAAACAACCTCCTCATCCCCTTCAGGCATGAAAGACGTGTAATCCCGACCAGCAACAGGACCCAAATCGGGCTCGGCACCTGACCCCGTAAAACTCCCTTTTTGGCCAGAGTAATAATTGTTAGAAGCGCGTTTGGTGGGAATTTCAAGGTGCATAGGAAGAGGATCCACTCGGGTATAACGGCAGTGGGCCTTCCACAACTTCAGCTGGCTCTTAACCGAACGCACCGCACCGTCCATATGTCGTTGAATATTTCAGTCGTAACGCCTCAGGGCTTTCTCATTAGAATGGTCCTTCAGGGCGAAGAACTTCTTGGCCTGCCGCATGCCCCGTTCAAACTCACGGAGGAGGAGTGCGTCATACGCAGGAGATCTTTTAAAGCGATCTACGGCTTCAACTTCTAAAACAGCCTTCAAATCATTCATAAGAAGGTCTTGAGTAGCTTGCTGATGCCGCAAATCCTCACACTCGCGTTCCGCCTTCTCCTTGGCCTCATTTGCCGAACTCTCTCCCTCCATGTGAGCCACCAAAGCATCCTGACTATCGGCGAGCTGCCCTTTGAGTAGCTTGATTTGTTCCTCAGCGGCGAGAAGCTTTTCCTCGACAGCAAGCTGGGCGGCCAAAGAACTATCGGCGAACTCCTGCATTCGAGCGATTTGCTGTGCATGTGATTCTTCAGCCGATAGCTTTTCAGCCGCCGAGCGAGAAATTGTCTTCTGCAAGCGCTTGTTATCACCCAAAGCCTTATTCGCTCGCCGATAGGTGTTCGCCATCTCCGACATCATCTGCGAATCAAACATGTTAGGGAACGAAGAAGTAAAGGGGGACAGAAGTAAGGAACAAGGTCAAAAGAAATTACCAAAGAATGGCAGTTGAAGAAAAACTCCATCTTGCTGTTGCACGTTTTTCCCTTCACCTGCTCCCAACCCTTTCCAAAATAAATATCATTGCTAATGAAGTGGTTAAGGAGCTCGGCTGGGGAAAAATCGGACAAGGAGACAACTCCCGATCCCTCGCCCTGATCGGTGGGATCCACAGATGGCCCTTCACGAGAATCCCCAAAATCTGTAGCAGGGGTCGACGATGGGCCAGGAACGTCAGCCGGAGTAGCAGCATCCTTACCCGCTGCCATAATAGGGGACGAAGGCCTGGGGGTATCTTCTCCCACAGCAGTACCCCGCGCTCTAATATTCGCTGGGGGTACTGAGGGCCCAAACTTATCGGGAACAGGGCCTTGAACCGCCGGTGAAGGCACACTCCTCACTTCACCACCTTCTTCTGACTGGGGGAGTGGACCCATGGGCTGAGGAGCATCAGTATTAGTCTCGCCAATGTTAGCACCCTCAGGGCGAGTAGGCTCGCCATCTCCTTCTTCATCCGAAGAAACTACGAATTGAACCACCTTCGACGCCCGTTTCAAAGGACGAGTGGTACCTTCGGGGGTAGTCTCTGCAGGGCGTTTACCCCGACCAGCCCTTGGGTGAAGATCGTTGGAAGGGTCTTCAAGGGGCTCAGGAACGTTCGCATCAAAAACCGGAACGTCCGTGCTCGCTGCAGGAACCCCAACTTTCTCCTTGCCTTTGCGGCTAGGAACTTGAGGCGGCGTATCCCTACCACCATCGTGAGGTGGCGCAACAACCTCTGCAACGTCAGGAACGCCACCCGCTCCCAAATCTGGAGAATCATCACCCTCGGGTGGCGTAACCCCCTCCTTAGACAAGCCCGCAGCATGCCTTTGACTTGCAGCTTCCGCGTTCTTCACTGCCCGGGCTTGCTCGTTGCAAATAATATCAAACTCGCTCACTAAAAAAGTGAAACACAGTGTTGTCCAAGGCAAAAACCAATGAGAAGTTTTAGAAAAAAACAAGTTTTTTAAGAAACTTACAGCGACGTCGCCGACCAGACAAGCGAGGGAAAACTCCATAAGTGACCATCCTGGCTTCATTGAGGAGGTGCTCCTGACCCCTCTTTACTAAACTGAGCACCGCAGCGTCAGTTACGTTCTTCACCTCATGAGGAGTTAAAGTAGGCGAGGCCTTCGTCCAGCTATCGGGAGACGTAAAATGTCTCAGGACCCTGCTCGCCTGCAGGTTTCGACGAGGATCAGCGGGATTATTCCTTCCCCACTCACCACCCGCGAAGAACCAGCTGTTCTTCCATCTCTTGTTTGAAGTGGGGAAACCCCAAATAAAACCTATCTTCTTCTTGTCACTCGAGATTTCCACCTGTCCTGCATTGGACACTCCCTCAGGTATCCAATTCTCCACAGCAATCGATTGGAGATAGTAAGTCCCGCCATGACCAGACTGTCGCAGGACTTAGAAATGACGGATTTCGCGAGGAGTTGGCGACCGTTGTCCCATTGATTTCCACATCACAGCCAGGGCCATCAAAATTCTATAACTGTTTGGCGAGAGCTGGGCAGGGGCAAGTTTGGCATCAGCCAAAAATCTGGCTATAAACGGCTGAAGGGGGAGAGTTACCCCACAGCCGAACATCGATCCGTAGATAGCCACGGCGCCGCTCGGCGGATTCCATGCAGCCCGATCGCCGGATGGGATAAGAACAACCGAGCTCGGAATATCGTATCTCCGCTTATATTTGCCAAGTTCCTGCTCGCCGACCACGTTCACTTCGGTATCAAAAGAACTTGGGCAATCAGCAGCAAAACATAAAGCATCTCGCCGATGGTCCTCGACGTCTGAACCAACTACTGTCTGATCGCCAACAAGAGAGTCCCTGGGGGTTCTTGGTCCTCGTCGACCACTGCCAGAAATTTTTGAAGTCTTCGCCATATCTGGAGAATCACTGTCAGAAGTCGAAATAAAAACAAAATCAGGAGCATCGGATCCAGAATTAAGAGAAGTATAAAGTGGAATAGGTACAGGAGAAGCTGGGTTATAGTTGCACAAATATGACTCGATTTTATCAGCAACTTCCTTATCACCAAGCTCAAGAGCTTGCATCATTTGATTAAAAAGAAAATGGCGTTGAGAGAAATCCATGAACACTCACCAGAGATAGATGAAAGAAGATGGGTAATAGAAACCGTGCTTCAAAGAAAACCACCGGAAGCTTAAACAGCGTCGAAATCTGAGATTTTGGGAACCACCAGAAGCTCAAGCAACGTCGAATCGGAGATTTTTGAAGATCTTCTCTGAGAGAGCACTTTCTGTGAAAAATAAAAGCAAGCAGAAGTAAAAAGAAGACGAAGTGGAAACAGTTTCGTCCTTTTAAAGGGGGAAATTCGAAATTCAAGAAAAAGCAATAATTAAAAAAAACGGCTGTGATAAAGTACCACCGCCTGTGAGTAAAGGCTGTGATGAAGGTATCCATCAAACGAAGGACACGTGGCGTCATGGGGGTTTACAACAGACGCGACATTATTGCAGGCGTGACAGCAGTTGCAGCGCGTCACATCAATACATCCCGTTTTAAATTCTGTGGCTGAAAATGAAAGTTTGCCGTGGAAGATTTAATATCAAAAAGAACACGTGGCAAAAATTAAAAAGAGAGGGAAAAGACATCTACAAAAATTTTCAGAAAATGAAGAAAGTCAGGAAATACAAGTAAATCATATAAACACTGCTCGCCGAACCAAAGAGACCAGCCTACATTGGATCAGCTCGAAGTATTTATGGGGGTATTGTTGTATGTGTAAATTTGGTGAAAGGACACGTCAGCATAGAAACAATAAAGACATAGACACATCATCCATTGACTCATCAACGAGAGGAAATCAGTCAAAAAGAGTGCCAGTAGGCACGTTCGCCGATTCAAAGAAAAAGAGTGTTCGCCACAACTGTTTACCCAATGAAGAGGCGAAATGCGCTCGCCAGTCTAAAGGCGTTCGCCAAAGATACACAGCTAGAAAGGGTAATCCAATTCCAAGTATATTTCCACGTCAAAGCAGGGATCAAATCTAGTCAAGACTCAAGGATTAAAACCTATTCCAAACAAGATACGAATCTTCTTCAAACAAGGAAAAGTTCAAACAGGAAACAAACCCTAGAGAAGTTATTTGCAGACTCTAGACTCCTTATACAACACAAAATAAGGACTCCCCTATCAACACGGCATATAAGCCGGAAACCCTAGAGAGAACCCATATAAATAGAACCTAAAACCCCATGAAAAGGGGTTCGAGATTAGAGAGAGAATAGTCGGGCTATTGTATGAGAGTTTTGAGTGTGTAAATCATAACAAAAGTCATAGTGGATTTTCTCGCCCTCAAGGGGCACCGTGGTTTTTTCCCATTCAAGGGTTTTCCACGTAAAACTGTTTTGCATGCATTGATTTTCTTTCTTTATTTATTCTTTTTTATTAACGTATTATTGTTGACCGAGTCAATCCAAAAATCGCCGTCAACAGTTAACATGTGACAACCAAACACTTTAAAAAATATGAATAACTAGTTATAACAAGTTAACAAGTTACTTTCAAATTATTTTATTATAAAAATGTAATAATCTAATTTAGTTTAATTTTAATAATTGTGTTAAATAATTTTAAATGATAATTAGATAAGGATTATACATATCCTCACAATAATCTTCTATGATTTAAATAAATACATGATAATTTTTATTATTTGAATTTGTATTTAATTTAATTAAACATTTATAATATAACAGATTTAAAATAGTCAAAATTATTATTATTAGAAAATAATAATATATATTGTTTAATTTTTAAAATATTTTTGTTGTATTATATTTTGAAATTAATATTTATTTGAGTTAATTATATAAAATATTTGTAACATAATAATTTTTGAATTAAAATTTCATTTTAAATATTTATAATTATTTTTATTTTCTTTTATATGATAAATTACGTGTCACATAATTTTTGTACAGTCTAACAAATTTTGGATAAAAAGTTGTAATTTAGATATGTGCAGTAACAATTAAAAAAAAAAAGGTTCAATTTTGTAACAAATTTTAAGTGATATGTAACAATAAAATCGTAGTTCGTAACAACTTTACCATATCATGTAACAACTCGGTTTATATGAGTAACAAAATATATGTGTTTTGTAACAAGTTTCACGTAGAAAGTTGTAGTTAAAATGTTTATGGTAATAATTTCACGTTAGTTTGATGTGTAACGAAAAAGTTGTAAGTTGTAACAACGTTGTCGTATCATGTAACAACTCATTTTATACGGGTAACAAAATATCCTAACTATGTAACAAGTTTTACATATAAAAAAATTAAGTAAGATGTATATGGTAACGATTTAATGTTGTAATAAATCTGATATGATGTGTAACAATAAAGTTGTAAGTTGTAACAACTTTGCGTAGCATGTAACAACTCAATTTATATGGGTAACAAAATATATGTGTTTTGTAATAAGTTTCACGTAGAAAGTTGTAGTTAAAATGTTTGTGATAACAATTTCACGTTGGTTTGATATAGGGGCGAAATTAGAAATTTTTTTTATGGATGGGTTGTGGACAATTTCAAATAGATAAAAATTTATACTATATATATATATAAATCATTTTTATTCCTAATCTTGACAGTACGAGAGAATTTTCACTAATTAAAATTTAAAAAAAAAATGCACCTAGTCAGGGGACATAATGAACATTTCCCTCAAATACATATTCTATTACATACCTTAAAATTTCCCATTTGATTTTTGAGTTATTAAAGGGTTCAAATTTCCAATTTGATTTTTCATTTGGTTAAAAAAAAAAATCCAATGGGCTTGAATGAGTTTGATGCATGAATTTTAAGTTATTGGGCAGTTATTAAGATAAGGAAAAATATGGTAAGTTAAGTTAGAATTGGGATTGGGCTGGGGTGTACTTAGAACTGAATGAGATGTATATAGAACTATTGCAAAACTTAATTTTTTTTAAAACCCAATTCCGCTCATGGTTTGATGTGTAACGAAAAAAGTTGTAAGTTTTAACAATGTTGTCATATCATGTAATAACTTATTTTATATGGGTAACAAAATATTCATACTATGTAACAAGTTTTATATAATTTTTTTTTTTTTTAAGTAAGATATATGTGGTAACGATTTAATGTTGTAACAAATCTGACATGATGTGTAATAATAAAGTTGTAGGTTGTATCAACTTTAACGCAGCATGTAACAACTCGATTTATATAGGTAACAAAATATATGTGTTTTGTAACAAGTTTCACATAGAAAATTGTAGTTAAAATGTTTGTGGTAACAATATCACGTTGGTTTGATGTGTAACGAAAAAGTTGTAAGTTGTAACAACGTTGACTTGAATTTTAAAAAAACTATCACATGAAAAATCCATTATAAATTTAGAACTCATATATTTTGAAACAAAGATCGACAAAGTACCTTTTTTTAAGCCACATATAGTGAGAGAAAAATAATGAATATTCTCCAACAAATCTGTGAGCAAACACAACCTTCAGACTCTCTTTAGGATTTTATAGGAGGGTGAAGATGCAAATTTAGCTTAGGGTTCCTTTAGAATTTTTTTTTAAAAATAATTGTGAAGACAATGTGGTTTAGGGTTCCATTAATTTGACAGTTTTCTTTTTTATTATCTATTCTAATAATGTTAAAATCGGATATATACATATTTTAAAAAAAAAAAAATCCTTTTTTCTTTCCTTTTTTTAAGTAATTTAAATCCTTTTAAAAAAATATTTAAATCTTTTATCACTAGATATAATTTCTTATCTCTTACTATTATTAATTATTAGTTTTTCAACCCGAGCGTTGCACGGGTTTTGTATAAAAAATTGTTTATAAAACATTGTGTTGTTTATACCGAAATTTTTGATGCAAACATGTTTAAACTTAATGAACATGTAGTTTTTCCTTTCAATAAAGCATCAGTCATCAGATAGCAAGAAAAAATAAAACACACCAACATTGATGATATACATAGATCCTCAAATTAAGGAGAAATGTTAAAAAAAAAAAAAATTATTTGCTTATCATAGAAGTTGACATGTCTGTTGACTTTCCTAATAAATAATGTTCATTGAATTATAATGTTAAATTCATTAATGATTGAATTATTGATATTATTAATAAATAACTAATTATATTTTGATAAAAAAAAAAAAAAACTAATTATAAAACAATAAAGCAAGATGATCCGATTCTTAAGTAGTTAAATCTGATTTAATTAAATCAGTCAATTATAATGATGGTTATTGTCTCTAATAATCTGTTAAGGAAACTCTTAGGTCTCCAATATCATTAATAAACAAAGACTCTTCATTTCTATCTCTATTATTCTAGTTTAGATGAACAGATTTCTTAAGGATTATTTAATTTATTATATAGGTTAATTAAAAATTATTTTTTGTATTAATTGAAAAGCTCTCTATATATCTCTTTAGCAATATATATATATATATAATGACAAATTATTAATTTTTGTTATGTTATCATTAATATATTTCCATTGATATGCTTTTAAAATTTACCATTAATTCCATAAAAAAAATAAAAAATAAAAAAAATAAAACAAACAGATTACCATTGATTTGGTAATACAATTACTATTTTAATTTTCTTTATAAAATATTTATTTACTGCCATTTACAAGAATAATTAAAATTTAAAAACTTTTATTTTTAAAAATAATCATATTGTATTTAATGCATAGTTAATACATTCTAAACAATCTAAAAGAAAAGAAAACAAAAAGGTAAAAAAATGGAAAAAGAATTATAAATATTTATAATTATATAGAGTTAAATAACTATTGAGATTAGCTATTTACAATCCATTTTTTTTCACATTTATTTTCTTAAGACATTTCATTTTAATAAATTAAAATTTTGAAACCTCTAAATACACCCAATTTACTCGAAAATATTATATATATATATATATTATAAAAACGTTCACTCTAGAAACACTTGTAGAAGTATTAATTAAAAAAATAAATAAATAAATAACTTCCATGGATGATATTATCAAACCAAGTGATAAATTAAATTTTTTTTCCACAATTTTTTTCTAAAACATTCTATTTTTTTAATAAATTCTTGATTATATTTTTTTTCAAGCAACCTTCTTATAGACAATTCAATAAAATAAATAAATGGTGAAGAATTTTATGGAGATGCAAATAGTAGTAGGAGTTATTTGTTATTTATTACCCCTGTTGACGGTGATTTTTGGTGGTCACTGAGTCAATGATTTACTTTTGAATTGTTATAATTTATGAACTAGAATGATTAAAACCAGAAGAAATAACTAGAAATAACAAGCAATTACGTGGTAAAACTCCAAGGATCGGAGAAATATCCACGGTTTGTTGCCTAAACAACGAAGCCAAATTCACTATGAAAAATGATTACAAGAATATTGCACTACAATTTCTCTCAAGCTATTTCTCTCGTACCTCCCTCTTTTTACGTAAAGAAGGGGTATTTATACATGTTTAATTAGGGTTTGGTGTGTGGTGCCCTAATTGTGTGTTCTAACCCTAAATGGATTCGGATTCTCTTTCTTTTGTATATTTCCTGATTTGGTTGAATCCAAGTCTGACTCTGATTCTTCCTCTTTTATTTGCGGAAAAATCTACCTGTTTCCTTATTTGGACTCTGCAGCCACGTTGTTGCTTATCATGGAGTTGCTTGCCGCTGATTACACCCTGTGTTTTGAATGTAGATACTGATGACTATCTGTTTTCATTGATTCCCGACTATGCCTGAGTATTTTCCCGAGTAAGGCTTGTTGCCCGAGTAGCTTATCTTTGCTGGTGATCGGGCAACTTACTCTTTTCCCGAACAGGTTCTTGTGGGGGATTTCTTGCTCAGTTAGTTGATTTGTCTTGACCCCTGCTTAAGTGGCTTCATATAGTGATGACGCGTCTGCCACGACTATTTTTACCTACAACAATACCCCCTTAAATATTTGTGCCGATCATGCTGAGTCAGTTCCTCTCGGGCCAAATATTTAACTTCATACTCATTTACAACTAGTCCTTACAACTAGTCCTCGTTTGTCTTTTTCTGTATTAATGTATCCTCGTTTGCTTCAAAGCTCTTAAATGACGTGTCTTAATTACGACCGCACACATTCGATTTATCAATCATTTCAGAAATCTCTTGATGGTGACGCTTCTGCTCACTGGCGGCTCAATACGCTCCTCAGTTGCCACTTGTCCTTTTTTGTTTGGCTGTGGTACGAAGGTGGTACGATGCATTTATGAGACATAACCTTTCTGCTCGCTTGCGTGCAGCCCACGTCATCGCCCACGCCCCTCTGTTTTCCCGCTTCCCTGTGTTTCTCCTAGGGTTTTGTGTCCAGAATTTTTGAAATCAATGGGCCGCCTATATATGCTGGCTATGGTGAGGCTTTTCTCCTTTTTCTTATCCCATTTTCCACAATCTTCGCGTATTCTCTGAAGAACTTGCTCGCATCTCTTGTTTTATTGCGTTCATCTGCTGCAACCGCATCTTTATCTGCTTCAACCGCATCTTCATCTGTTTCAACCGCATCTCCTGTTTTATTGAGTTCTTCTGCTTCAACCGCCAGGCCTTCTCTCGGAGATTTTCTCTGTAGTTTTCATCGTCTCCATTTCTTGCTATATCGAGGTTAGTTCTCATGGATTATGCGACTAGATACCGTCTTTATACTGTTGGTATGATTGCTATTGAGCAAAATGATGCTCACACTGCATCAATTGTCCACAGTTTACTGAAACCACCTCTCTTTGATCAGCCTCCTTTCACTGACTTTGACGTTTCTGCAGTTTACCGTGAAAGTTTTACTTCTTCCGAGGTTCCACCTCCCCCTGAAGTTCATTCTGTTTCCTCGGACTCATCGCCTCCAGACTATCAGCCTGCAGCTTGGTCGGATTCTTCTTCCTCTACAGTTGACACTCGGCCTTGGAGACGACCGGGAAAAAAGATGAGCACTCGCAAAGTTTACAAGGACTCTCACTAGCTGGAGAGCCGAGTTGGGACCCAGAGGATTGTCGAGAATGATGTTGAGGAAGAGCATAGGGCTGCTCGCATTCCATTCTCTCCCGAGCGCATATGCGCTTATGATGTCGAGCCAAATGTGGTCAGCCCTGAGGAGATAAGCAGGTATATGCGGCGGTTCGATCTGGATGGCGACGTGATTTCGCTGATCCCTGCTGAAGGTCGGGCTGCCTGGAACCCTCCACCTGGCCACGTGGCGATCTACGGGGTGATGCTCACCTGCGGTGTCACTCTTCCTCTCCAGCCTTTTATCACTTGGTTTTTGGCTGAGGCCAGTATTGCCCCGGCTCAGCTAACTCCGAACAGCTACCAGATTTTGATGTGCATGTGGCACATGTGGCACAGGATGAAGCGGCCACCTCCCACTCCTCGCGAAATCCGACACTTCTGCGCCCTGAGGCCCGTGGGAAAGACTGGGGTCTATTTTCTTCAATCGACTCAGCCCGAGTTCTGGATCCCAAAAGATGTTGTGGTTAAGGGCGAGATCGAGCCGACCACAGATGAGAAGATGAAGGGATTTGTTTGGGGCTTCCCCACCTCAAACAAGTTTTGGAAGAACAGCTGGTTCTTTGTGGGCGGACGTTGGGGCCAATCAATCAGTTTTGATCTGGATGGCACCCGGATGACCTGCAGGGTTCCTCGGTACTTCTGTTCACCCCAATGGAACCATGTAACTTCCGCTTTTACCGACGAGGAGCTGAAGACTTTGGCTCGGGCTGCTGTCCGCCCTTTGGAGAAAAGGGGTAAACCCTATCTGTACAATGACGGGAAGATGATTACAGCTCGCCTCTTTCCTCAGATTTCTGCGCGCCGCAGACGCCGTAAGTAGCGTTTTATCTTTTATCCTTTCATTTTTGTCTTTGGATTAGTCTACTGACTCGGGCTCCCTTCTCTTTTTCTTTTGAAGTATTCGATGTGGACGTGGTCTGCGATGCTCTGGCACGCCGAATGAAAGGAGTCGTGGAGGCTAGCAGGAAAGAGGCTCTTCGCCAGCGAGACGCTGGAATAGCTCCTCCCGATGATAAATCTAAAGGGAGCGCTCCCGAGGATCTTCCCGAGGATGATGATGAAGAGAGGGTGCCCGAATATGTGCCCGAGGGGACCCATGGTCAAGAAATGACCGCGTGTTCAAAAGAGACCCTGGGTGATCCGGAAGGCTTTGGAGTAAGTAGGACCAAAGCTGATCTGGACAGCCGAAGGGGTCCTTCTTCCAAAGGGAAAGAAAAAATAGGGCACCCCTTTGATTCTGATCAAGCGACTTTCCCTGGTGGAGCCAGCTCTCCCGTTTCTGCTGCGAATACGCCTAGTGTTACTCCTCGAGGTGTCGAAGCAGCTGAGAGACATCCGGGTGAGGTAACTCCGGGGATTCCGACTTCTGTTGAGCCGACTCCCGCTCCTGAGGATAGCAATGCTGAGGTGAGGCAGCTTGGAAAGAGAAAAGCCTCGTTTTCTTCTGGTCGCCCTACCCAAATAATTCCCCGAGTAGTTGCATATGTTGACTCATCTTCGGGTGACGAGAGGGAGGGTAATGTCGGAAAGAACGTGAGCATGTCTCCTCCGATGGACCAGGCCAAAGATGATGTGGGAGCCTCAACCGATATCCCCCGGGCAACCTCGTCTGCCGAGCTTCCTAAAGCTGATGCTGGTGGTTCAGGCTCCTCACCCTACCTTGATGATCCTTCCCCCGAATCTATGTTAAGGGCCATGGCTTCCGGCCGAGCCTACATCGGGGAGGATCACTGGAGTCATCTCAAGACGGGGACTGTGTCTGACCGACTCTGCAATTTTTTTAACAGTGCTTCTTACGTAAGTAGTGCCTTGGTTACATGCGGTATTTCGTATTCCTTTCTCACTCTTACTCTTATATGTTACTTTTTTATTTACTGTTGACTTGCTGCAGATAGTGGCTGAGATGTCTGGAGCTTGTCAAGCTGGTGAAGCCCAGGCAGAAAGAATAAAGCGGCTAGAAGCCCAGCTGAAGGAGAGTGAGGGCCGCTGCTCTCGGGCTGAGCTGGCCTGCCGAGAGGGGGCTAAGTCGAGTCAGGTGCTTTTAGATCAATGCCTGGCTCGGCAACTGGAGGCTGAACAGCGAGCATCTTCCGCTGCCGAGGAGGTATAAATTTTGAAGGATCAGTTATCATCCACTCAGGGCGCTTTGCTCCAGGCTGAGCAGACCGCTGAAGACGCCAAGTCTGCTTACGAACGCCGAATTGAAGACTTGGAGCGTCAGACCCTGACAGTTAGGTCCCTATCGAAGGAAGCTAGGCTGGAACTGGAACTACAAAGCGTTGATCGCTTCAAGAGGTCTCCAGCTTATGATGCTTTGCTTCTGCGTGAATTCCAGCGGGGAATGGTCTCGGCTGGGGAATTCTTCAAGCAGAAGAATAGGGGGACTGATCGGGCCCGGGCCAGGGCCAATTGGAGCCTTTCAATCAGAAAGAATTTGGATACCTCTCTGGAGTCTCTTCGGGTCCAGATGAGAGAGTGGCGGGCGTATTGTAGAAGTAAGGGTAAAGCGCCACATCCCATGCACTTTGAGGTTCCCTCTGCTGACTCCTTCTCCATTTTTTATGCCTGCGAGAAGGCAGGGATTGACAACGAGACACCTGATTTGGGTCCCGTCCCCGGAATTGATTATACCGACTGGATGGTCGATGAGGAGGAGGACGTCATTGTTTGGCCCTCGGATGACAGCCTGCTGAGTGAGTATGTGATGGAGCCTGATCCAGATGTTGGCGGAAGTAGCTCCCGACCCTCAGCGCCACCCTCTTGAGTATTTAACCTCAAGTTTCTTTTGTAACAGTGTAACCAATTGTAACTATATTTGTATGACTACACTTGTATATTTGTATTCTTCACATATATATACATACGGATTTTTTCTCAAAGAGAGTTTTCGGCGGACGCATGTATGCCTGAATGGGACAATTTAATTCATTTCGCCTGCCTATACTTGGAATTCTTCGAGCTTGTGGGTCCTTAGGGATTTTAGTCCTTCGGGAATCCCTATCTTTACCTTGACCAGGTGCCTTATTTTCTGGCACTTTAGTCGGGTAGACCGAGTATCTTATTTAACCGGTAACTAGCTTTGGCCGAGTATCTCATGTAACTGGCCTTTTCAATAATTTTAAACCGTGTATCTTATTTAACCGGTAAACTAATCTTGGCCGAGTATCTCATGTGGCTGGCCCTTCAATAATCCTAGACCGCGTATCTTATTTAACCGGTAACTAGTTTATGCCGAGTGTCTCATGTAACTGGCCTTTTTATCTTTTGATTTTTGAGTTTATTTTACCGCAACGTTACGCCGAGGCTCGCCACGACCATACGTCAAGGTCCTTACACATGTTACCTAGGACGTCTCCCGGTTTTATCTGTGTAAGGTTTCACCGAATCGTTGGGGTACTTCGTACCGGCCAACACGGCCGCGCGTCTCACTAGCCTTTCTAGCGGCACCCCGAGCAGTTTTCCAGTTCATTCTCGTGCCTCGGTTTTACCTTTTTGCTAAGGGATACGTTCTTATCGCTTTAGCTAGGCGGGCATGCTACTATAGCTTTTCCGCCCTTAGGGTACCACTCGTTCGCTCTTTCGCGGGTTTATAGCGCCCGAATTTTCTGGTGTTTATTCGACCAACTTTTGGTGGGCCGCTGTAGAAATTTTGCTTATGGATAACCAATCCTGCTAGATTACTCTGTACTAGCAACTGAACTTTATTGAATGATCAACATGAACTTCATTAGATGAACATGGTTACGAAACCAAAAAATAAACCTGAAATAAATAAAGGCGGACACTAAAAACTGTGCTAAAGCAGAATAAGTTAATTTATAAAAATGTGGTCGGATCCCTCAGGGATAGAAGATCTTTAGATATTGTGCGTTGCATGGTCGGGGTACTAGACTACCCTCTGGTCGGGCTATCATGTAAGCCCCGTGTCCTACAACCCTTTTGATGATGTATGGCCCTTCCCATTTATCGGCGAGAGATCCCGAAGACTTATCTTTGGTGTTTGGGGACACTCTTCTTAGCACCAAGTCTCCGAGTTGAAATCTCCGCTCCCGAACGTGGGAATTGTAGTACCTCGCAGCCCTTTGCCGGTACGCGGAATTTCTGACTTGTGCCGTATCTCTGATTTCCTCAAGTTCGTCTAAGTTCTGCTGCAGCATATTCATATTGTGCTCGGGGCTATATAACTGTATCCTGGGGGATGTAAAAGTTGTTTCTACTGGGATGACAGCTTCAGTCCTGAATGCCAGCGCGAAAGGAGTCTCCCCCGTGGACGACCTCATCGTTGTTCGGTATGCCCACAACACCTCGGGCAATTTGTCCGCCCAGCTACCTTTCTTTGCTTCTAGTTTTGCTTTCAGTGTGTGTTTGATCACTTTATTCACAGCCTCTATCTGGCCATTGGTTTGAGGATGAGCAGGTGATGCGTAATAGTTCGTGATCTTGAATTCTTCACACATTTCTCTGAACTTCTTGTTGTCGAACTGGGTTCCATTGTCTGTTATAATGATGCTCGGGATCCCGAACCTATATATGATGTTCTTCTTGACGAAGCTGGTGGTGTTCGCCTCTGTAATATGTACAAGTGCCTCTGCTTCTGCCCATTTGGTGAAATAGTCCACCGCCACAATGGCGTGCTTTGCCCCTCCCTTTGTTCCTGTAGGCATTGGTCCTATTAGGTCGAGTCCCCACATGGCGAAGGGCCACGGTGAGGTTAGACTTCTGAGTAACTCTGGGGGTTGCCGAATATCGTTTGCTATTCTTTGGCATGTTTCACAGCTCTCGGCAAATCGCTGCGCCTCTGCGAACAGGGTCGGCCAGTAGAAACCTTGCCTAAGTACCTTGTGTGCTAGGCTTTTACCCCCAGTATGGTTCCCGCACACTCCACTGTGGACACTTTTTAGGATTTTTTCGGTTTCTTCACCGGCCACACATCTTTGCAGTACTTTCGAGAATCCTCTCCTGTATAATTCTCCCCTTAGAATTGTGTACCGGGTTGACCTGTATCTGATGCGTTTTGCTTCCACTGCATCCTCAGGTAGTATGTTTTCCTCCAAGTACTTCCTGAGTTTGTATGTCCAGTCGTTTGGGCTTGGTCGGATCTCTGCTACCATGATTTACTCTGATTCTACTGTACTTGGCTTAGTCAGATGTGCCACTGGTATTGCTTTGGATCTGATGCTTGTGGTGGCTGAAGCTAACTTGGACAAAGCATCTGCTTTCTCGTTTTCTTCCCGAGGGATCTGAGAGATTTTGTACACTTTGAACTTTCTAAGTAGCCTTTTTGCAATGTCCAAATAAACTATCATGTGCTCTTCCCTTGCCTGGTATTCGTCCAGTACTTGATTAACCACGACTTGTGAATCGCTGTAAATTTCCAGCTCATCTGCCCCTAATGCTATGCAGACCCTTAGGCCAGCCAACAAGGCTTCATACTCTGCTTAGTTGTTGGTTGCCTTGAAATCGAATCTCATGGCACACTCCACGGTATCTTCCTCGGGGGGTTGTTATGACTATTCCTGCCCCGCTGCCGTGTGTGTTCGATGATCCGTCCACATGCAATTTCCATTAGAGTTTTCCAGTCCGTTCATCTTCCATTGTCCTTCTTACCTCGGCATCGGGCTCGGTGAATTCTGCTATAAAATCTGATACCGCCTGTCCTTTGATTTCCGCCTTAGGTGTGTATCTGATATCGTATTCGCTCAGTTCCACTGCCAATTTGGTCAGCCTTCCCGACACCTCTGGCTTTTGGAGAATTAGTTTCAATGGACAGTCAGTGTACACCTCTATCGTATGCGCTTGGAAATATGGCCTCAGTTTCCTGGCCGATGTGATTAGTGCTAGCGCTATTTTTTCTACCGGAGAATACCTGGTTTCTGCTGGTAACAATGTCTTGCTTGTGTAATACACTGGTTTTTGTATCCCCTCCTCTAACCGGATTAATACCGAACTTGTCGCCACCTCCGTGACTGACAGGTATAAGTACAATGTTTCTCCCACCATCGGTTTTGAGAGGATGGGTGCTCTCCCCAAATATTCTTTCAACTTCTGAAAAGCTTCTTCACATTCTGTACTCCATTCGAGCCCTTTCCCCTTTTTTATTGCCCTGAAGAATGGGGCGCACTTGTCTGTTGACTTGGCAATGAACCGATTGAGTGACGCAAGACATCCCGTCAGCCTTTGTACATCTTTCAATGTCTTTGGTGAAGCCATTCCTTCTAGTGCTCTAATCTTCTCGGGATTTACCTCAATTACTCTTTGGTGAACCTGAAAGCCTAGAAACCTCCCCGAGGGTACTCCGAACACACATTTACTGGGATTAAGCTTCATTTTATATCTCCTCAGAACATCGAAGGTTTCCTTCAAATCCTCCGAGTGTTTTTCTGTCGTAGTGCTCTTGGTTAGCATGTCATCCACATAGACTTCCATGTTTCTCCCAATCTGCCGAGCAAACATCCGGTTCACCAACCTTTGGTACGTTGCTCCAGCATTTTTTAATCCGAATGGCATCACTTTGTAGCAATACAAACCTTGATCCGTGGTGAAAGATGTTTTTTCTTCGTCTGCTTTGTTCATCCGGATCTGATTGTATCCCGAGTAGGCATCCATGAAACTTAGCAACTCGTATCCTGCCGTTGCATCTACCAACTGGTCAATCCTCGGTAGTGGGAAACTGTCTTTTGGGCAAGCCTTGTTTAGGTCAGTGAAATCTACACACATCCTCCATTGGTTATTCTTTTTCTTGACCAATACTACATTGGCTACCCATTCCGGGTACTTGACTTCCCTTATTGATCTTGCGGAAAGTAATTTCTCCACTTCTTTCTTGATTGCGACGCTTCTCTCTGGATTGAACAATCTTCTCTTTTGTACCACTGGTCGGGATTCTGGGTTGATGGATAGGCAATGTGATATCACCTTCGGGTCTACTCCAAGCATATCCTCGTGACCCCAAGCAAAAACATCCTCATATCTTCTTAGCAACGTGACAAGTTGGGTTTTGACGTGCATATTTAAACTTGCCCCCACCTTCACTATCTTACTCGGGTCCACTGGATTCAGCGCTACTTCGTCGGTCGGCTCATCCTTTCTGACTTCAGGTTCTTCTCTAGGGTCCAATTCAAATTCTTTTGGCACTTCTGCCTGCTCTTCCGGTTCTTCCCCCTTTTGCTGGGCCGTTACCGCGTACACTTGGTGTACTTCCCTATCTTTGTATACTGACAAGTTTGCTCTTCGGGCCATCTTTTGTGACCCCTTAACCACCCCTACCCCGTATTCTGTCGGGAACTTCATCATGAGGGCATATGTTGCCGTCATTGCTTCGGCTTTATTCAAGAATGGTCGGCCCAATAAAGCGTTGTACGGCCAGTTTTCTGTATCCACTACCACAAAGTCGAGTAGCACAGTTTTTTGGCAAGGTGTCGTCCCAATCTTCACGGGTAATTTCACTGTTCCTAGCGACCTTACCTCGACTCCCCCAAATCCTCTAAGGGGCGTGGGAAACGGCTGTAGGTCTTTTCTATCTAACCTCAGTTGGTCATATACTTCTGCACTTAGAATATCTGCTGAACTCCCATTGTCAATCAGAATTCGATGAACCTCTCTATGACCGATTCGCGCGCCGATTACTAGTGCGTCATTTGGCTTAACATCCACTCCATGTGAGTCGGCTTCTGTGAATATGATCGGGTCCCATCCCTCTTTGATTCTTTTCGGGTCGGGTTCAATGGAATTGACATCCAGGTCTCTCCGTGCCTCCATGGCCTCCCGGATTTCCTGGGTCCTTTCCCTGTTACTCTTGCCAGTTGCCGGTCCTCCAAAGATGGTGTTAATTGCTCCTTCATCCTCGGCTTTCTTTGGACTGAACTTTCTTGCCCATCCGTCCTGACGGCTATCCTTCCGTTCATCCGTCCTGTCCACCTTTTTGAGGACAATGTCTTTCAGGTGTCCTTCCCTGATGAGGGTTTCAATGTGGTCCCTTAACTGGAAACACTTGGATGTCTCGTGCCCGTTCTCCTTATGGAAACGGCAATATTTGGTGGTGTCCCTCCGAGCATATGTTGACTGCCTAGGCGGCTCTTTTGACATGTTCTTCTCTTCTAGGATTGCCAAGATTTCACCTTGATCTTTCTTCAGTGGGGTGTAATTTGTATATCTACCTTGGAACTTCTGCTGCGGTTGATCGGTTTTTGGGTCGTATGCTCGCCGTCCATCCCGACCATCCCGTGCTTTGTTCTTCTGTTTGTCTCCTTTGGCGTCGGGCGCCTTTGTTTGGTCTTTGGTTTTGGATCCCTCTAGGCGACCGCCATGCACGAAGTAACCTCCTGTGGCAATTTCTTCCTCTTCAGCCAGGGCGTACCCCCCTGCCATGTCCATCATATCAGCGTAGATGGTTAGTCGGGCTCTTCTGAGGTCAAATGACAATTGGTCATTCTGAAGGTTGTTGATGAACGCAGCAATTATTGCTTCGTCATTTGCACTCCCAATCTCGGACACTTCCTGACCAAATCTCCCCAGATATTTCTTTAGCGACTCATCCTTTCCCTGTCTGAGTTGGGATAAGTGAGCTACCGATTTTTTTCTATGCACATTCCCGAGGAACTGCCTTGAGAAAGCTTTGCTCAGCTCGCCAAAGCTGCTTATGCTTGCTGCTGGTAATCTACCAAACCACCGGGAGCCTAGATCCCCAAGAGTCTGAGGAAAATTCAAACATAGCAGCGGGTCATTGTGGACATATTGTGCCATAGCGCTCCTATATCTCCGGACTTGTTCTTTTGGATCGGTATCTTTTTTGAACAGCTCCACGTGTGGCATCCTGAATCTCTCCGGGAAAGGTGTCCTTAGGACCCCATTAGTGAAAGGGCTTCTGGATTCGTCATCCGACAGCTCATTACGCCCATATTGCCTGACTAAAGCATCCATTTGTCGACGATTGTTCTGAACTTCCCGGGTCAGACTCTGTATGAGTATATCTCTATCTCCTTCTGGTTCCCCTATCGCATTGAAATTTTGACTTATGGTCAATTTTTGACCCCTTTCCTCCGGATTCAACTCTCTGCGATCTCGGTTTAGACCATGCAGCCGTACTGTGCCCCTTTGGCGCTTGCGAGATGATTCTGCTCACTTCCTTCTGAGGATGAAGACCGGTCTCTCTGGTGACTGCGCCTCCTAGGGTGATCCCGATTTACAACTATCCGGTCTTGATCGTAACCCTTGTCAGAATCATTCCCCTCTCTATGCTCCCTACTCCTCCTATCCACCCTTTCGGATAATATTTCTGGCCTGCCTATAGGATCTCGTCTCGCTTTTAAGGGTGCATCAGGCGTTGGCAGTGTTCTAGTAAACGCTAGGCGCTAGTCGGGCGGTGGACCAGCGCCTAGCGCCTAGGCGGCCTAGTCGGCGCCTAGGCGGATTTCTAGGCGGCCGGTTTTATTTATTTATTTATTTATTTATTTATTTGTTTTTCCTACCTATAAAACCAATAATAAAACTTATATTATGACAAAATTCAAACAAAATCATCAACATAATTCCCTTTTTGTTTTTATGTCTTGTATCTATTTAATATAGTTTTACTTTTTATTGTACATTTTAAATTTTTACATTATAAGGGGGTATGTTTTGTTATTTTACAAATTCACTTTTTAAAAGTCAAAAGTCTTTATCCTTTCACCATTCTTTCATGCCTTCTACTGCTCATCTCTTTCTTTCATCTCTCTTTCACGCGTTCTCTCTCTCTCACGCCCCCAACTTTCTTCAACCATTTCTCTCCTTTCAAGCTTTCTCACTCCTCCATTAAAACTTATTTTTGAGTTAATTTTTCATTGAATCTTAGTGGGTTTTGTTTATTAATAGCACTCGAATCTAATTTGTGGGTTGATTTTGCTCATATTTTCGATCCAGTTCAGATCTGCTATTTCTCTCCTCAGTTTTTTATGCTTTGGCTCTTGAAAAATATGAAATTGATATTAAAGTTTGACGAAGAGTGAAAGCAAGTTCAGCTTCTTGACTGGATCTGATTCTCCACATACCACATGATTCTTCAAGCTTTGTACTGCTATTTCTCTTCTCCTTTTTTTTTTTTTTTTCTCAAAGTCTTCTCTTTTAGAGAAGCAAATCCACCGTCCCAAATCGGTTTTTTAAAAAAAGGGTCTAGGCGGCTTGGACTCATTAATCGGCCTAAACTGAACAAATCGGCCGATTTTTTCCCCAAAAAACGTTGACCGTTGACAGTTGACCCGTTGACCCGTTGACTTTTTCGTTGACCGATTTTTTTGACCGATTTTGGCCAACTCGGGTCGGCCTGTCACCGCACAGCGTCTAGGCGGCCGCCCAGACCGTTTTTTCGAACACTGGGCGTTGGTATCACCACTGCAGAACGCAATCTCGCAGCCTGCTGGTTTGGGGCGGACAGACTATGAGGCGACATCAAACCTCCCGTGGTGGAAAGGTCAATTCCTTGCTTTGCTACGTCCGATATAAGTTGTTGCAGGGAAGCATGAAATCGTTGCGCGATTTCTTCATTAGTTGTGGGGAAACGTTGAATACCAGCTAAGGCGGCTGACTGGTCTGCCGTCGTTAGGGTGGCATCCGCTGTATTGAGTGTGGTGTCATCCTCCGGCTCATTACTTGGCACGCCTTGACTGTACCTGGAATCGCTACCATCTCCTTCGCCAACCATTGTTGTCATAAATTTCTGGGTACCCCCTCCTTCTAGCGCCAATTGTTGAAGGTGATTTTTGGTGGTCACCGAGTTAATGATTTACTTTTGAATTGTTATAATTTATGAACTAGAATGATTAAAACCAGAAGAAATAACTAGAAATAACAAACAATTACGTGGTAAAACTCCAAGGATCAGAGAAACATCCACGGTTTGTTGCCTAAACAACGAAGACAAATTCACTATGAAGAATGATTACAAGAATATTGCACTACAATTTCTCTCAAGCTATTTCTCTCGTACCTCCCTCTTTTTACGTAAAGAATGGGTATTTATACATGTTTAATTAGGGTTTGGTGTGTGGTGCCCTAATTGTGTGTTCTAACCCTAAACGGATTCGGATTCTCTTTCTTTTGTATATTTCCTGATTTGGTTGAATCCAAGTCTGACTCTGATTCTTCCTCTTTTATTTGCGGAAAAATCTACCTGTTTCCTTATTTGGACTCTGCAGCCACGTTGTTGCTTATCATGGAGTTGCTTGCCGCTGATTACACCCTGTGTTTTGAATGTAGATGCTGATGACTATCTGTTTTCACTGATTCCCGACTATGCCTGAGTATTTGCCCGAGTAAGGCTTGTTGCCTGAGTAGCTTATCTTTGCTGGTGATCGGGCAACTTACTCTTTTCCCGAACAGGTTCTTGTGGGGGATTTCTTACTCAGTTAGTTGATTTGTCTTGACCCCTGCTTAAGTGGCTTCATATAGTGATGACGCGTCTGCCACGACTATTTTTACCTACAACAACCCCATATATATATGTAAAATTAAGAGTGAATTTCATTTATTTAGAAAATGAATCTATTTAATTGAATGTAATTGTTAACCGTAAATTCGCTCTGGGTGAGGAATTTCAATTAACACCCTCAAACTGCTACCTGGCAGGCTGCAGCGGGGTAGGTACCTCTAGGTACCATGGTTTGTACGATTAAAAATGTCTGGAGTAAGATGCAGTAGGTAGGAGAAAAAGTCATCCCATCCATCGGGCTTCAAACATATGAGAAAGATATGGCGCTTGGGGTTCCCATGTTGGAGTAAGGGCTGTGATCCCTCTTTATGAACCTCGTATCCCGTACTCAGTGCTCGGTACCCCGTATCCCGTCCCTCATACCCCGTATCCCGAATCCCGCATCCCGCATCCCATACTCTTTTCTAGATCTCCATTGTGATTCCCCGACCCGGATAGCAAGCAAGCAAGTAGGATATGGGATAGGAGCTCTTCAATGATAAACTTACATACATGTGTAATAAAATAGATACGAGGGAGAGAATGACAAGTCTTTTTGACAGAAGATGGACTGGCCTAGGGGGAAAAAGCATCACGCATGATCATATGCTGAAAAACCCCTAGGTAGTATCCGGTGGAGAGAGATCATTTATATATTTATCAATAAGGCGTGCTCCGTGGAGCTTACACAAGTATGAGAATCACTCAACATAAGTGCTCCGGAGAGCTTACAATAATAGGTGGGCATATGCCCTTTTCTTTAATCAATAGAAAACTAAAGGAGAAGGAAGCCTTGTTTGTTAGGGAAGATACTGCCTGTCTTTTTTGGAAAAAGGGAGAGAGAGAGCCCCCTGTCGAATCTCATGTCATGTATATATAGGTCTTATTTCTTGTTGTTCACTCCCCTAAATTTAATCCAATGACCTAGCAATTTACGGGGCGTTCCACGTTGATAGGCGAGAAGATCGTGGGATTGATTCTCCGGAATCAAGTGATTCCTTTTTGAACTTAAAGAGTTGACTCCTCTTTAATATAGGACTCTTGAATGGCGGGAACAAGGCAATTTCCTTGTTTACATAAACTCTTGGTGTGGTCTAGCTCTTCCTTGGTATTTACGACCTCCTCTATTGATGTCTTGTATGCTAGGTGGTCGGGAGGAGTTTGGAGGACTAGTCACAGGGTACGGGGTACTACGGGGTACCACGGGGTCCGGCGGGGTCCGCGGGGTACTGCGGGATCAGCGGGGTCCAGCGGGGTCCTGCGGGGGTCCAGCGGGATCCGTGATGTACTGTGGGATCTGCGGAGTCCTGCGGGGTACTGCAGGATCTGCGGGGTCCTGCGGGGTACTGCGGGATCTGCGGGTCCAGCGGGGTCCTGCGGGATCCGCGGGGTACTGCGGGATCTGCGGGGTCCTGCGGGGTCCTGCGTGGTCCTGCGGGTGCGGCATCCTTCTACTGGGCTATCTAGACCACGATAAATAGATAGGTGTGTTGATCTTGTTCCTTTCAGAGGTAGCTAGATGCTTCTCGCGGCATCCCTCTACTTGGCAAAATTCTTCCTTGGACCCCTGCCAAAAAAGGCGGTTAACAGTAATAATTAATGTTTATAATGTGTTACCATTAATAATTGATCAAAAATTATTATTTTAATTATTTGTTATGTTATCATAACATCTGGTGCCTAATTCAAAACCAAATAGGAAGTATCCGTATGACCTTCTCTTAAATGCAAATAACAAATTGGTTTTGGGAAAGTTGCGGGGGGGGGGGGGGGGGGGGGGGGGGGGGTGGGGTGGGGAGGGTAATGTAAATGACCAAGAGAGCTCATCATTATCTGATAACGAGAGGGGTCCATTCAGTAATTCTATTAAATCCAAAGGTGAATGCTTTAGCAAAAATTTAACTAATGTGGATCAGTCTATTATGGATATAGGAGTGGTTCCAGGTCCTTTAGAGCCTTCGAAATTGGGCCTAGTCAAGGGGTCTGCTTCTCATATACTGGATATTGTTCCAGTGGCTAAGACCAGAGAAATTGGATTTCATATTGATCTAAGCCATGGGCCTAAACAAAAACAAAAGATTAAAGGAAGGACTGGAGGCCTTGGTGTTAGATTGTTTGGCAAAGAAACAAGAAGAATTCAGCTAATGATGAAGAGAGGTTTATTGAAGGCAAGTTTGGTTCAAAAAAGGAATGACCAGAACCGTAATTCAAATTCCATTCAGACAGGGCAGCATCAAAGTCAGGAAAGTCAGCTAATGCAGGGAGGAGATTCGCAAAAAAAATAGGATGGTGGGAAGAGAGAGTCAGGGCTTAGGTAGTCGGTTAGAAGTACAAGAGACTTTACAAGGGGAGAATGAGAACGTTGGCACGCCTGAGGAAGTTTCGAGTCCAGTCGCAAGAGATTCTGAGGGAAACAAAATTGAAAACTGTGGATAATAGGGTTATAAGTGCGATTGGTGGCAAAATACTCACAAGAGGGATTGGTGTGGAAGCAGAAGGTTTGTCAGGAGGATTATTGTCTTTATGGAATGAGGATGAGTTCATAGTGACTTCTTGCGTTCACAATAAACGATACATTATGTTAATTGGGGAATTAATTGCATTAAAACAGATTGTTGGATTTTGCAATGTTTATGCGGCTTGTGTCGAGGCTGATAGGAAAGTTATGTGGAATGAATTGGCCAATTCATTGGATTCTTTTGCAATTCCGTGGGTGGTTGGGGGAGATTTTAACGTAGTTCTTGATCCATTGGAGAGGATCGGAATGAGCTTTAATAGAAGTGCAATGAGAAGTTTTAATGATTTTCTTTCAAAGGCTATGGTGATTGACTTGCCTTTGTATGGCTTGTCTTTTACTTGGACGAATTCGAGGGAGGACGAGGCATGGTCAAGACTTGATCGATTCCTTATTTCTCCGAACTTTCTACTCAGTTTCCCACATCTGAAACAATGGGGACTGCTGAGAAGTCTATCGGATCATCATCCAATAGTTTTAGGCGAACATAAGGAGGATTGGGGGCCTCGTCCATTCCACTTTGTTAATGTTTGGATGGAGGACATGGATATGATGAAAGAGGCTATGTTGGGGTGGAAGGAAACTGCTGGGAGGGGTTCAAAAGTGTGCATTTTTGGCGGCCAAAATGAGGGGTTCGAAGAGGAGGTTGAAGTCATGGATGAGTAACAAAAATTTGAAGAATAATGTGGTGGAGGTGGCAGAGGCAAAATTGGCCAGTTTAGACAAGAAGGCTGTGCGGTGTGGGTGGAATGAGAATTTAAGGAAGGAAAGGTTATCTTTATTGGAGGAAATTTGGGGATGTATTAGGAAGGAGGAACAACTATGGCGTTAGAAATCGAGAGTGAAATGGCTGAGAGAGGGGGATAGAAATTCAAGATTTTTTCATTTGGTGGCGGATGGGAGAAGAAGAAGAAATTATATAGGTGAAGTTGAGGTGGACGGTAATATTATATCCAGCCCAAAGGTTATTAAGGATGAAGTTTTTAATTTTTTCCATAATCATTTCAAGGCTGTGGAATGGCAAAGACCAAAAATTGAAGGATTGATTTTTAAAAGAATATCTGAATCCGAGAATGACATGCTTGAGGCGGAGTTTACGGATGAGGAAGTGTGGGATGCCATTAGCAGATGTGATGGCAACAAAGCTCCGGGACCGGATGGTTTCAACATAAATTTTGTTAAGAAAAATTGGGTGGAGATAAAGGAAGATTTTATGGCATATATTCGTGAGTTCCACATGGATGGCTCGGTTGTTAAAGATGTGAATGCCACTTTCATTGCTCTGATACCGAAAGTGAAGAGACCTATGAAGATGGGTGACTTCAGACCAATAAGCTTAGTGGGGTCGATGTATAAGATATTGGCCAAGATTCTATCAAATAGACTGAAGAGGGTGATGAATACAGTAATTGGTGATTTCATATGGCTTTTGTGGAGGGGAGGCAAATTTTGGACAATGTTGTAATAGCCGAGGAGATAATTAATAAGTGGAAACAGGAAAATGAGGGTGGGGTGGTTATTAAGCTAGATTTTGAGAAAGCTTACGATAGTATTGATCATGGCTTTTTGGACGATACCTTGTGTAAAATGGGGTTTGGGGTGAGATGGCGTGGATGGATCAAAAATTGTGTGTCTTCGCCGATGTTATCTGTTTTAGTAAATGGGAGTCCGACTTCCCAATTTGGTATGTAGAGAGGTTTGAGGCAAGGGGATCCCCTCTCTCCGTTTTTGTTCAATATTGTTGTAGAGGCTCTAAGTCGTATGTTAGTTAAGGCAAATGAGGTGGGTTTACTGGAAGGTGAAGATTTCGGGGGTAGTGGTATTTGTGTGTCTCATCTACAATTTGCAGACGATACTATTATTTTTGTTAAGCCAAAAGTGGAATATATCTGTAACATCAAGCGGATTCTTAGATGTTTTGAAATGGTCTCGGGATTGAAAATTAATTTCTTTAAGTCTTGTTGTTTTAGAATTGGTAGAAAGGCCTCCGAGGGGATGGTTTGGGCGTTCTATTTGAGATGTAAAAATGCCTCACTTCCTATAAATTATTTGGGCATCCCTCTTGGTGCTTGCCCGAGTACAATGGCATTTTGGTCTCCGATTATGGATCAAATTAAAGAGAGGTTGAACCCCTGGAAACGTCGATTTCAATCAAAAAGTGGGAGGGTGGTTTTTATAAAGTCATTGTTGTCAAGCATACCAACATACTTTATGTCCATTTTTAAAGTCCCGGTGGATATTTCTCGAAGTATTGAGAAATTGCAACGTGGTTTTCTTTGGGGTGATGGGGTGGAAAAAAGGAAGATTCACGCGATAAATTGGGAAAAGGTTTGTCAAAGGAAAAAATATGGTGGTTTGGGTATAGGAAGGGTGGCTGTTAAAAATAAGGCGTTATTGGCTAAGTGGGCATGGAGGTTTGGTTTGGAAAGGAATTCGTTATGGAGAAAGGTTATGGCTGTTAGATATGGGTTGTGTATGGATGATTTGATTTGGAAGGGTGAAGAGGGTAGGATGGCTTCTAACTTTGCTGCGACTGTGGCTAGTGTTTTTAAAGAGGATCTCGTGCAGCTGCTATTATGGAGGAAAGCTTGAGTACTGTCATTGGAAATGGTGGGCGTGTAAAATTTTGGGAGATAGATTGTGGTGGATCATGTCCCTTGAGAGAGGCATTTCCGAGAATTTATGCGCTTGTGACGGTAAAAGATGGGCCTATTCGAGAGTTTGGCGTGTGGGAGGATTCTTTGTGGGTGTGGAAGGTTGTTTTAAGGAGACAGGTATTGGGTTGGGAACATAATCAATGGCAATGCTTTTTAGCCTTTCTTCACAACATTACTATAAGACCTTCTATTCAGGATTCTCTTGCTTGGTCCCAAACTACCAATGGACTGTATTCAGTTAACTCTTTTTGCAAAGTTTGGGAGGATAGGGTGACTACTGAACCGAATTATATTAAATTTTGTTGGTAAGGGTGGTGTCCTCCTAAGGTGGAGATATTTATGTGGCAATTATTACAGGGAAGGATCATGGTTAAGAAGATGTTGCATAGGTTTGGGATGGGTTCTAATATGAGTTTGTCATGTCCTATGTGCAATTCACATGAAGAATCGGTGGATCATCTCTTCTTACAGTGCGGTTGGGCTTGGAAATTGTGGTCAATAGGTATGGGATGGTAGGGAATTAAAGGATGTGTATCCAACTCAATGGTTGAATGGGTACAAGGGTGGGCGATGTTGTGTCCCATGGTTAACAGTAAACGAGCGTGGGCAACATTGTTTTTTGCAATTGTTTGGACAATATGGGAATTCAGGAATTGCAAGATTTTTAGGGACGAAGAACCTGTGGTTTTGATTGCAATGGATGTGATTCAGTTTTGCGTTACCTGGTGGTTCAAGCATCATGGTGTTGGTTCCAATGACCCTATAACAGTCCTCATTCAGAATGTTTCTCAGTTTTGCAAGGATAAGGTGAAGCTAAAGAAACACAATTCTGAAGTTTGGCAGCCTCCAAGCGATAGCTTAACCAAGTTTAATGTGGATGGATCAGCCAAAGGCCAACCTGGTCCAGCTGGAATTAGGGGGGTTCTAAGGAATAGTATCGGTATGATGATCTGCTTTTTTTCGCTCTTCATTGGATCTTAGGACGCGATAACTGCGAAATTAATGGCTATCGAAAGGGCGTGTTCTCTTTGTGTTCAGAATTCGGCGCTGCAAGTTCTAGCAATTAAGATAGTCAGTGACTCTCTGGTTGTGGTTACATGGATAAATTCAGAAAATTTTGGGAGCCTAGAGCATGTGCAATTGGTTTATAGCATTCGAGATCTTATGAGGAAGCATGGGAATTTGTGGGTTCGTTTTTGTTCTCGAGCATCGAATTCATTCGCTGACAATCTAGCGAAAAAGGGTGCCAATAGAGAAGGAGATGTGATTCAGTGGGGAAGTGTTTGAGAGGATGCAGTTTTGTTAGTGCAGTTTTTGCAGCTGTATGTTCTTGAAGGTGTTGGTGCAATTTTGTCGGTGCAGTTCTGTGTTGTGTTCAATGGGGAAGTTTCTGATATTTGTATTCTATGTTACTGGTTTAGAAATGTTTGTCTATATTTTGTTCTTGTGGCTTTTGCTGTTGTTTTCTTGTCATATGTGGGATTTCTTCCCTTTTCAATAAAAATTGTTGTTTCAAAAAAAAAAAAAAAAAAAAATCATTAATATCTTACAATTAATAAGTTTTTAGAATTTATCATTAATTCTTTTTTTTAAAAAAAACGGATTACTATTAATTTGGTATTACAATTGATGTTTTGAAAAATATTTATTTATTATCATTTATATGGATAATTAAAATTCTAACAGTTATTTTTGGAATAATAATCTTGTATTCAATGCATAATTAATAAATTCTAAAAAACCAAAAAGAAAAGAGAGCAAAAAGGTTAAAAATATATATATATATATATATAAAGAAAAAAAACTGCCAAAAAAATGTATAAATTACCTTAAAAAAATCTGGGGAAAAATCGGGTATTTGATTCCCAAAAACGGGAGTAGATACAGTATTTTTTTTTTATTTTTTTTTTATAAGAGAATATATAGTGTTACAGTTAGAACCAAGAATATAACCCTAATATTTATCAATAATAATAATATGTCTATCGAATCCATCATTCATAAGTACAAAGCACATCATAAGTCTCGACCAGTTCATTTGATTTTCTGCATTGGTGGTTATGAGCAAGATGCTAGCCTTACTGGATAGTTTCATAGCAAACACCTTAGTTGACAGCTAATTAAAAATCCAAGACTGCCAAAGTTAAAATTCCATGATCAATCCAAAATTACTTTTTTAACTACTAAAGCGTTGCCTACAAAAAAAAAAAAAAAAAAAAAAAAATTATTCAATCAAATATTAAAACAAAATCTGTAGAAATTACTCTCACCACCCAACACCATAAAATTCCCCACCGCTTGTTTTGAGTTTGCTCGTGAGGGAGAGTCAATAAGCTGAGATGGAAAAAACATGAGATTAAAAAAATAATAATAATAATAAAAAAACTAAAACTAAAACTAAAGGATTAAAATTATTCAACCAAATATTAAAAAAAAAAAAAAAATCTATAGAAATTCCTCTTACCACCCATTGGCATCCAATTCTCCACCTCTTGTTTTGAGTTTGTTGAGAAAGTCAATGGAATGAGATGGAAAAAAATATGAGATTTTGGATGGTTTTTATAAAGAAAATTGAGGGAGATGAGAGGGCATAAATGGTTTAGAGAGAGAGAGAGAGAGAGAGAGAGAGAGAGAGAGGATGGTTTAAATAATTATATGACTGTTAATTTTTGTCTGTTAGAATTCATAGAATCAGAACTAAATAGCTCATAAACTTTTAGTTGAACTAATAAATCATATATGATATATGATTATTAATATAGAATAATAGCAATCGATAATAATAAGATGAATAGCCAATTTAAATTCAAAGTTTAATAATAGAAGATATTAGGAATACATGATTACATTTAATTCCAAAGCCCTCATACGGCGACATGTGGCTCTGGTGAAACTCTATTATTATATATATATGATTTGAAAAACAAAAAATAAATAAACCAGTTGAAAAGGTTTTAAGTTTTTACTGTAATAAAAGACATTAATTTCAAATTTTAATAATATTCATTGGATTTGCTTTTATCCAATCCAATGGTAGTTATTAAGTCCAATAACGTTATTGGACCAGTAAGATAGTAAGACCCGATAAAAAGAAGTTTTTGACCCTCCTTGGTTATAGACTTATATAGTCTATGTATGCAGTTATGCTTAATTTCAGGGAATGTTTGTGCAATTCTAAAAAATATATATAAAAAAAATGAATTGAGTCCTTGATTTGTTACATAAAATATATATTTTTCATATTAAAAATAAAATTTCAATATGTTATATGTAGATGAGATGAGGTTTGTAAATGGGATAAGGTTGATCCGGTGGTAAATCCATCACACCTGCACCACGAGGTTGCGGGTCGAGTCTTCACCCTCCCTAAAAAACTCCGAATTTATGTAATAGTGTAAAACTTTTTTTTTTTTTTAAATGTTATCTGTAAAATGGTATTTTTGTAATCAACTTTGTATCATCCTAATTCCTATTTTAATTACTAAAAAGTTAGTAAACACTAGATTGAAAATTGAATTTAGTAACTTCATTCCGATTTCCTTTCATTCTCTTTCTAGTGAAATTTTATTCCAATTTCTTAATATTTTCGATTAGTATTAAAAAAAAACACACACACACACATAAAGATTAAAAAACTGAAAGAGATAAATGAAGCTTCACAAGCTTAGCAATATTTGATCTATATTTCATTAATTAATGTTTTTTTTTTTTTTTTTGGAAAGATTTATTAGTTAATGTTTACAAACTAAGCTCAATATACATATAGTGATGACCGTGGTTTGGTTCCGGTTCCAAGGGGAATTGGAAACGGAACCGGAACCGGAACCGCTTGGAGGGGGTTTCGGTTCACCCGGTTTCGACGGTTTGGTTCTTTTTTTAAAAAAACAAATTAAATATTATATACTAACAAAAAGAATTATTAGTCTATTAGACATGTAAATGCAGTTTATTGGGTAACCAGAAATTAAATATATATATATTAACTAAAATAAATATATGAAAAACTAAAAATAAAAAAAAACAAATTGAAATAAAACTAAAAATTTTAAATTGGACTTGCACTTAATTTTTACCACAATTAAGTCGCATACATATCCTCTTTATACCACAATTAAGTTGCCTACGTATCCTCTTGGGGTTTAAAGGAATCAAATGCCACGTAGTTCTCTCATCTTTTATTTCCGGTTTGGTGATGTGAGTTAGGACTATAAATAATCGATGTCATTTTCCAGTGGTCTGGTCATTGTCGAAGAAATTGTAGAGTGCTTCTTGATCCATTTCTTGTTGTTTGTTTTGCACCTTGGTCCAATCATCAACACAAACTTGGACATGAATTGATTTTGGACTCAAAAGCAAACATCTTTCGTCCAGAATATTTCCACCGGTGCTGAACTCTTGTTCTACAGCCTCAATAGAAACTAGTGTTGCAAAAATTTGTTTGGATATAATAGCCAAGATTGGAAAGTACTTTTCATGGTCCCTCCACCGATGTAGGATATCAAAATTTTCCAAATCACTATCTCTCATAAACTCAAAAGAGGTATTTAGATCAGTTTCAACCTCGAAATGCGAGGTCAAACTTAATGAAGAAGAACCTCATAATTTTTTAATTTTTTAGGATAACAGTTGAGACCCTAACCCCATTAATCCAGAGGATCGAGTATGAGATACAGTTTGAGTTTGTGGAACATCAATGTTCAGTGATGAACCATAAACTCTAAGATACTCATCATATAACTCATAAAATAATGTCTTAATTTTAGAACAATAACTAGTAACATCAAAATCTATTTCTAAACATTGATAATAAAGAGTTAAATAATCAGACAAATTTTATAATTTACAACATTAATCAAAACACAATGCAAGCAAATAAATAGTTGGAAACTCCATATAATAGTCTAACTATTTTTTTTTTCATAGCATGAATGTAGTCCTATAATTGTACATCGGATGCACACTTGGAAAATGCACCAACAATATTAATGTCTTGTTTGATTTTTCCATTTAACACTGAATGGTACTTATTGTATTATATTCAGTTATTTTGTTTGATTTTTTAAGTGTTAAAATCACTTAATGAACCTCTAAAACCACCAGTTTTGAAAAGTGAAAAAATTTCACTTTTCACTTAACATAAATCTAGTATAATTTAATGCAAAATTTTAATTCTAAAACTATCTTCACTAATTTAATCTATTTTCCAAAACTAACCACTTGTTCTATAATTTTTTATTTTTTTTTTACATGCAATCTATAAATTATATAATTATCCAAGTTTATTCCAAATCAATTAAAGAATAAATTGTTCATTGAATTTTCTTTTGGTAAGGACCTTGACCCTCAATATTCCTTGGTGGATCATTTTGTTACCGTCTGTCTATATGCAAGACTAAAAATAAAAGTCCATTAATGTCACTAGCTAAGAGATTATTAGATTCTATACAATAATATCAATTTGAAATATTATTATTAACTAAATAAATTTATTTTATAATTAATTTATATGTTAGAGTTGTCCGTAATATATTAAAATGTAAATATATAACAAATAATAGTTAGAAGGGCATAGATGTAAAAGTATTTATTTTCAGATATTTATAACTTAAAAAAACAAACAACTTATCACTTATATTCAGTTTTCAGTGAAAAAAAAAATAAGCATGTTTTTCAGTTTTCAGTTTTCAGTCACTATTCAGTCTTCAATAACATTGAACATCGTTCAGTCTTTAGACAAAAAATCAAATGGGGCCTAACACTCTTAATAATAAATAATTGAGTAGAAGGATAATAAATACCAGAAAAAAAAAAATTAGTAGCATTATCAAAGACTTTTAACAAATTTCAAATTTTTGTACAAACATCCCAATGGTGTGCATAAAGATTGATGTTATTAACATTATATTGCATAAAAGAAACTATTAAATCCTTATGATCATAACTTTCAGTAAGCAATTTATAAATAGAATTCCAACAAGTTGGAACATCACAAGAAAATTTAATGAGACGCCTATAACTTTGTTTACAAAATCTTTCCCATGCTTTCATTGTAGAAGAATGTTTCCACAAATAATAAAGGGCATCTCTAATAGGTTTAATAAAAGCTTGAAGAATTTGTACACCAATTTGAACACATAAATTTAAAACATGGCAAGCACATCTTTGATGAAACATATACCACAAAAATAAGGTTTGCATCATTCAATTAAAAAAGAAATAGATGCGGCATTGTTGGAAGCATTATCAAAACCAATTGCAAAAAATTTGTTTTCAATTTTATACTATTCAAAAATAATTTTAATCTATTTATAAATATTATTAGCAATATGTACATCATCAAAAACTCTAAATGCAAGAATTTTTTTTTTTTACATTATCTATATAATGACAAGTGACACCCAAGTATGATTGCATTGGCCAATGATCACTCCATATGTCGGCACATATGGAAACATGACCTTTATAATTATAAAAAAAAATTGAAAAATCTTTTTTTCTCTTTTATAAATATCATAAAGTGTACATGTGAGAGTGGTTTGAGGAACACGACATGCAACATGATTTAATGTTTTTTAATAATAATTAATAAAACCAACATTTTCACCAAAACTAAAAGGTAAATATTCTACAACAACCATTTTCGCTAATTCTTCACTATCATTTGGATCACTATATTTAAATAATTGAGTGTTAGGGGTAGCGAACCTAGAAATTTGGATTTGTGAACTAGATCTGACATGTTTGACTGGATGCCGGGACGTTATATGCTTCTGATATATGTCATATCCTCCAGATTTACTCCACTTACACTAGAAGAAAAGTGACATATAATGACACATTTATTTGCGACAAATTTTGAATACATCACTGTAGGTATTATTTTGTGACAAATTTTATTATTTGTCAATGTATTTTTTTCAATTCATACTTTTAAAAAAAAAAAAATTGTCACAATTAGTTAAAATTTGATAATTTGTGACAATTAATATAATTAGTCAAAAAATTACCATATAAAAAAGGAAAGATTTTTTTCAAAAAAAAAAAAAAAGGAAAGATTTTATTTTGTAAATACTTGTAATTTTCTTTTCACTTTTTTCACTTTTTTCAGATTTCCTAAACCATATCATGAATCATTAATTTTTTTTTTCTTCCAAATACCTAATCATATTTCCTAATTTCATTAAAATTTTCAAGTTTATGGTGATTTGCTCAAGGTATAGTATCTCTGAATTTTGATTTTATTTTTATGGTTTCTAATATATATTGGGTTTTTAGTTATTTTAGAGATGAAAAATAAGAATGTTTGTGAAATAAAAATAAATAAAAAATATTATCCTCTCATGCCTCCTTAATATCCTCCTGCACTTTAACAATGGGAATTCAAACTTCACGTAATTTCGGTCTACAACAATCCTTCAATTGATTTCTCTCCACTATATATTGAGGTATATTTCTCTCCTCTCTAATCTCTATTTATTTTCTCAGACATAATATCTCCATGATTTCATTTCAATTGAATTCGTCATTAGCACCGATGACAAGTACATCGACAAAGACACAAGCACTCAAGTTTCTCCCATCGTCAAGCCTGAGGTGATTGTCATCCCAATCAATGAAGAGAGTGAGGAAGAGATTGTCGTCACCATTGTCAAGCTCAACGATTACTTCAATTTGACGATCTTCTCCCATAAGCCATATTTCAGTCCGTTCTCTGATTGTTTGCTTTTTATGTGTTTTTGGTTATGTTTTAATGTATATGAAAAGCAAGAAGTGCTATTGTCAATTGATTTATTGATTAACCCAGGCATTGTATGAACTTGAAATTGATTTATTCACTAGGCTGACTATTTGATGAAATGCCAAAGAGAAAAAAAAAAAGCAAAGAATGAACCTGTTTTTTTTTTTTTAAGACTACATTTTATAACATAGAATTTATATATATATATATATATAAAGCATACATGTTAAACCTTCTATACATAAGTGCATATCTAAGGATTTAGTTATAGGAATGCTTACACTATCAAGGTAATTGTTTATAATTATGAATGCACCATTACAATTTTATGCAAACATTCTTATTAATTCTAATAAAAAGAAAGCATTTCGGGAAATTTTTCACTTGGTGTGCTATCTTGTTTTGTTACGGTTAAGTGTCTAGTATGAAAATATCAGTGTCATTGCAATTTAACAATCAAATTACTTGATTATCTAGGTCTACTGCAATCTATGTAGATGTTATAGAGTTTTTTTTTTTTTTTTTTTTGAAGGT
This sequence comes from Acer campestre, assembly GCA_954870605.1. Lineage (NCBI taxonomy): Eukaryota > Viridiplantae > Streptophyta > Magnoliopsida > Sapindales > Sapindaceae > Acer > Acer campestre. The sequence continues at coordinate 30,561,848 of OX940802.1, read as the reverse complement.
TAGATGTTATAGAAACCAACCATATTTAGCTGTTTGGTGGAATACATTGAAAGCTTAGAAAAGAAAATACCACATCATGATTATGTGATTTGCAAATTTTTGATGGCATTCACAACCACAAAGTAGGACCTTGTGCAAAGTAGAAACATTTTTTTAAGGATTACGAAGGAAGAAGATGCAGCTAAATAATGCATTGGATGAATTCGGTTTCAAACTATTAGTAAGCATCACATTTGTTTGTTTTTTATCTTTGTTTGGTACTTGAAGAAAAAAAAAATTGGGTAAGAAAAGCAAGGAATTAGAGTTGTAAATTAATATTACAATTCAATATTAGTAGAAGCAATCACTAACCAAAATAAATTAGCCTAAGTTGACTAGTTAGTTAAACAGTTTTTAGGGTGTCAGTATATTTGGTGGGGTATTTTGTGTGTAAACACATGAGATTTAATCGGTTTCATGAAGATGGTTTGTAATAATGATAATATTATTTTAATATTTGTGACCAACCTTACATGCCTACCTTGTGATAATTCTACAATGTAAACTGTTGTTTTCTTGACATTAATCTCATTTATTGTTTGCATACTTTATAAAATTTAGTACTTTGTAATTGAATATTACTTAGCTTGATCTTCTGTTACTATATGACTTTCATTGGGTCATCTATTTGGATGAAATTTTGAGTGAATAATTTGAAAGAACTTGTATACAATTCTTCTTGATTTTCTGTCTGTATGTTTTTTTATTATTATTATTTTTTATTTATTTTTATTTTTTTAACTACAAGCTTTATTGAAAAAAGCCAAAGAAGGCTGAAAAAAAGATACAAACAAAGACTAACACCAGGACCAAACAAGGACCCGAAAACAAGCTCTGCAAGCTACAACAAACCCACCACCAACCACAGCCCAAACAAACCTGAAAGGCAGCATTTTGTCTGTATATACATACAACATATGTATCATGTATGGTAATTAAAATTTTTGATTTATTCTTGTTATGATGTACTGCAATGTTTATTCTTGTCGTGATTTATTGCTTTTGAATGTGAAGTTTAAAGTCAGAGATTACAGTTATATATATATATATATATATTGCTTGTAATGAAGTTAATCTAACGTTATTTCTTTATCGTTTATTTATTTTTTATTGTTTACACAACTTAAACATGTTAATAGGAAAAATTATTTTATTACCTCCTTTTTTTTTCTTTCTTTTTTTTTTCTTTCTTTTTTTTTTCTTTTACTTTTTTGCAGAAACAAATGGGTGAGCTTGTTTCAAATATCAGGATTTATGGCCTTGCTTTGTGTTTTTCTGGGCTGTTTGTCACGGGTTTAGAATTACACAGCAGATCCCGTGCGGCACTTAGGCAACTTCCGAGAGAATGTTGCTAAGTAAGCCTTAAAAGTTTAGCTTGTCACTCTCACACACACAAGAGAAAGACTAGAGAAAAGGGTTGGAAGAGCTTGGTTGGAAATAAAGAAAGCTTGTATTGCTAGTAAGAAGGCTTTACAAGGCTTTGAGTACAATTTGCTTGGATAGGCTTGGATTGGCTCTGTTGCCTTACAAATGAGAGGGGTTGACTATTTATAGGGTGCCACCTCCTCAATGAATGGCTAGGATCACTTTGATCCAAGGGTGGAAGTTTGGCCTCCAAAATGTTCTATACTTTCCTAGAATTCTCTACATATATTTACATGCCTCTAGGATTCTATACAAATATCTACATCATTCTAGATTTTCTGCATGCACCTAGATATGTACAAGAACAACCTAGAGTGATTGAGTTGCTAGAGACTTCCAAAAGCATCCGTTGCTAGGCTTTTTCGGAGATCTCTAGAATCTTCCTTGTAACTAGAGACTTCCATCCATGCTTGAAGTGTGAAAATCTCTAGAGCCTTCTAGGAGCTTGGCCTTGTTGTGGATATGGTGGCTTCGTAGTGCTCATTGGCTGGAAATTGAACTTTGGATTTTACGGGCCGTGACATCTTCTCCCACCCGAATTCACGACGTCCTCGTCGCGTGTGCGCCATGCATGCTGGAGTTTGCCACGGGTTGGTTCCTTCGGACGAGTGGACTTTGGCTTGGAAAGCCTTTCGTGAAGGATTGCCTCTATATCGGGAGTCGAACGTATATTGTGTTGCGTCAACTCTTTCGGCTTGGTGCAAGTGGGCTTGCCTTGTTAGAACAGTAGTTTGGCATTTGTGGAGCCTCCCTCAGACATCTTCGATCGACGCTTCCCATGGCTTGCACGTTTCCTCTTCTTCGGTTGTCTTGTTGTTCTTCGAAGAGGTGGGAGAACTTGGCTTCTCCACAAGTTGTACACTGGATAGCATCTTGAATTCTGACTTGGTCATGCATTCCACCGGGATGGTGTATGCTTTGCCCCTGTTGAGAACGCTGAGTGTGTTGGCGGCGAGTAGGGGGAAAGCATGAGCTTGGTCGAAGAACGCCATGCCTAGGATCACACGGTAGTCATCTATGTGAAAAACCGAAAAGTCTAGTTTGCCACTCCATGCTCTTAGGTGGACGGGTGACGCCTTTCGCTGTGCCATTGACTGGTTCGACCGGTGCGTTGGCCGCTTTGATGGAACCTCCCTTATTGGTGACTCGAAGGCCAAGTCATTTGGCTTCGTCCACGGAGATGAAGTTGTGTGTTACCCCGGTGTCCAGCAATGCACGAACTTACTTGCCTTTGATGGTGGCACCCAAGAACATAAGGTCTCTCTTGGCAAGCGTTGGAGGCACGGCTTGCCCATTAATTGCATAGATCTATTGGATAGATCCCATGCTTGCTTAGCCTTCAGATGCCTTGGTTTCCTCAAGTTGGGTGACCATGGCATTGAGCATTTTTCGCTTTGGGCAATCACGTACCCAATGTGGCCCATCGTAAATGAAGCATAGACTCTTCAGTTTGATTACCACAGGCTTGCCTCCACTGGACTTGTCTTACCGATTATCGTCGTTGTCGAACTTGGAGCACCCTTTGTCCTTGTGATCAAGGTCTTTGGACTCATCTCCCCCACTTTTCTCATAGGTATCCTGAAAATGCCTACAAGGTTATACTAAACAACCTAGAGGGGGGGTGAATAGGTTGACACACTAATTTTAAAAACTCTTTCGTGACTAGTGTCAAAACCTTGGTGAGCATATAATAAACCTTGAACAAGATTATTATGAGAAAAACAATTTGCACAAGTATGCTCAATTCACCACACTTAGTCTACAAAGCATATACCAAGAACCAATGTATCTCATATACAAGTATATTCAATAAAGAGCACATTCTACAAGTTGTACTTAAAATATTACAATATAAGAACACTACAACTTGCTAGAGAAGAAACTATATTAAAATTAATACAAATAATACTTGTATTTACAATAATGCCCAATATGTACAAGAATCAATCAAAGAATACCTATACACAAAAATCAATGAATAAAAGAATTATATTTACAATTATGATCAAAATGATTATGCTTACAAATCACACTTTACAAAATCTTGTTTCCAAATACATCACAAGTGAAGATTGTACTACAAGATAACAACATACACAAAAACAAATATAAAAGATAGAGATAGAAAGAATTGACACAAGGGATTTTTTAACGTGGTAAAACCTCCAAGGAGAAAACATCCACGGGTTGAATTACAACCATTGGGTACTTATATATATTTGGAAAGTAAATTAGAAATTCCACAAAATGACCAATCCTAGATCACCAACCCATGTGGAGTCTATGTTTACCCAATCCCTATTGGAAGATACAAAATCCCTCAATGATGTAAACCACCACATATTGGAACTCATACCAAAACCAACATCGTTGGAAGATTAGAAATTCCTCAAGAGTGCATACACATCTCATGTACCCCGCTCTATCGGACTCTATGTCTAACCAAACACCCGGGCCTACCAATATATAAGCCAACTCTCTATATAAGGCACACGTGCCTCTAGAAAGCCTCCCATGCATGACTATCCAAGTCCTCCCGACTCTAGCCATGACTTCTTGCTTGTCTATCCAAGTCCTCCCGACTCTAGACAAGACTTCTTGCTTACCTATCCAAGTCCTCAAGACTCTAGGCAAGACTTCTTGCTTGGCTATCCGAGTCATCCCAACTCTAGCCAAGACTTCATGCCTTTTACAAGGACTTCCTAGTGTGATCATGTGAATGCAAATGATGCAAACAATCAAAACAACATAGAACATGTGATCAATACATTCCATGGAACAACTAGATCTAGAGATGTGAAAACACAAGCAATAGAAAACTAGATGCAAAAATATGAATGAAAACCTAGAGCATGTGAATACAATTAACACATAAAAACTACTAGATTCATTCATACAAATAACACTTGAACAAATCATATACATGAGGCACAAGTTCAAGATGTTATAAACATACATAAAAATGCTAGAATCACAAAATGTATTCAACAAGTATTCTAGCCAAAGATTTAGAGATAGGAGATATGTTAAAAACAAATCAATCCTAAAATATCTCTAAAAACATATATAAAGGCTCTAATCCTAGATTTCATCAATCATGGATCAAAGTCACATAGAAAGGATTATTAATCATAAACTTGATCAATCAAGTCTCAAACAATCCTAGATATCAATCTAATCACAATACAACTCCCAATCATGTTAAAAACAAAGAATCAAAGATTCTAGTCAACATGTGTCTCTAATTAGACTATTCAATTAGATTGATTATGAAGCTACCTTTCTCAATAGCATTCACTAAACATACATATACATATAGAAGAAGAAACCCAAGCAAATTGAAGGTTTAAAAAGATGAAATCACAAAGTTATGAACTCTACCTTAATTACACGAGCTGGTTCGGTTTTCTGTGAGGATCTCTCAGAAAATCAATCAAACAGTTGCAAAACCACTTGGAAAAGGTAGAGGACTCGAATACGAACAATCTTCAACTTGAATCACTCAATTCCGACTTCGTATGAGAAAGTTATTGTGATTGGAAGTTGAGAAAATTTGGGAGAAAATCATAGACGGGATTTCACAATTTTTCTTCTTAGAAAAGAATGGAGGGAAATGGAGAGATTTAAAAGGAATTGAAGGAGGGGCAAAATTGTCCAAATTTTAGGGGGACTTTAGACAGCCCATGTGTGGTCAGCATGTGCCACACGTGGCCAGAGAGGAGCTCTGGCCGTGTGGCACACGTGGTCCACACGTGGCCACCCCTTGCTTGGCTTTTGGCCGAGCAACCTCCTCGCGCACCTCTCGCATTCTTCAGCCGTATTCGGGCATCCGAACTCCGAATTCGAATCTGTTTTCGGATTACAAATCATGACTCCCTCATGTACGACGATGACGACTATGAAACTTTGAAAAATGGTTGAGAATTCATCTCGGAAAACGACGACGAACACAACTCAACGAATGAGAACGAAAAGTAGCGTAGCTACATCGTTTGGACTCGAAACTTAACGTATGAGTAACCGAAATGACCGGGACTCAATAAGGAATCAAATAAGACCATGTTCAAGTCCAAAACATAAGAAACACAAACATACAAACACAAGTTCACATATGAATGCCATTTCCTAGACATAGTCCTAGAACATGCAACTCTAAAATGTATGAGCATTTGAGTTCAATGCATGAGCATACAAAATCATGTGAATGTGTTATATAAATGGTGCACAATGATGCAGTGACACATGTGAATGATTTGTGTGTGTGTGCCTAGGCCTTGTAAGAGGAATGAGGTCAATTATACCTTTGATGAGCTATGAAGCTACTTTCCCTTATCAAGCCATCATCTTGCATGTACCGTAGTCAAATCTTTCTTTGAAGCTTTGTATCATCATTAATATGACCACATAAACATTACAAGATAAACACGTTTTGATATGGAATATATGCCAACAACAACCAAAAACCTAACATATCCTTCTATTCTTTAGGCTAGGTATATTCGACCAGCGACTCTATTGCGGCGATGGCTGTGTCGGGATCTTGCACATTCCACCTTTCCAACTCCACTCTTGCCCAATCTTTAAGGTCATCCATGAAGTAAAAGAGCTTGTCTTTATCGGACATGTCTTCAATCTCAAGGATTATGGTGGTGAACTCCCTGATGTAGTCAGAGATAGATTCTGACTATTTAAGTCGACAGAGGCAGCCGCGTGCCTCCTTCTCGGCATTGGTAGGAGAGAATTGCTTTTTGAGTTCCTTTTTGAACTCATCCCATGTGGTGATGGGATTGGTGGAGTCACCATGTTTGCATCGCCACCATAACTGGGTGGAATCCCAAAGAAAGGTAGGAGCATTAGTGATCCGAGTGGCATTGTCCCTAACTCCCTTGGCCTCGAAGTATTGCTCTAGGCCAAGAGAAAATTCTCCACCTCCATGGCTTTCCTGTTGCCGTTGTAAGTGGATGGCTTAGGGACCTAGATGGTGTTGGTGCTTGTGGTGGTACTGATGCTAATGGATGGGTTATTCCGGTACGTAGCCCATTTGGTACAGATTTCCTCGACTTCCGCATGTATTGCTCGCAACTCATGCTCTACAAAGATGTGAAGGTTGCGGAGCTTCTGGGTAAGGAAGCACATATCCTCCTAGACACCCTTTTGGAACTCTCGGATAGTGGCCTTGGTTGCTTTGGTGATTTCACCGTAAACTGTATCTAAGCCATCGAGACGATCAACAGCATCGCTTAAGCTGGCCTGCATTCCGGAGAGGGTGTCCTCCAAGCCAACCATCCGAGCTTCCAAGGCATCCGTGGACGAACCCTTGGACTTGCTTCGCTTGGTGTGGGAGGGTTACTAGCCACGACCACGCGTTTGCTCTTTCGCTCTAGTAGCAACTTCGCTGTCGAAAGCCATTGCTTCGCGAACAAGCTATAGTTGCTTCAACCTGGCTTTGATACCAACTGTCATAGGCTTAGAATTACGCAACGGATCCCGTGCGGCACATAGGGAACTTCCGAGAGAATTTTGCTAAGTAAGCCTTAAAAGTTTAGCTTGTCACTCTCACACACACAAGAGAGACTAGAGAAAAAGGTTGGAAGAGCTTGGTTGGAAATAAAGAAAGCTTGTATTGCTAGTAAGAAAGCTTTACAAGGCTTTGAGTATAATTTGCTTAGATAGGCTTGGATTGGCTTCGTTGCCTTACAAATGAGAGGGATTGGCTATTTATAGGGTGCCACCTCCTCAATGAATGGCTAAGATCACTTCGATCCAATGGTGGCGGTTTGGCCTCCAAAATGTTCTATACTTTCCTAGAATTCTCTACATATATTTACATGCCTCTAGAATTCTATACAAATATCTACATCATTCTAGATTATTCTACATGCACCTAGATATGTACAAGAACAACCTAGAGTGGTTGAGTTGCTAGAGACTTCCAGAAGCATCCGTTGCTAGGCTTTTTTGGAGATCTCTAGAATCTTCCTTGTAACTAGAGACTTCCATCCATGCTTGAAGTGTGTGGAAATCTCTAGAGCCTTCTAGGAGCTTGGCCTTGTTGTGGATATGGTGGCTTCGTAGTCCTCCTTGGCTGGAAATCGAACTTTGGATTTCGCGGGCCGTGGCATGTTGTTTCCTTGTTAATAAAGACTGTTGTTCAAAAAAAAAAAAAAAAAAAAAAAAAGGACACAAATACATTTGGAGTTTCTTAGTTTAGTACATTTTTATGTTCATTTGATAGTTTTAGTCTTTATAGCTTAGGATTTCACTAGATTATAACTTTATTGTTCATTTGCTAATTTCACTCATGATTAGGTTGACAATTTCTCTATATTGTTTCAAAAAAAAAAAAAAATTCTCTATCTGGTTTCATTTTTTTTTATATATATATTGCTCAATATATTTGTTTATTTACTAATATATAAAATCACAATTTTAGAAGCTCCATTGTAGATTGAGAATTGAGACAATTTTAATATGGTTATTTGTCACTAGATTTGTTTATGGTGACATAATTTTCAAATGGTTAATTGTCACTAGATTTGCCTATAGTGACACAATTTTCAAACAGTTAATTGTTACTAAATTTGCTTATAGTGACAAAATATTCAAACGGTTAATTGTCACTAAGTTGGCATATAGTGATAAAATATTCAAACGGTTAATTGTCACTAAGTTTATATACAGTGACAAAATATTCAAACACTTAATTGTTACTAAATTTATGTATAGTGACAAAATTTATATTTCATCACTCGTTAGGATCCAATAAAAATTTGTCACTAAAAGTCTTGGTTTGTGACAACTATAAATAATTGTCACTAACCATAGTGACAATAACACTATAAGAGTCACAAATATTTTTAGTGACGGAGGTATAGGTGACGAATTGTTAGTGGTACTTTTTTTGTCACAGTTTTGATATTGTGACAAATTTTCCACTTATTATGACATATATTTTTTGTCACTATATATCATTTTTCTTGTAGTGTTAAATTCTTTGGCAGTAATTGCAAACCACTGCCATGCTTTCATCGTCTTTCATAATTTTCTTCATATAGAGTATGAAGAGATCGGATTTGGGCTGCTTCTCTAAGTTTCCTTCAGTAGGTGGTACAAAATCTAGAGGGAGATTTGGCATATTTTCTTATTGGCTTGTGAAAATGGGGCTGGCATTGAGTTCGAAATTATTAAAGGGGGATTAGGATAGTTTAAGGATTAAATATAGGCTTGTTGTTCCAGGTACTCATGATAAGCGGTGTCATCATAACCGACATTGTCCGGCATATGACCCTTACCTCTCCTGGAAATGGAACACCTTGGACCGTTTCCACTACCACTTCCACTTCCACTTGCTATTTAAAAAATTGAAATATAAAAATTCTTGAAATAAATAGGAAAAAATGGATGGAAATAAATTTAAAAACTTTCGTGGAAATATATTTGAAAAAAATGTTGGATATGAATTTGAATTAAGTAAAAAAAAATAAAAATTAATTGCAGTAAAATAAATATAAATAATTGAGTAATTGAGACTTGAGAGAGAATTGGGAGAGTATTGGAGATTTGGAGTGAGGAGAAATGAATTGGGGGTTGGGGGGTATTTATAGGAAAATAAGAAAAGAGAAAGAAAAGAAAAAGGAATAATAATAATAATAATTTTGGGGCCGTTGGAGGCCCCAACGACTCGAAGAAAATTTATAAAAATAAAAAATAAAAAAAAAATTGTGTGGAACCGTCGGTTCCAAAACCGAGGTGGAACCGCCGGTTCCGCTTCGGTTTGGTATTTTTGAAGAACCAGAACTTGAACTTTAAGGGTGCCGGTTCTGGTTCGGTTTTTTGGGTGGTGGTTTCAGTTCAGTTCAGCGGTTCGAACCGAACCGCAGTATTGTCTAAATACATATACAGAATGAAGTCAATGTTGCTTAACTAATTCCTCGGTATCTGTGAACTTTCCTGCCAAAATACATCTTCTACAAGTAGTAATTTCACTAAAGTCCCTACTTTTTTGAAAAATGTCACCTTTTTAAATGTCTTTGTCGTGTTAATAACTTTAGTTTTTTTTTTCCTAAATGCATCACTTTAGTTTTTCCATTAGTCAAAGATAACACATCCAAGGGTAATTGGGTATTTTGGTCTTTACAGTTTTTTCTTTTTTGGTTGAAAAAAAAAATAGTCTTTATGGTATTAAAAAAAAGAAAGATAATTGCCATTAATTAAAATTTTAAAACTTATCCCAGAAAAAATATATTTAAAATTTTAAAACTTTTTCAACCTTGTCTCATCATCTTCAATAAACCGCCTCTCTCCATCTTCAATCAATTACCATAATTAAAATTTTTAAATTAGTTTTAATCGTATTTATTTATCTTCAGTCAACCGCCCCTCTCTCCATCTTCAATCAATGCCTCATCTTTCATGTTGGATTTGCAATAAAAAGATCCCAAACAAATCGATTGAATGTTTTTTCGTTTGACACTTCTAGAACCAAGATCCAACCCTATCTATCGTGCACTAGAACTGGCGTGACCCACTCCTCATCGAGCCGTCGTAAACTAGCTTGACCCTCCTCTCATCTTGTCGACGATTGGACCAAGACCTACCCCTCCATTTCACCATCGATAGAGTTCCATAAACGACGAGACCTAGCCCTCGTTGCACCACTGCAAACATGCTTGATCCCCTCATCTTGCCACCGATTAGACCTAGATCTAGACCCACCCCACCCCTCACGAATTAGAGCACCCAAACCCACCCTTCATCTCGGAACCAAAACCACCCAAACCCACCTCCAGTTTTTTTTTTAAAAAAAAAAATTAAGTGTAATATAATTTCATTTAATTAATTTGTTAAATTAATTAATAATATAAAAAGTTAATATTTTAGATTATCAATTTTTTGTGTTATTTATAATAATTATATATTTTATTTTTTTCATTTAAATCATTTTAATATTAAATTTTTGAAAGTATGTGAAAGAAATTATGGAATTATATACAGTAATTTGGACATTTTGAAGATTTCAATTTGGTAAAAAAAAAAAAAAAAATTGTATAATAAGGATATTTTGGATATTTTATTTAAATGTAAAGGTATAAAAACAAAAATAATTAAGGGTAAAAGTGTCCTTTTAAGCAAGTTTAAATAGTAACAAGGGCAAAGTGGAACTTTCATATATTTTATTATAGTTGACTGTTAATTTTTGGTCAAGGGAATAAAGTGATGCATTTAGAAAAGAAAAAAAAAACAAAGGATTAAAATTGTTAATAAAACAAAAACGTTTAAAAATATAACATTTTATAAAAAAAATAAATAAATAAAATAAAATAAAATAAAAAATTATAGACTTTAATGAAATTATCTTCTTCTCCCTTAAGCAAGGTCGTGGGTTCAACTCCCCTTGTGAACGGAGCTATACATATTGGGAGCACTTTACCCCTTAGTGGGCCGACCCGGTGCGAGTCCGGATTAGTCGGGGTGTGGTTTGGACTGATTGCACCGTATGGTGGATCCGCCCCACCCGGAAACCGGATGGTGTAAACAAAAAAAAAAAAATTATCTTCTTCTAGAAAGATTCCTAGGTCAACTAGGTTGCTGTGAATTTTCCCACCGATTACATCTTCTAGAAACATTGCCAGGTCAGCAAGGTTGTTAGTCTTTCTAGTCAGTGAAATTATGATTGATGATTAAGTTATGTAGTCCACCCGTGGGCTGTGATAGCACACAGACTAGTTCAATCTTCTTCAGCTTCTCTGACTTGGAGAAGCATATATTCATGTTCAATTGGTCTCCACTCTCCACAAAGTAAAGTGGTTTTTTATTTGTTTCATCCGAAACAGCCATTTTTTTCCAATATTCCTGATTCTCACATGATTCAGTCTTTCTTGGCTTATTATGCCTACGTCATCCTCCTAAACAGTTGCTTTACATCAGCCTTTTGATATTATACCGGAAAGAGTAGAGAGTAACTTTACAAGTGTCATTGTTTATAATTGAATATTTGAATTCTAGTCATCTTTAATTTATATATATATATATTTTTTTTTTTTTTTTTTGAAGCGATCTTTAATTTATATTCATTTACCGATTGTCATATCATTTAGAACCCGAAGAGAGCAGAACCGCCCTCATCGATTCAGACAGCACCGCAACCTGGCAAATGGGCCGTTTTAAAAGGACAACACAGTAACTGATGCTATGCTGCTTTATTGTTTCTAAAACTTGCCGCAATCACAATGAAGTAAACTCACTAAACCAAGACCTATCAGCGGAAAATTGAATGTAATAGTATAGTTTTTCTATTGTTCTCTGAGAGAGTACTAGCATCACTTCGGCAGAAAATTGAAAAAGCAAAAAGCAGTGAAGTCTCAGCAATGGAAATATAACTAAGATGCAGGAGAATGAATAAAGTATCAACAATTGAATGATCTAGACACAAATCAAAGAATGCTATTGCATTTTTGGACAAAAATGTTACTAGCTTTAACCCATTGTAAATTTCCTCCAGAGATTCTAAAAGCTGAAAAGCTATAATAGTCACCTCTAAAGATCAAACAGCAACACTTCAAGTTCCTTTGACATATTTTATTAGGAATCATAGTTGATCTTATGACTCAAAAGAAGCCACTTTTCACAGAGAGCATGTTGGATATGGCTCGAATTACCAATGATTACCAAACACGATTTACCAATGTGGAGACTTCCTGGAAACGTGAGAGCGTTTGGAAGTATGAGATTATTGCATGAAGACCTTTCAAATAAGACAAAACATAATTAAGCTTAAAAGCTATTTTTTGTCTTATATGAATTTAATATGCAAAGAATTTGTTTTAGTTTGGTGGAGTGTGCAGCAAAGTCAAACAAGAGCAAATTGAATTGAAATTGAATAACGCTGTTGAAATGGCAGCTGCAATGGCAGCGTGTGTGCAGCGGCCAAGGCAGCGGTCAGGCGTCAGGGAAGAGCGCTGCGAGAGCGCTGTGATTTTTTCGGCAGCGGTTTGAGAGCGGTATTTATCACAGGGGAGCACGCTGTGCAAAGCGCTGCGAGAGCGCTGTGACATCGGCAGCGGTCAACATGGTTTGGCGCGTGGATCACGGTTTTCTGAGTGGTCAAGTTCAACACGGTTTAGGAAGCAGGTGGCCAACTGCAACTTGAGTCGTAGTTAATTACAAGCACGCGTTGAATCAGGAAATATTTATGGAAGAGGAAATATGTTGCTTCTAGAGTTCGAATGGGAAAAGGATTTCTCCTTGAAGTAAAGACTTGTCATAAATAGGAAATAGTATTTATGTGGAACAAGTAAATCTTGTATGACTAGGAGATAGATTTCCTTGCTAGTTTAAACTCCTTGTAATACATATAAATAGACCATAATAACTAGGTTATTAGTGGTGGAGCAAAATAGAAAATACTAGAGAGATCTCAAAGTGAGCATTGGGTGTAATTGGGTTTGGGGTATTATTTAGAGAGAGATCCTGAGTGTGTGGTTGTAACAATTTACTACATATTGGAACTTTCTCTTGTCGTCCTGACAGCCGTGGTTTTTTCCCTGATTTGGGTTTCCACGTAAATTCTTGTGTTGTGTGTGCTTGGATTTGATTAATTCTCTTCATCTATTTTTTTCTTTGTTATTGTTGTTTGTTTGTGTTCTATCCGGCAACGCTTCCGCGCGTATAGTGAAAGGTTTGTTCGCTAACAATTGGTATCAGAGCCCCGGTTGCTTGATAGTGGTCTTAATAAACTTTATGGCAAGGATGATGAGATTCGAAATTGAGAAGTTCGACGGAAAGATAAACTTTGGCTTGTGGCAAGTTCAAGTCAAAGATATATTAATCCAAAACGGTTTACACAAGGCATTGAAGGGCAAGTCAACCCCTGCGAACCCTGAAGGCTCTGGAGATTCTAGTAAAGAAACGGCTAGTACTAGTTCTGGAAAACAAAAGATGAGCGATGATGATTGGGAGGATTTGGATGAGAGAGCTGCGAGTGCGATACGATTGTGCCTAGCCAAGAACGTTCTTGCAAATATTCATGGAACATATTCAGCGAAAGAACTTTGGGAGAGGCTTGAAGAATTGTATCAAGCGAATAGCGTCTGCAACCGATTCTACCTGAAGGAGCAGTTTCACATGCTGCATATGACTGAAGGTACGAAAATTTCTGATCATCTAGGAGTGCTCAATGGAATAGTTTCAGAATTAGAGTCGATTGGAGTAAAGATTGATGAAGAAGACAAAGGTCTTAGACTCATCTGGTCCCTTCCACCGTCCTATGCGCACATGAAGCCAATCTTGATGCATGGGAGTTCAACCATATGTTTTGGAGATGTAGCGAACAAACTTATCTCTGAGGAACGAAGGCTAAAAAGTGAAGGTAAATCTTCTGATAACTTGGCTCTTTTGGTTGACAGGAAAAAGGGGAACTCCAAATGGAAAGTCACTTGTTGGGGATGTGGACAGTCTGGACACATCAGGAAAGATTGCAAAAATAAGAAGACAAGTGTGGCTAAGGGCTCCAAAGAGGGTGATCCGGCAATCGCCTCTCTTGAGTATGACGACTACAGCGATGCCCTCTAAAAGGGCATAAACATCCTCATGGCATGACCGCTAGTTGCCGTGAAAAGGATGTAGCTGATAGCGGGTCCACAATTGCGCATGGGCATTGGTTAGGAAGTGATGCAAGGTGTGTGGTGGACAAGGATGTCGATGGCTGAGCGAACTCCCTGGGAACCTAACGTGAGGAGTTGCACCATAATTTTCAGCAAGGTAAATTTCGACATGTGCCGGTGAAATCTTGGGATGGTTGTTTCCTAAGTGTTTATACCTAGTGGTGGGTATGTTTGATTCTTGGTGATGAGAATCGTAGCTGAAGACAAGTTTTGGAAATTCTCGCCATAAGGAAGGATTGTTGGATATGGCTCGAATTACCAATGATTACCAAACACGATTTACCAATGCGGAGACTTCCTGGAAACGTGAGAGCGTTTGGAAGTATGAGATTATTGCATGAAGACCTTTCAAATAAGACAAAACATAATTAAGCTTAAAAGCTATTTTTTGTCTTATATGAATTTAATATGCAAAGAATTTGTTTTAGTTTGGTGGAGTGTGCAGCAAAGTCAAACAAGAGCAAATTGAATTGAAATTGAATAACGCTGTTGAAATGGCAGCTGCAATGGCAGCGTGTGTGCAGCGGCCAAGGCAGCGGTCAGGCGTCAGGGAAGAGCGCTGCGAGAGCGCTGTGATTTTTTCGGCAGCGGTTTGAGAGCGGTATTTATCACAGGGGAGCACGCTGTGCAAAGCGCTGCGAGAGCGCTGTGACATCGGCAGCGGTCAACATGGTTTGGCGCGTGGATCACGGTTTTCTGAGTGGTCAAGTTCAACACGGTTTAGGAAGCAGGTGGCCAACTGCAACTTGAGTCGTAGTTAATTACAAGCACGCGTTGAATCAGGAAATATTTATGGAAGAGGAAATATGTTGCTTCTAGAGTTCGAATGGGAAAAGGATTTCTCCTTGAAGTAAAGACTTGTCATAAATAGGAAATAGTATTTATGTGGAACAAGTAAATCTTGTATGACTAGGAGATAGATTTCCTTGCTAGTTTAAACTCCTTGTAATACATATAAATAGACCATAATAACTAGGTTATTAGTGGTGGAGCAAAATAGAAAATACTAGAGAGATCTCAAAGTGAGCATTGGGTGTAATTGGGTTTGGGGTATTATTTAGAGAGAGATCCTGAGTGTGTGGTTGTAACAATTTACTACATATTGGAACTTTCTCTTGTCGTCCTGACAGCCGTGGTTTTTTCCCTGATTTGGGTTTCCACGTAAATTCTTGTGTTGTGTGTGCTTGGATTTGATTAATTCTCTTCATCTATTTTTTTCTTTGTTATTGTTGTTTGTTTGTGTTCTATCCGGCAACGCTTCCGCGCGTATAGTGAAAGGTTTGTTCGCTAACAGAGCAAGTCCTAATGCATTTTAACTTATTATTAAATGTGTAGACTTTACGTACCATTATATATATTTGCCATCACTGTTGTCCCTCTATAATGCAGTCTCTTGAGTAGGGATGGCATGGGGACCCAATGGGGCAGGGGACGGTACCCTCACCCCCACCACCACCACCACCACCACCCCCACCCCCACCCCCCAAGTCTCCCCTCCTCCATACCCAAAACTTATTTCTCTCATTTCTTTTCAATTTCAATTTTAAATTTCCAATTTTCAATCCGAAAATTGGAATTCGAAATTTGGAGTCCGGACATTTCAATCTTTAATTTGACGTTGTTAAAATATTCAATCCAAAAAGTAATAAAAATATAATACAAAATACAATACAAAATCAAAAATCTATATAATTGTTAAAAATTTTATATATAAATAAAAATAAAAATGTACCTATGAATAAAATTTGAAAAATTTTCAAGCGCTAAAACTATTTTTCTGATTTAATTTGTTAAATATATATATTCATTGTTCCTTTGTATGGTCATTGACATGATTTTTTGATTAATTATTTGTTGAAATAGTTTCTTTTTCATATGTATCTCCGCATTTTAACAAAAAAATAATAACACTAATAATACAAATGTCACGAAACTTGTATTCTGCATCGTACATAAAAATTACATAGAATTTCGTAGATTTTATAAATGTTCAGTATTTTATCCAATCAAATTAGTGGTACATATATACTTTAGGGTAATTGGCACTGATATCCCCTGAACTATGGCCGAATTTGTACATTTTTTTTTTCGCCATTAAACCCCATGAACTCTCGTAATTTGACAATTGCTGAAGGAATTTGACCCCTCACCAGGAGGCAAATTCCTTCAGCGATTGCCAATTTACGAGAGTTCAAGGGTTTTAGTGCCGAAAAAAAAAATATAGGGGGCACAGTGTAACTTTTTAAAGAGTGCAGGGGGCATCTGTGCCAATTAACCTATACTTTAACTTGCAATTTATCCAATCAAATTAGTGTGTGTGTGTATATATATATATATATATGTATATATACATATACACACACACTTAACATGCAATTCATATATATATGTATATATACATATACACACACACTTAACATGCAATTCACCCATGGCTACTACTGTTTTACCGATTTACTTGTCACTAATAATTATTTTTCGACACTTAAAATTGTGTTCTCAACTTCATGCCTTTTATGATCATTTGAATCAAAATTTAATCAAGTAGAGTCTTGAATTAGATTTATTTTCGAGGTAAATAATTAGTTAGTTTATCAAAATAAAATTTTGGTAGTTTTAACGTGAGTATCATGGCACCCAATTTTTAACATAATTACAATTTGAATAATAATTTTATGTTATAATTTGATTTGAAGGATATCAAGAAAGAGAATTTTTTTTCTTATAATTATTTTATAGGGTCACTTTTCAAATGAATTTTGAGGTTGTGTTGTGTAAATAGTATAGTAGCTAGTTTAGTTCGAAAAATGAAAATGTAAATCAAGTTTTTGGAGGGTTAATTTGATGCTTTTATTAAAGAATTCGTGCTGAGAAATAGCCAAGGAGTAGAAGACAAAGCATTTTGGGATCACTCCTGGCAATATTTTAGCAAAAGAAATCATAATTGCCAGAAGAAAGACAAAAATTGACTTTGACATTCCAAGTCGTCGTGTGTAGTTGGTTGGAATTATTTATTATTGTGATTGCAATTATTTTATTCTATTTTTAAGAAAATATGTCCTAAGATTAAGATAGTTTTAAAATTTTCTAATTTTTAAAACTTTCTTTGATATTTACAGTATATTCACTATGAACTTTGTAATGACAACAAAAAAATAAAATAAAGTATCCGAAACTTTAGATATCCCAACTAAAATAAAATTAAAAACAAAATAAATATATATACATATAAATGTTCAAGTTAGTGCTCAGTGCGTTGGATGTGAACTATTAGATTTACATACTTTGACTTAAAATGTATGCTATCATCAAAGCTTCTCTATAATCAGTGGTACATATGTATTGGTACTGATGTAGTTACATCAGTGCACACTAATGTGAACGGGATCATATATATATACATATAATGGAAATGGTGGGAAATGTCACATTTTTGACCAAGTTTCGTAAGAAAGTCACCACCTTAATAACTTAAGTTTAAAAGGCACTAAAGTAAGTGATTTCCAAAAATGCCCTTACTTTACACATTTTCTTTCTTACTTTAAAGTTTTCTGATATTTTATTCTTTCATCTTTCTCTGTAACAGATCTCCAATGGAGGTTGAACATCATAACATTATCAATACAACTTTATTGGATAATTAGTTTTGTGGCGCTATGCAGACGCATTCGGGGGTTAAGCTCCCCGCTAAGCTCATAGTGGTCGAGCTAACCTTAAGCTGGTTGCGTGAATTTTGAATATAATTGAAAAGGCTCGGAGACTAATTGAAAAGGCTCGAATTACTGTTGAAAATGCTCGAAAAGTGTATGAAAAGGCTCGGAGATTCAAAATTGAAAAGGCTCGGATAGTGTACGAAAAGGCTCGGATACAGTGTTAAAGGGCTCAGAGATTCAAAATTGAAAAGGCTCGAATCACTGTTGAAAAGGCTCGGAAAGTGTATGAAAACGCTCGGAAACCTAGATCTTTATCGTCTTACAGATTTTGGTCGACTTCAAGACTGTAACGTCACCGCCGGTGAGCTCGTCGTGAGATTTTCAACCGGATTTCTTGCACCTGATGCTTTCTCTCTTCACTGTTCTCTCTCTCTCAATTTTTTTCTTTCTATGTTTCAAAAGACACAAACTGACAAAATATGGGCATTTTTGTCTGGTCACCTAAATAGGTGCCTTTTAAACTTGAATTAGTAAAGTGCTAATATTCTTACAAAGTCAGGCCCAAATAGTGATAAAAAAATTTTTGAACCCTATACATATATGTATATGTATATATATATATGATGGTTCTCTACTAAAGACGTCCTGGAATTATAATTTATGGACGTTCAACCACAGCCATATATTCATATTGGGTGTGGGTATTTGTTAATGTGGGGCTGTGGGCCCACTATGAATGTGTGGCTATGATTGGACGTCCTAAAATTATAAAGTCTAGACGGTTCCGATTAGAGAAATATTATATATATATATATATTTATTGACAATTAATTTAGATATCCCAACTAAAATCCTTTTTAAAAGTTTAATTTATTTTTATTTTATATAAAAATAAAGAATGAATGAAGAAATAAATAAAAATAAAAATAAAAGGTTAAACTTATATTTAAAAAGGCACACTTTTAATTAATAATAAATGTTAAGTGTAAAAGAATGTTTTGAGTGAACAACAAAAAAATTTCTAGTGGAGTTAATTTACGATGTAATATAATAAAATTAATATATATATATATATATATGATATTTTTGTATTAAATGGGTTTAAATTATAAATTATAAACTTTTTAAAAATCTTTAATAAGGTGTAAATACAAAATGGATGTAATTTTAGTGGGGGAGCAAATATTATGGGTAAGGAACGGCCCTCTTGGGTGGGTTGACCTGTTTTTTGAGTCCTCTTAACACATCGAATGTGAAGTGTAACACCTTGAGGCTTGAACAGCTCGAATGATCAACCTGAGCTCAAGAATGCAGAGTTTCATCTAAGCAATATAAGACCAGTTACTCTGTGTGCAGCTGTTTCACAACTCAAGTGTATCTCTGATATTGATCACACATCAGGTTGCTCAAGCTCCAGAAGATTCAAGTGCAACCAGCTTCATAATCAATCAAACCTAACATCAATCAGAATATATATATATATTTTCTATTATCAGTTCGTCCTGACAATAAATATATTAGGACGAAGAATATGAATCACTAGATTTAAATACTTTGACTTAAAGTGTATGCACTTGTCAAAACTTCTTCATATTATGTGGTCTACATTATTCGTTCTGACATATTTATTGTCATGACGAATTGACAATAGAAAGACTATATATATATTGTCAAGGAATGGATGAGCAAAGCATTGATTTCATGGATTCCGAATGTATTCAAGTATGTTTACTTTCATTTTTATTATTGTTTTGTTATTGAATAAAAAATTATTGCAGTTGTAATCTTATAGACCTTTTTTTTTTTTTTTTTTCTTTTTTTATGCAGTAGAACTCAATCAAGCCTACACGATTCTCAAACACAACTCACTCATTCATTTTACTTCAATTACAAATTTCTTACTAATTTAATTGACTTGTAAACCGAAAAACTAGGTGGATGGATTTTTTTTAAAAGAATTAATGAAAAAAAAATTGATTTGCTTGGTGATTGAAAAAAAAAAAAAAAAAAAAATTAAGAAAAAGACAAAAGAATGTTATTACATTTTTGGACAAAAATGTTACTAGCTTTAACCCATTGTAAATTTCCTCTAGAGATTCTAAAAGCTGAAAAGCTATAACAGTCACCTCTAAAGATCAAACAGCAACACTTCAAGTTTCTTTGACATATTTTATTAGGAATCATAGTTGATCTTATGACTCAAAAGAAGCCACTTTTCACAGAGAGCAAGTCCTAATGCATTTAAACTTACTATTAAATGTGTAGACTTTACGTACCATTATATATATTTGCCATCACTGTTGTCACCCCCACCCCCATTCCTCAAACCTCCCCCCACCACCCCCCAAAAATCCATTTGGGGGATTGGAGGTGGGGTCGTTTTGGAGGCAGGTCTCCCCTCTCTTACGCCCAAAACCCATTTCCTCTATTTCTTTTCAATTTGGATTTTAAATTTCTAATTTTCAATCTAAAAATAGGAATTCGAAATTTGAAGTCCAGACATTCCAATCTTTAATTTGACACCATTAAAATATTCAATCCAAAAAGTAATAAAAATATAATACAAAATACAATACAAAATCAAAAATCTATATAATTGTTAAAATTTTTATATAAAACTAAAAATAAATATGTACATATGAATAAAATTTGAAAATTTTTTAAACACTAAAACTAATTTTCCAATTTAATTTGTTAAATATATATATATTCATTATTCCTTTGTATGGCCATTGACATGATTTTTTGATTAATTATTTGTTGAAATAGTTCTTTTTTTCATATGTACCTCTGCACTTTTAGCAATAATAATAATAATAATAATAATACAAATGTGTTCTGTAATGTTCGGACGAGTTAGAATTTGTTCGGTTTGTAAGCTATGTATTGACCTTTGAAGGTCTTTTTAAATAAATTGGCAGTTTAAAAAAAAAAAACAAATGTCACGAAACTTGTATTCTACATCGTACATAAAAATTTCATAGAATTTCGTAGATTTTATATATGTTCAGTACTTTATCCAATCAAATTAGTGGTACATATATACTTTAACATGCAATTTATCCAATCAAATTAGTATATATATATATATATTTATATATACTTAACATGCAATTCACCCGTGGCTACTACTGTTTTACCGGTTTACTTGTCACTGATAATTATTTTTCGACACTTAAAATTGTGTTCTCAACTTCATGCCTTTTATAATTTGAATCAAAATTTAATCAAGTAGAGTCTTGAATTAGACTTATTTTCGTGGTAAATAATTAGTTAGTTTATCAAAATAAAATTTTGGTAGTTTTAATGTGAGTATAATGACTCCCAATTTTTAACATAATTACAATTTGAATAATAATTTCATGTTATAATTTGATTTGAAGGATATCAAGAAAGAGAATTGTTTTTCTTATAATTATTTTTATAGGGTCACTTTTCAAATGAATTTTGAGGTTGTGTTGTGTAAATAGTATATATATTTAACAACCGATAAATAAGAAACAAACATTAAAAAAAATCAATTCGTCACAAGAAAAAAACGACTATGATCTAAATGAATTGATAGAACAATGACAAAATTAGAATTAACATGACCACATGTTTATTCGAGTAGTCGATTTCATTTTAACATGGCCACATGGGGTCCTCTGAATTCTGATTAATACTTTATAAACATAAATAAAATAAATTCTTCATACTAACTACTCTCCACTTACAAAAATATAGTATAAAACAATTTTAAGACGTTATTTTCTCATCATCTGATAAGTGTATATTATATATCTATTTACAATTTCTCTCATGGACACATATTATAAGTATATTTATAACATACTAATAAACATTACCACATTTTTACAATATATGTAACATAACTTCAATTATAATAATACATATGATAAAAATATGATGATTTTTGTCGTGTCTGTGTAGGGCCTCAATGTGATAATGGCCGGCTAATCTTCTTCATATAGCTTTCAAGTCTTGATTTTGGGATATATACACCTATAATGTACGCTTTTGAGAGAAAATTACATCTATTTGTGTCGTGTAGCCGTGTAGGGCGTCAATGTGATAATGGCCAGCTCATCTTCTTCATATAGCTTTAAAGTCTTCTGGTTTTGGGAGATATATATATATATATATTCTTTCTATTATCTATTATCTGTCAGTTGTCAATTCGTCTTGACAATAAATATATTAGGATGAAAAATGTGGACCACAGATTATGAAAAAAATTTGATAAGTGCATACACTTTAAGTCAAAGTATGTAAATCTAGTAGTTCACATTCTTTATCCTGATATATTTATTGTCAAGACAAACTAATAATAGAAAATATATATATATATATATACATTGTTCCTTTGTATGGCCGTTGACATTATATTTTGATTAATTGTTTTCTGAAATAGTTCTTTTTTAGTATGTACCTTCCGTATTTAAAAAAAAATACAAATGTCACAAAATTAGTGTATATATATTCTTTAATATGCAATTCACTCGTGGCTACTATTGTTTTACCGGTTTACCTATCACTAATAATTACTTTTCGACACTTAAAATAGTGTTCTTAACTTCATGTAAACAATTAGTTAGTTTATCAAAATAAAATTTTGGTAGTTTTAACTTGAGCATCATGACATCAAATTTTTAACATAATTACAATTTGAATAATAATTTTATGTTATAATTTGGATTTGAAGGATATCAAGAAAGAGAATTGTTTTTCTTATAATTTTTTTATAGGGTCACTTTTCAAATGAATTTTGAGGTTGTGTTGTGTAAATAGTATATATATTTAACAACCGATAAATAAGAAACAGACATTAAAAAAAATCAATTCGTCACAAGAAAAAAAACGACTATAATCTAAATGAATTGATAGAACAAAGACAAAAATAGAGCATGTTTATTCGAAATGGTAGTTGATTTCATTTTAACATGGCCACATAGGTCCTCTGAATTCTAATGAATACTTTAATAAGCATAAATAGAATAAATTCATCAACCTAACTACTCTACACTTTCAAGAATATGTAGTATAAAACAATTTTAAGACGTTATTTTCTCATCATCTGTCAATGCAAGTGTACACGATACATCTATTTACAATTATTATTTTTTATGGACACACGTTATATGTATATCTATAATATACTAATACATCTATAATGTAAGCTTTTGAGAGAAAAATCTATTTGTGTCCCTGTAGCCGTGTAGGGCCTCAATGTGATAATGGCCAGCTGGCCAGCTCATCTTCTTCATATAGCTTTCAAGTCTTCTGGTTTTGGGACATGATTTTTTGATTAATTATTTTTTGAAATAGTTCTTTTTTAGTATGTACCTTCTTAGTATATATATAC
This sequence comes from Acer campestre, assembly GCA_954870605.1. Classification (NCBI taxonomy): domain Eukaryota; kingdom Viridiplantae; phylum Streptophyta; class Magnoliopsida; order Sapindales; family Sapindaceae; genus Acer; species Acer campestre. The sequence continues at coordinate 30,538,704 of OX940802.1, read as the reverse complement.
ACTTTAATATGCAATTCACTCGTGGCTACTACTGTTTTACCGGTTTATCTATCACTAATAATTACTTGTCGACACTTAAAATTGTGTTCTCAACTTCATGCCTTCTATCATTTGAATCAAAATTCAATAAGTATAGTCTCCAATTAGATTTACTTTTGTGGTCAACAATTAGTTTATCAAAATAAAATTTTGGTCGTTTTAACTTGAGCATCCTGACACCAAATTTTTAACATAATTACAATTTAATAATAATTTTATGTTATAATTTGGATTTGAAGGATATCAAGAAAGAGAATTGTTTTTCTTATAATAATTTTTTTGAAGTTGTGTTGTGTAAATAGTGTAGTTGTTTAGTTCAAAAAAATGAAAATGTAAATCAATTTGATGCTTTTATTAAAGAATTCGTGCGGAGAAATAGCCAAGGAGTAGAAAGACAAAGCATTTTGGGATCACTCCTGGCGATATTTTAGCGTAAGAAATAATAATTGCCAGAACACAGACAAAAATTGACTTCGATATTCCAAGTCGTCGTGTGTAGTTGGTTGGAATTATTTATTATTGACTTATTATGATTGCAATTATTTTATTCTATTTGTAAGAAAATATGTCCCAAAGATTAAGATAGTTTTAAAATTTTCAGAAGATTAAGATAATTTTAAGAAAATAGCTCCAGAAGATTCAAGTGCAATCAGCTTCATAATCAATCACTTGAGACCGGTTGAAGAATTAGAATTAGAATTAGTTAGAAGATTCCTGCTTGCTGAGTACAGCAACCAAATCAATTAATTAGTTATCTGCTATGGATATCCAACCTATCAGGATTTATTATAGATTTTAATTTTTTTTTTAAATATAAAAATTTATTATGTAATTATTAATTTTTTTAAAAAAATGGGTTTAAGAAACAACGTGTCGTATACCTTTTTGAAATACCTGAGAGTATTATAAACTTCTTCATAGCCTCTCTCTTTCTCATCACTTCATTATTTTTTCTTCTCCTTTTCTTCATCTTCCATCTTCCTCTCCCTTCTAGCCTCATAAAAATTTCGGAAGTAAACCGATATGAGCCGGAACCCAGACCGAGGAACCAGACAAACCAGGCAAACCAATCATCATGATAGTACATTGACAGCAGCAACGGACTTGGACAATAACTGGTTAAGAGATAAGCAGAGGAAATTGGAAAAAAAACCGACATTGTTGAGCGAAAAAGCGGGTAAGGGTTCATGTTGCGTCTTTAGAGTACCTCAGAGCCTCGTCGAGATCAACCCGAAGGCCTACCATCCCTTCATAGTCTCTATCGGTCCCTACCACCATGGCTCCGAGCATCTAAAGATGATTGAAGAGCACAAATGGCGATTTCTCCGCTCACTATTTGGCCGAACCAACAATCTACTGGAAAATCTCGGCCTCTGTTATCAAACCGTGGAGTCAATGGAGGCCGATATAAGAGAGTGTTATTCCGAGACCATCAGGTTCGAAAGATCAGAATTGGTTGAAATGATGGTGGTTGATGGGTGCTTCGTCATCGAGCTCGTCTGCGAGTTGCTCGACTCTAAGCTTCAAGATCCTAACGATCCCATCTTCAAGATGGATTGGATTCTGCCTTTTATCATGCGTGATCTTCTCAAGCTAGAGAATCAAATTCCTTTCTTTGTTCTAGAAAAACTATTCGAGATATCGGTACCGAATCTGAGAGGCACCTTACCGAGTCTAATCTTGAAATTCTTCAGTTTCTCGCTCCAGGAACCCGGTTCAAAGAGGAACTTTGAAGGAAAACATTTACTTGATTTGGTTCGAAAGAGTTTTCAACCTCAATCTAGAGGAGAACAGCCGGCGAAATCCAAGAGAAACCCCAAGAACATCCAGCAAGCGAAGAAGCTTGACCGAGCTGGAATCAAGTTCGAGATCAGGAAAAAATCATCAGACAGCTGCTGCTTCTTGGACATCAAGTTCAGCAATGGAGTTCTCAGGATTCCACCACTACGGATGGACGATTTCATCTCCTTTTTCATCCTCAACTGTGTCGCCTTCGAGCAATGCTACGGCCAGTACGGCGATAGGTTCATCACAGACTACGCTGCTTTCATGGGGTGCCTCATCAACAACCCGAGCGATACCAGCTTCCTCTCCGACCACAAGATCATAGAAAACTATTACGGGACTGATGAGGAAGTTAATCGGTTCTTCGACAAAGTTAGCAAGGATGTGGCTTGCGATTTGGGGAAGAGTTACTTGTATAAATTGATTGAAGATGTGAATGAGTATTATTGGAACGAGTGGAATCTCAGGTGGGCAGACTTCATGCACACTTATTTCGACACGCCGTGGTCGTTCATGTCGGCTTTGGCTGCTGTGATCCTCTTGGTTCTCACCATGATTCAGGCTTTCTTTGCTTGTTATGCGTATGCTCATCCTCCTAAGTCCTAAGTAGTTGCCGTAACATTTGCGTATTATGCTAGGTATAAGGGATATACCACCGGACAATGTCTACGGACTTGAGTGGTTGTTATTTGGAGTTGTTAATTTGCATTTGAGCGTGAATTAATGTGTGAAATTATTGTTGCTAATTAATCCTAAAAGTGCGTTCATTTCATAAGAAAAGTAATGATCTATTTTTCTTCATATAGTATTCACTTGAATTGTGTCTGGAGCTCTTATAAAGTACGCATCATCTGTTCAGTGGGATGTTCCTCTAGTGAAATCCTGTCGTTGTTTGTATATGTATATTGGTGTACGAAGGTTGGAATCCATGGAGGTCTGTCCATATATTTTTGGTAGGTCACAGACCCTCCATTTGAAGGTCTACAATTGGAGGTCTTTTTTTTGGACAACAATTGATGAATTGAATGATCAAATACACAATACACAAATCAAAGAATGTTAATACATTTTTGGACAAAATTGTTACTAGCTTTAACCCATTATAAATTTCCTCCAGAGATTCTCAAAGCTGAAAAGCTATAATAGTCACCTCAAAAGATCAAACACAAACACTTCAAGTTCCTTTGACATATTTTACTAGGAATCATAGTTGATCTTATGACTCAAAAGAAGCCACTTTTCACAGAGAGCAAGTCCTAATGCATTTTAACTTATTATTAAATGTGTAGACTTTACCATTATATATATTTGCCATCACTGTTGTTCCTCTATAATGCAGTCTCTTGAGGGAATTTTGTTCCATTGACCAAAGACCGACTTCATGCAAATCCCCTTCTTTCCAGCAAATATTGACTGTCACCCCACCACGCGCTTTCAATCCTTTCACACATCCGCTCGCCCATTTGTCTCGGGGAAGTGCAGGAAGTAAATATAGATCCTTGATGGTACTCTGCACGAGCATCTCCGCAACTACGGCTGAAAAACTGACAGAAAGAGAAGGCACATTTCATTACTTCAGAGTAGTGTTTCTTCATAAAAGGTTCATATTTTCAAATTCAGCTAATGCTGAAAGTATGATTCAAATCTATTTAGGTAACCTACAAGACCAAAGTACTAAGGCTGAGGGTGTCAACATTGACAGATGGAAAATGCATACAATACAACCCTCTTGGCCTCTTCACAATCTTTTTCTTCCTATTTTATGCCAATAAATTGTGATGTTTTACTTCTGAATTAATTTTGCAAAAATATTGCTGACACCATAAGAAATTAAAAACTAAGTCTCATGGGATTATGCTGACATACACACAACATTGTGCTTACCCAAAGTTGGCATCAATCTGGAAAGGGGGGTGCGCTGTGAACAGGTTACTGTATAACCCTCCTTCAAAATTACCTTCATGAACCGGATCCACCAAATCAAATAAATGCTTCACCATGCGGTACGCATGCTCACTGTTGTGAAGACGTGCCCAACATGCGGTTTTCCATGTGGTAGACCATCCTGGACCATCTTCTCCTGCTCCAAATTATGAGAGTAAACATATGAACCTTCTTCTCCCAGTAGTTTTAGAATGGAATTCATTAAAAATTAATTAAATTACATTTCCCTCGTTAGAATTCCTTATTAGTAAACATCCCCTAACATCATATTTGAGTAGTTAAAAATCAAGTGAATTTTCAGTTGACACAATTAAATAAATAACAATTCAAATTGGGTTCTTAGCGGTAGTTCTTCAGTAGAATGTTTTTGGTAGGAAACACTTATAAGTTATAACAGATGTTACCACTAATGGAACGCAGCAAAGTTGTAAACAATAGCTACTCCATAACTACATGACTGAAAAAAGTTTTATATTGAGGGTCTCTGGGTCTAGTTCTTTGTTTATTTATTTTTGTTGGGTCTGACCATGTGAAGGTACAAAACTGGTATAAAAAACTTTTAAATACTGAAAAAAAAAAAAAAAAAAGGGGGCCAGTAGGAAGATAGAAATCAGTTCTAATGCATTTTTTCCCAAACATTTTAATGTAAAGATTTATTCGAAAATATTCGGTATTCCCAAGAAAAATTTGTGTATGTAAGACAAATAAACACAGGACGTCAATCTGGTTTCTAAGCATTCCTAACTGAAACAAACAACATTCATTGAACCCAGTAATCTATCCATACAAACCTCTTTTATGGAGAGTATTATCAGCAGCTTTACAGAGGTCCGGAGTTTTTTCAACAGTAATTGTGTGTCCTGGATACAGGCCAAAGAGTTGTGAAATATGTCGATGATGCACCTCTGGGTCCTCAAAATTTAGTGCCTTTCATAAAAAAGAGAGAATCTCTTAGCCCATATAATAAATGCAGCTGTCCTAGACCTCTACTACATAGTAAAACTTGATGAACATTTAGAATATAAAAGCTTTTAGAATGATATGGGAAATTAATTACAAGCTACTCACGTACCCATTCCATAATGGAACCATCCCTAGCAATTTTTGTTGGCAAAAGCCTTGGTTGAGCCTTACGTACTCGTTCAATGAGAGCATCCTCATTTTTTCCCAGAACCTGTTTGACAAGAAAAGTTTTAGCATGTAACAATATGGAGCTTATTAAGATAGAAAAAATTGAACTGTTTCTTTGTTCAAGTGGAACAAGATCCTCACCTCAGCAGCAGAAACAATTTCAGAGAATACTTCTTTTATTATTGACATGTCCATCGTTGACGAGTAGCTCACACTAGCAGACTTACCATTAGGAGCAGTAAATGTATGCTCTGGAGAAGTTGACGGGTTGGTTTCCAAATATCCTCCAGGACCTTCAATCAACCAGTCCAACAGAAATGATGCACATCCTTCCAACAAAGGATATGCCTTGTTTTTTAGAAAATCCTAATACATAGAAGATATTAGCAATCACTTATCTAGTAGAAAATTTGAAGTGGAAATAAAACTATATTTATTACTATGCTCCAAGATTGGCTTAATGATTTGAAAAAGAGATACAAAAATGGTTTTATTAGAAATATACTAAGGATTTTTCATAAACCTAATGATAAAAAGTAGCTCGATTCTTCCTGACCAGAATTCCTTGGCAAAAGCCTCAGGCTGTCCTCGTTTACACTGAATAGGGTGGAATGTGGAGAAAACTCTCATTTTCTCCATTCCCAAATTTCCATTCTCAAAATGTTTTGATCATGTTATCAGAAGTTGAAAATTTGTATGCTTCCCTCCTCCCCAAGTTTAGCATAAATCAACAAATGAAATAAATCAAACAAGAAAAGATAATTCAGAAAACACCCATAATCTCTTTCTATTTTTATTGGATATCAATCGGTGGTAAATACATAATAACAATATTCAATTTAGTGGTGAATAATATAGGTCCATTACAAATTCACCTCATAAGGATTGTGATCATAAATTTTTAATCTGTTAGAAAAATTATCGACTTTGACTTCAGTTTACTTTGGTCTAGAAAAAATCTTTTAACACCTTGGCATGTGCAAAGTGAAAATTGAAAAAGTCTCTAACATTTACAATCAAAACCATATGTTATGGATATTCCTGTCCTAAGAAACAAATTTCAGTCAGTTTACCATCCTCTGACAGAGCATCAGTTCTTATTTCCAATAATCAGATTACAAAAATAAAATGTCACTTGATTGATGGTACCTTTCCACTGAAACCTTTCTCAAAGTGTGAACATTATGTTTGTTTCTACAAACTACAAATTTTAGATGCCACCATTTTGAATATTCATCTCAGCAGTGCAATAACCTATAAAGCACAGATTTTTTACTACTACAAGATCTTAACTTGTCTACCAAGGCACACACTATTTATCAAAAATCAAGATCTTACCTTGTCCATTGTGTAAGTGTAATGCTCCCATAAATGGGTGCAAAGCCACGCTCCTCCCATTGGCCATAATGCCCACACAGCTTGACCTCGATCTGGTGATGTTTTTGCCCATATGTCTGTTACTTGATGAACAACCCAACCACTAGCTTCATAATTCACCTGTAACATTTACTGACCCCATAAGTCAAAATCATGTGTAAAGGATACAGAAAGTCTTTTGTAAAAATTAAAATAAAAAATTTGAGAAAAAAAAAGGTATCCTGGAAATCACAATGATCATGGAGGTCACCCAGGGCACTAAGTTTTGATTACAGTTATGGTGTTTAATCCTCATGATGCTTCACTCAGTGAGGTCTATGAACGTAGCTTGATAATCTATAACCTATGCAGTGTGCAAAAATAGGCTCTATAACCTATGCAGTGTGCAAAAATAGGCTACCACAAGGCTTTTAGTCTTTTATCTAAGAGTTTACTATGTCAAATCAAAATGATAACTACAGTATCTTCTAATATTAATGTTCAAGTGAGGAGCAAAATTGAGATTTCACTGAAACTACAAACTAAATCTCAAAGGAAAGTGGGGGAAAAGCACATAAGAAAGAAAAGAGAATCTTACTTTTGCAGTTTTAGTCCCATTGACTGACAGAGAGGAAGTGTAATCAAATAACGGCTCCTGACACTCTTGAAGATTGCAAGGAAGGGAAGGCCAATAGTTCATTTGAAGATTAATGTTCAAGTGAGGAGCACCACTGAAATTTGAAATAAAATAATGTCATATAATTAAATTTCCAGAAAAAAAAATTTATACAGATTGCTGTAAACAAGAGGCCATCTACCGAGATCGACTTCTGTAAAAGGGTTATTTCCCAAGGAAGGTATAAGTTTAATGATGTAATGTTTCCCATCAAAGTTCAAAATTGAAATTATGAAGAGGAGGAAGCGAAACACTATTTCGAGCATTAGAATCGCTCACTTTTGCTGTATCATTAGGCATTCTCTATATCCCACTACAAACTAAAACTTCCAATAAATCCTGTTACCAAACAATCATTTGTTGCCTAAATAAAAAAAAAATCACAAGAATCATATATCCAAATCTCCGGCTAAATGGTTAGAAGGATATGAAAAGAGTCAATAATCCAGAATCATGGATACAAAATCATTTTTCTGCAGAGTCTTGTACTCATTAAACATGATTTTTTACTATGACTATAACTGCAAAACCACACCTTCAAAAAATAATAATTACAGGAAACTAGTAAACTGTGTGTAAGAAATAAAGAAGTGAGACAGACAGAAAACATACTCCCATGGTGGTTCAATATCCTTGTTCCAAATACCCTGCAGATTCGCTGCTTGAGTTCCCGGACGTGAGCAAGAAATAAGTAAATAACGACCAAACTGGAATAAAAGCTCCACCAAAGCTGGATCTTCATCGGTCTTAAAAGATTTTACCCTCTCTGCCGTTGAAACTGTATCATCTTCACTTCCTTTTAGATGAGTATCAAATAGAGGGGATGCATTATGCTCTCTCTCCACATGGCCATCTCTATACATGCTCTTGGAACTTTTTGAAAGCTGCAGTGAGACACGATGAAAAAGATTCTGATAGTCATCCAAATGACGAGCATAAAGATCAGAATACGACAATTTTTTTATTGACTTTAATGTGCTAAGAGACTCTGACGTAGGATCCTTCTTAGAATCTGAAGGTTTAGTGAATGGACCATCAAATGAAGAAGAAGCCACCAGAAGCAACACGGCCCAATCACAACCTTCAACCTTAAGCTTCTTATCATCCAAGACATGTATTGTGCCTCCGCTGTCACTAATATGTAAATCAAGAACTGTAGAAAATTGAATACCCTTAGGATTTTCATTTTCCATGAACTTTGGAGGGATCCTATGCCCAGGACAGCTTCCTTGCATAAGAATCTGATTTAGACCATTTACTTGAGAATGGTGATGTAATTTGCTGTCTAAAGACACTGTAAATGACAAAGAACCCGGTTTGCTTCCAGAAATCTTTGTCACAATCACTTGATCGGGATTAGATGCAAAATGCTCCCTGGTAAACTCCACATCACCCACTGAATAACTTACTTTAACTGTAGCAGTGTCTAAATCTAGAATCCTTCGATATGTCTTTTCAGCATATTTAAGATGGGAATCATCAAATTCTAGCTTGATATCACCCAAAAGTTGGTAAACCTTCATGATTGCAAGAAAAAAAATATTAGACAATAGTTGAATATATATGCAAAGAACGAATTTATTCCCATTATTGCAAAATTTCACTAACAACCATGTATTAAAAGCCAAGAAACTCTATCCACCCAACACAAGTTGAGTCTCAAGAAGAAAACTTGAAAGAAGGCTAGCCTCGAAGCATGAGGCATGTCAGTTAAACAGAAATTGTTAAACCAAAGAAATTGCCATATCAGGAAAATCTAGAGCCAACATGCAGTTAAAACCATTATGTTAGGATACAGAGTATGTCACCCTTTAGGACTAGACTGAATTATATCTGAGCCGTAATTAAGTCATGGGTTTCAAAACACTTAAGTTGATCACATTACGTTGAAACAGACCACAGACCGTATGACAGTAGAGGGTGTAGATCCAATGTAACTATATCTCTTAGAAGAGGCTCTGTTGGTCAGGAAATCGAACACAGAAGTAAAGAATGATCTGATAATGGATATCAAATCATTTTACGTTACAATAAATGTACTATATGGAACTCATAGAATTATTGGGTCTAATATCTCATTTAGTCTACAGACCCCTGATCACAAGAAGCATGTTTGCACAACGAACCGATTAATGGGAAATCCAACACTACTTCGAGGTTTTATGATGACATATATGCAATCTTGCACGGTTTAAATTAACCATAGAACCATTATAAAGTTCCACATTTATGCATTGAGAGTATATGATAATAATTCTTCAAGGTAATAGATTAACATACATCGGAAGAATTGCCTGTCAATTTGACAGATTCTTCAGTGGCTTCAACATACTTCCCACTGTCAACAAGTTTTCTGACCACTGATAGTGCCTCTGGAGCTTTCGGGTCAGTATAGTTCCCCGGAATCCCTGTCCAGAGTGTGTCCTCTGCAAGCATATTCAATCTCATTAGACACAAGGAGTGCAAGAAAACTGAGCAATGTGTCACCTAAAACCCATTGCAACACAGCAAACATGTTTTCCAAGGATCAACAATTCAAATTAGTATTCCTGAGAATTGCACTAATTCTATACAGGTAGTTGCATATAGAAACATCAAGTAAGTTACCATTTTCGGGTACCGAAATTTTCACCATCAAGAATCCAATAAAACAATAACCAAGATCCATTGTATCCAAATTCATCAACTAGTCTAAATTATTATGAAATTTCACTAATTTAACAAACTAAACCTGATCCAACTCAGTGTGCAACTGTGAATACCATTCGATGATTTGAAAGATCAGACTCTCAAGTCTCAAGCTTGTGAAAAATAGCATCAAATGCAAATTGCAATTACAAGATAAAGCCAATCCAAGAAGCATTTAAATTAAAGCTCAATGAAAAGCAAATTCAACTTGAACTACTTCTCAAACAACATTCAACAACAAGAAGATTTCCAATTGTAACAAAAACAACACAATGCAAAAAATAAAAAAATAAAAATACAAGTTTTACCATTCAAGTTGAGAGTCTCGGATGCAACACCACCCCACACCATAGCTCCAAGTCTTCCATTGCCAATCGGAATAGCATCGGTCCAATGCTTAGCTGGCCCACCAAATGTAACTTTCAAAGGCTTAGAGCTCTCATCTCCGTCCACAACAGTCGGGTTCCACAAGTCCTTCTCTGCGACTCGCCGCACCAGAACCCAATCCCCATCCTCCATCACCAACCAAAAAATAAAAAAGAAACAAGAAGAAAATCTACCTAGCTTATCTGGGTTGTTATTGTTGAACTGATAAAACTAAGTAGAAATGGAAAACAGTAGCTTGTGTTGTGTACTTGTGAGTGTGCATTGAATACATAGACGTGCAATGTCGCAAAAGGAGGACCCACAGAACCTGCCATTTTCTTTTGTTTCCGTTTTGTGTTGATTTGGAAAGATTTCTTTGTTTATATAGAAACACTTTGTACCACCGGGGTCGCGGCACCTTTGCGGCCCCGTAGTGGAAAGCAAGAGAAAAAACACGTGGGCCAACGTATTAATTACACGGGTCCCAAGTGTTTTCACTTGTTTTTCCACTACGGAGCCGCAAAGGTGCCGCGACCCCGGTGGTATGCAGCAGCCCTCTTGTTTATATGTTTGTTCAAGACCCACACGGCCACACCCGTGTCCCCCTCTCCTGTTACATGTTTTTCTACTTGTTTTTTTACTTCTTTTTCCGGCTAGTGATGCCCATGGTTGGATTTCGGTTAGAAACCATTGGTTACGGTTCCGTAGAAAGGTAAAATCGTAACTGTAATTGGCCTAGCCAATTTGATTACTAGTTTTTAACCGTCAGTTAGGCAGTTCAGTTCCGGTTATTTTTATTATTATTATTATTATTATTTTAATAAAAGAATAAAAAATGATATATGTATGATTGTGGAAAGAAAAAAAAAATTCATGAACCTTAATAATAATTAAAATTGAACAAAGTATAAAATAAAAAAATTGAACAAACATTTTCATTCGTAATATGTTTCACTTAGAAGTTCTAATGTATTTTATATGAAATATTCAATTGAAGTATTTAACAATATTTAAAAGAAAAGAAATTGACATTTATTACTAAATACAACTTTACAATTACACAAAAATTTTAAAAAATAATAATTAGAAATTGGCCTTGAATTCAAATATACAATGTAAAAGAAAAAAAAAAAAAAAAAAAAGGGCCTTGCACTTAATTTTGAGCACAATTAAGTTGTCTACGTATCCTTCACCAATGTAGAGGAATCAAAGGCCACATAGTTCTTTTATCTTTAATTATATGCTCGGTGTTGGAGGTTGGAAGTTGAAACGGAATCTATTCGCTGCCTTTCGTTCCCGTGGTTTGATCATCTTCAAAGAAGTCAATTACTATCTCCGGCTAGCGTTCTTGTTGTCTGTATTTTGCATTTGTCCAATCATCAATGCACGCCTGGACTTCAAGTGATTGTGGAAACATAACTGACTGTCTTAGTTCCAAAATATTTCCACCTGCACTAAATTCTTGTTCCATAGCAACGATAGAAACCGGCGTTCCAAGAATTTGTTTGGCAATAATAGCCAAAATTGGATATTCCTGTTCATAACCCTTTCACCAAACCTGGATACTAAATTTATTTTCTAAAAATTCATGATTGGCTTCTAAATACCGGTCAAGCTTAGAATTCGAGTCAGATGAGGATGAAAAAAAATGTTAGTAATTTTTTGGCTCTTTAGGAAAACAATCGATTCCCTAAACCCTTTAATTTAAATTTTGAGGAAGTAGCAGTACCATCACATGTTGGTTAGGGTTGTGAAACCGACATGTTCAAAAACGAACCATATATTCTAAGATATTCATCATATAATTCATAATGCAAAGTCTTAACGAAATTACGTAACTAAGAACATCAACTTCTAATCCTAAACTTTGGTAATAATGAGCTAAATAATCCTACAAACATTCTAATTTAAAACGTGGATCAAAACACGATGCAAGCAATTAAATAATTGGAATCTCCCTATAATACTGTAACCATTTTGTTTTTATGGCAGCAACACATGCACTCAATTGAACATCGAATTCACACTCACTGAATGCACCAGCAATATTAACACTTTGAATAAGAAATAAATGAGTAGTGGGATAGTAAACACCAGATAAAGCATTGGTAGCATCATTAAAAACATGTAACAATTCAATAATTTTTACACATGCATCCCAATGGTTCAATTGAAGAGAAAATGAAAGAACGTTATAAGTAATAAAATAAACTAATAATTCCTTATATTCAACAGTTTCACTAAGCAACTTATAAGTAGAATTCCAATAAGTAGTAATATCTCGAGAAAATTTAATGGGACACATATTATTTTAATAGCAATATTTTAACCATAGTTTTTGAGCTTTGTTATGCCTCTGGATATAGTTAATATTGTCTCTAGTGGTCTAATATAAGCAGAAAGAATTTGTAATCCAGCTTGAACACACAAATTTAAAATATGGCATGCATATCTTTGATGAAATAATTTACTCCCAAAATAGGGATTGCACAAATCTAGAGAAAGTTATAGTCATTTTCGTAACAGTGCACAAAGTTGAAAAAAAGAGCAACCTCAAGGCGACCTCAACCAAGGTCGCCCTAAGGTCGCTTTCCTCTCGGGTTTGCAACTCTTTTTTTGACCAGATAGCCTCTAGGTCGCTCTAAGGTTGTCTTTTTGCCCAGAAAATGTTAAATTTCAGGATTTTACCTCCTTGCCCCTGATCTAATTCATACCCCTATATAACCCTTTAATATTTTATGACCAAACCAATCATCCCCTACCCAAGAATATTCACATAACCATCATCTTGACATATTCCTCTTACATCACCATTACCTTCTATTAACCATAAAATTTGGTTATTTATCCAAGGGAGAATTCTCAATGCATCTATCTAAGAGAACCTCTATTTGAGCCCTTCTTACAATAGCTCCCTTACGAGATTCCCTCCGGATCTCCCTTATGGTATCTCCCCTACTGGATCCACCCCTCTTGGTAGCAAGTCCACACAGGTGCAACTCTTTTACAACAAATTCCCCTTACATCAGACCTACACTAGGGTACCATGGTACCATAGTACCGGGTACCGAGGTACCGGGTCCTTCAAAGAGAGCAGCTCCTCCACATGTCTTATGGGTTGTATTCCATGAGATAATATTGGTCAAGGTGATAGGGACCCACCAGATTTGAATTAAAGACAACATAAGAGCTTTCCACCAATTAGGGGGACAAAGGGGGCCCACTGATGGTGACCTTACAGCAACTTTTCAACCACTTTCCAGCAGCATTTATTGCTCTATGACGGCCCCATGTGAGGGTCATTTGGTCAAGAAGCAACCTAGACACCTCCCTCCAATGGAAAGGCACCAAAGTGACACCAAAGCGCCACCTAATCGCCACGTCATTAACACATATGCCCTAAATCTGATGTGGCACGTCCAACACCACTTAAAGAGTGTGTTTGCATGTGGGAAGCATGTGCCCACATGTGCCAAACACATGCCCTCCATATCACCACCTAGGCTCACTATATAAGCGAAATCCTAGGTGCTTCTTAAGGGTTGGCTCCTCCACTACAAAATGGTTCTCTCCTTCTCAATAAAATGACTCTCCTATATCATTTGAGAGAGCTCTACAACACCTCCACCACATAGGGAGGTACCTCCTCCAAAAGGGGCAGCCTCCATGCATCCCTCCTCCTAACTCTATCTTTTTTTGGACACTGATCACCCTCTTTTTGTGTCGTTACCAAATTGCAAACTACCAAAAGATATTTATAAAGAAATCCTACGCAATGTGCTCTAAGTTTTGAAAGCTAGTAAAGCGGCAAGTTAAGGATCGTTCCACAGGGAATTAGAGTAATTAGTTGAATTAATTAATGAGTCTTAAATGCAATAAAATAAATCATGGTAGTTTGAATGGTGTATGGTTTAAGAAACCATCAAACATACATGGAAAATAAAAGCAATAAAATGTAAAGAGAATATGTATAGATAAGGATACAATATCAACAACCTAGATAAGAAAATGATTAAACAACTAATTGGGAGTCTAGGGAAATAATAGAGTAGCTAATGGACTTTAAGCAATTCATATAATACTGCTTTAACGTGCTATTCACACAATCAAGGACCGATCTCATTCGAAAGTGTTGCTTAGACCGTCACTATGAACCCTAAACAACATCCCACCAAAATGCCTAACCGATTAAGGAAAGGGGATCAATGTGGGATCGGTTAATGACGATCAAAGGCCTAGGCAATCATGGTAGGCCTACCCTCCAAAAGCCTATCATATTCACTATGTGCTATAATCAATTAAGTGTGTCAATAACTCAACCAATTTTATCACAAATAAATCCTACAACATATTACAATCAACAAGTGTGTCAATACTCAATCAATTACATAAGTGCAAGATATAATTAAAAAGTGAATAAAACTATAATTGAATAAACATAATATTCAAAGCCTTGGTAAATACTCATTGTCCAAAAAGTCTCTCAAATCATCCCCCCTAGAATGGGGGTTTAATTACACATAATCACAAACAAAGAAAGGAAGTAAAATGGAGAGAAATCTCCCTTGGGTCTCTCTTATAGGTTTGATCCTTCCTTGAGCTTCCTTGTTGTGGCTAGTGCAAAGATTGGGTGTTAAGGAGTTGTCTAGATAGGTGGAGTCATATGGAAAGTGACAAAGGAAAGATTTGGAGAAAATGGATAGAAATGAGTGATTTAGGTGAAGTAATCTAGGTGTTTATTAGAGAGGAGAAATGGTGGGATTAGGAATGGTGGACAAAGGAGGTTTCTTGATTGTCAAGAGTTGTCCAAAAGGGAAAAAATAGTGATGAATTTATACGGTTTTCAATTTAGGTCACGGGTGGTAAATTACCAAAACACCCCTCTTGCATGGCAAATTACCATTTAGTCCAAAAGAGGGGTGCATCTTGTAATTTTCCCCACCAATCACATTTGAACAGAAAGGAGGCATGATTTGCATTCATGGCGATGCTTGGGCAACATCATCTAGAGCAAAAGTAAACTTTCTATCGCTGTGGCGACATCGAAATGCAAACCGCGACATTTATTTATACGGTTTGGGAATTGGCGACATAGGAGAGACATAGGGGAGATTGAGGCTTGGAGATTTCAGCAACTTTGGGGAGCCGAGAAGAGGTCCATCATGATCACACATGTCCCACCATTCGTTTGGACCAGAAACTGGCCGAAATAAGGAACGGGAGAGGTGTTTTCCAGCGGGTTGCGGTTAGGGTTTAGACTGCCTCTATAGTTGGTGCGCGAAGCTTGAAGGAAGAAGATGAAGTTGAGAAGATGGGGTGCATTTAGTAATCATGTGGGGTGCACGCAGACAGCTACTGTTTTGTCTTATCTAAGGTGCAGTCATCAATGTACTGGGGTGTAGGCAGCTTAGACTAATTATGCATTTGGGCCGCAATTTAGGTGTGCATAGAAATGGGCGTGACTTTGCTAAGCAGCCTATGATCAGCTTACCAGCCAAAACGCACTGTGTCACTTAAGTGACGTGGCGCTTGGCTAGTGGCTTGCTTGGTGAATTACAAAACGTTCCCCTATTCTCTTCTGAATTTACGTAAACTTCAATCTTCCCTCACAATTTACACTTTTACCCCTAATTCTCTAATATTACTTCAATGCCCCTGAACTTTGTAAATACCTGACAACACTTAATTCACACTATTAAATCACGGGATATTGTCCAAGAATCAAGCAAAAAGAGGAGGAAGTGAGGGTCAAAATCATACTATTTTGGTTCGATCAGACACCTCCACGAAATCCCCCTTCTCCACTATTTTTGGTGTGTTCTCTAGTAGCTCTACTATCATGAGAGACCATACAATTAGAGGAAGGTACCTCTCTAAGGGGAGCCCCCATGCTCCCCTCCTTTACAAGATGGGTATTCTACTTGGCTACTTGTCTCCTAGATAATCTACTACATTGGTTTATGCTACTTGTATACTATTGTATGCTCTCCAAAGCATCTATGTTATACTACCTTTCTACTTGTGTAAGCTCTCTGAAGCACTCATTGTTAATATATATGAAGAATGGCCTCTCTCTCCAATGGATACTACCTAGGGGTTTTTCAGCATATGATCATGTGTGATGTTTTTTCCCCTTAGGCCAATCCAATTCTATCAAAGAAATTGTCATTCTCCTCTCTATCTCCTTTATTAGGCATGTATGGGAGCTAGATTTTGACCCTAATGGTCCTAACTCTCTTATCCACCTATTTGCATGTCAAGTCACACATAAAAAGGGGGAAAGACTCTCTGGACCTATTAGAAAGGAGTCAGGGTATCGGGGAGCCGAGGAGCTCCCCCGTACCTTTTCTATGGGAGTGAGCAACCCTATCGAGGGTTTACCACTAGAACTGGCGGGACAAGGCCAAATCAATGCTAAAAACTAGAGGATCCCCACTAGACTCACCAGAGGACCAACCAAGCTCCGCCACTCCTTCCGAGGGGCTCGATACCTTTATTGAGGATCCAACACCGAGACTAGAGGAGCCTGTTCCAGCACAATCTTAAAGCGCCATTGGACTAACTAGAAGAATCGGGACGGGTTCCGACCCTAACCAAAGGAACCGGAGCATGGAAAGAGTCATGTACGGATGGTCCCATCCTTTACGACCATGTGCATCATTGAAGAGCATCTACTCCTCTTTATATTAGGGAACAACAGAGAAGAACCGGAGAAGAGACCGGGTACCATGGACTAGGTACCAAGGATGACAAGTAGGGTACCACGGACTGGGTAACAGGGACAACGAACAAGGTACCAAGGTAGCAAGCAAGGTACCACGGACTAGGTACCAAGGACGACAGACCAGGTGCCATGGACGACAGATAGGGTACCAAGGACAAATGACAAGGTACCCAGTACCAAGGACTCAAGACCAGTATCAAAGCGACTAACGCCCATCTCCTCTCCTTATCCTCATGACCCCGCTAGGAGGCACTAGTACCTCTTGGCTAATTGTTGTACGGAAAATACCCGTGACAATGTTTCGGATAACACCTTCCTAAAATCCTACACATCCACCACATATTTTGACCATATTCATCTTCACTTCTTGTTTTTGGACAATAGGCAATTGAAGAAGATCGAAGTAGAAGAAAAGCAAAAGAAGAAGATAAAGCTCTCCATATAGTTTTCTCTACAACTCTTTCTCTTTCATTTTCATTATAGAGTTATGTATTTATTTGATTATATATGTTGTATGGCTAAATTTATAGTGTAAGAACTTGATGAAACCCAACCCTTGACTTTATATATATATACCACTGAATTTATCCATTGTGTGTTTGTGATTTGTATGGATGTTTTTGAGTATTTAATGCTTTTATTAGATTGATCTCCTTTTGAATGATTTTTTTTTTTTTTTTTTGTGTTATGAACTAATTGAAGACACACACACCGTGTTTGATGAAATATCATCTATGCATGTCTAGTAAGGTAGACCTACCGAGGCTAGCGTATAGGGCTCTTTTGAGTGTGTCAAGATTCTTAATGAACTCATACATATATTATGAGGTAATTGAGAGATAGGCTTTGGGTGTGTTTGGGTGTGATCTCTATAACTCGACTGAGAGTAGGGTTTATTATTGGGTACATGAGTTTACAAATTACACATGCAAGTGAGTCCAGGGGTTAATTAGGAGAGGGTGAGGTAGAGTCTAGTCCTAGCATATTATCTCTTATTGCTACATCTGATTTCATCGTTTGTCATTATTTTACCATCTTGGTTTCAAACCGTTTGAGTAGTATAATTTAGCTTATTTATAGAATTTAAATATGAAAACCATCGTTTATTGATTGTTTGAATAACAATTTGGTTAATCGATTTTGGTAATCAATCACTCAGTCTTTATGGGAACAAACTTTACTTGTTAGTGTACTACACTCCTGACCTCGACGATTGTGAGTGTCACTTTAGGAGTGGTCAATACACAACAACTGGAATGCCTTACATCTAAAACAGCATCATTTCTAACCTTGTCTATTTCAATCTTTATATTTTCACAACATTTGATACTGACACGATGACAAACAAGAGTAATGATGATAACTTAGTTGCAACTAAGTGTGACACTAAGCTCACAAAAAAAAAAAAAAAAAAAAAAATCACTTCCCAAAAACTTGCTCACCACTTAAAAGCTATTGACATCAATAGGAAACTAAACTGATTGTTGCTAGAAACATGAGTAACTGATCGACAGATTCAAGCCCTGCATTCAAAGGTCAGAAACAACATGACATCCTGCATTCAAGGATCTACAAGTCACAAATTTAAAATCAATGCAACTCCCAATATCCTTAGTCGACATCACATACAAGGAGTTGGGGGAGTGATACTGGGGACAAACGACGACCAAATTACGCATGTACGCTATTCTATAAAAATAAAAAGGTCATGTTGACCCAATTATGCATGTACACGATTCTATGAAAATAAAAAGATCGTGTCGACCCAATTACGCATGTACGCAGTGATTTGTAAATAAAAAGGTCATGCCAACCCAATTACGCACGTACGTGATTATTTGTAAATAAAAAGATCATGTCGACCCAATTACGCATGTACGCGATTATCTTTAAAAGTATGATGGTCGAATTGACCTCATTATTATATTATGTAGTTACCTATAAAACTGAAGTGGTCGAATTGATCCCACTATTTTAGTATGCTTGCACGCGGTATTCGTAAATATGATAAGATTGAATGATCCTTACTTTTTCCAATAAAGTCAAGAAAAACTTGTTCAAATAATGTAACTTAAAAAAAAATAAAAATAAAATAAAATAAAATAAAAATTCAAACGAATACGACTAATTGAGTCGACTAATATTCCATTTGAAAGAACATCTAAATTCTAAACACATTTTTTGCAAAATACACAACAAAAAGCAATTCAAAGAAAGATCTACGAAAGTAAACAAAAGAAACATTCAAGATTACATAAACATGTCGACACGGGAAATCATAGCAGTGCTCCCGTTCGACATAATAAATAAATATATACATAATATAAAAAGATAAATTGTGTTGATTGAGAAACTAATTCTGGGTTGAATCAACTAGAGCATACATGTCAGCGACACCATCGAGGCTCTTGTCGACCTCCTCTACACCTCCAATCTTCTCAACTTCTCATGCAACCGGGGATTCCTCACCTCTGAGACATTTCGATTCTGCCCAGTCGTCGACCTCTATTTACATCTCTTAAAAGTCCCATTTTACATGCTCACTAGAAAAGTATTGTTTGAAAAGTTCCGCCTTGGCAGCATACATAACTTTGGCCGAAATTGACAGAAGTTGTTTCTTCAAGCTAGCGACTTGTCGCTCATGCTTTATGATAGTCTCTTTGGCCCTCTCCGACTCATCGCGATGTTGATCCCTCTCCTCTCTCAATGACCTTGTTTCCTCCTCTAAGGCCAAGTTTTTCTTCTCCAATTCCTTCATAGCCTTGTCGAGCCCATCGCTTTCTTTTCTTAGGGTGTCATTGGCTTTCTGAAGCTTAGCACATCTCTCTCTAGTGATTTTATATATGTCATGAAGATGCACCTACACTTGCAAAGCCTACAAAATGGATGTTACATCGTGAACATTTGACTACAAATAAAGGAGGGAGTGAATTTCAGAAATAAATTAACTTACCTGGAAAGTCGAAAGCAGACCCGCTTCATCAGTAGGGAAAAGAAGATCGCTCGACTTCTTTAAAAAGCCACTTGACTCCTTGAAAGCTGACACTCCTGGAGGAAATAGTACCAATATCAAATTAGGCTTCAACGATGCAACCACAATTGTCTCCCCTTTTACATCGGCCTCGACATTCTTACTGGCATCGACATCGATGACCTTCCTCTTTTTCTTTGTCTAAGGGACTTGATTCTAGAGAAGAAACAAAAATATGCTCCTCTACTTCAGTTGCCTTTGCCTTCGATGCCTCTACTGCCTGTTTCTTCTAAGCATTTGTAGCAACTCGTTTCTTACTTTTATTTTCCTTATGAAGCCTCAATGCTTCAACAACATCGGGCATGTTAAACTTTATGCTCGACATCGACTTCTCAGCGAAATGACACTCGACGTTAGTTATAGGCGTTAAAAATTTCATTCCATACAGAATTTCAAGACGACTCCTAATCTAAACATACAACACGAAATCTATCAAATAAGGATACGGTGTTTGTGAAATATTCCACGTCGAATGACTCCACAGTATACTAGGTCTAAGTTTACCGCCCTCCATCAAAACCATCCAACTCCTTTCTGGAGCAGAAATCACTAGCACACTCTGGGTACGCTTGACAACTTCAAGGCATGGTATCCTACTTTCCTTACCTACCAAGTCTACAATGACAGACAGACAGACGGACTCAGACTTATTAATGCTAAGGAAAACTAGAATCAATCTAAACGACACTAAAAGTTAGCACTTACCATATCGGTTCTAGACACGTGGATTGGAATACTTTGAATTCCCAAATGGACCGTCGATCAAAGGACCCCTGGCGAAAAAGAATGTATCCTTCCAGTTTCGATCGTTGGTCGTAAGGACAATAATAAGCCTTGTAGCTTTTGGCCTAAAGATCAACATGAAACGATCCTTCTCATGAACATGTTGCTTCAGGAAATAATTATGTACGAGACTGGCTATCCCAAACTTCAACTCCTTCCTCTTGCGAAGGACACTTAGGCTCAAAAGTATCCTTTAGTTGTTTAGCATCAACTGGCCAGGAGCAATCTTATAAAATATCAACAACCTTTGAACCAACGAGGGAACTGGGAATCTAAATCCCTACCACAGAATATACTCATAGAAGCAAGACCATCCCAGAATATCTTAATCGGCTCGTTCATGCTCTTTTGGTGCACATAGCTCGATAGACTCAGGAATCCCATACGTCATTCACAAACGATCCATGTCGTCATCCCTAAGCAAACTCATTAGGTTCTCACCAACAAGGATACCTAATGGCCTACCCGAGTAGGACGGCTCTTCGACATCTATATATTCCGGATGTTCGACTCACTGTAAGACAGCACGTACAACCTCATACTCTAACATGCCTACCTTATCAATGGTAACAACACTCGATGTGTCGACTGTAGAAACCTGTCGTTCGACACCCCTGACGTTAATGATGACTCCCCCTTCGACTTCACCTTCCAAGTCACTAGAGGTCTAGGAAACGACTAGATCAGAAATCGTAGCGTCACTCGACATGATATCTCCAAAAGATGACAAATGCAAAATTAAAAATTAAAAAATTAAAAAATAAAAAGAAAAGAAAAGGCAAAAGTCAAGCACAAACTAAGTTCTAATATCAAAACCTAATGTTTAAGATCAAAACCTAAGGTTTTCACAAGCAGTCAAGACCTAAGAAGATTAAGATCAACCTAAATCCAACAACGTACCAGCTAACCTGGATCGAATGACTATCAAAACTAACGACCTATAACGATGTGACAACTTTCAAACAAATGAAAACTCTCAAGATATCACATAAATGGATCTAACATAGTTATGAATCGATTTTTTCAAACATAATTAAGAGCACATATTATTCCAGGTAAAATCTCAAAAACTTCTACTAGTTTCTTATGAATACATGGAAGTAAGTTTCGTGCAAATAAAAATAAGCAAAAATGGAAGAACTTTTACTAACCTTGGAAGAGATTTGAGTAGAAATCACTAGAGAGATCAACTGGAGTGCGTAGAAATTCGCGGATGCCCTTTAAAAAAAAAAAAAAAAAAGATGAATAGATGCCTAAAAAACTTGATATTTGTCTTGAGTGGTTTAGGATGTGGAAAAGTTTGGTTCATAAACCAATTTGTTTACCATGGTCGCCATGTGTCAAGACCCCTTCAGTTACCTGATCGGTCATTTATTGTATATGTTTCTAGTCCCCATTCCTCCAATCAATTGCTTGTTCCTTGAGTCTTTTAGGGATTTAATTTGTGTGTTTGAGCATTTTCAGGTTTTTTGATCAAAATGTTGTGTTTGGAGAATTTCAGAGGAAAAGGGCAATTTATGCAAGTTGAGGGACTTTTCTGTAAATAACAGTTTTGCGCTGTAATGGTTGCTCTGAATTTCTGTAACGGTCGCCACAATGCTCATAAGGATAGAGGCAACCACTCTCATGACTGCTTTGATTTTTGCTTTCAAAGCCACAGCACTACACAATTCATTAAAGACTGCTCCTATGACCGCTCTAGTTTTCAGAGCGGTAGTGACAGCGGTGAGGCAATTCTGCACTGATGCTGGATTTCTAATCATGTTACAGAGACCAGTGGCTATAAATACATGAAGAATTAGGGTTTTACACTCTTGCTCATTCTCAGATCACATGCCGTTTCACAACATACAACAGAATACCATCATCCATCTTTACACAGAAGATTCGAAGACGAAGAAGAAGATTTCATCATCAAAGATTGGAAGAATTCATTAAAGGCTTCCATGGGTTTTATCAATTACTTCTCTTCTCTTTTTATTTCCAATATGTGTATCTAACTCCATATTAGGGAATCAATGTGAATCTCTATGAGTGCTCTTTGTTAGAATTGACTATATTTTCTTAATTCAAGTTTTGATTCATTCAATTCGTCATATGTCATAACTCTTTATTATTTCTCATGCTTGTTTATATGCTTGGCATGAATTTAGGGCTTTGATAGTTTAATGATTGAGTTTAGAGTGTTTTACGTCATGTACTCTCAATCACTCTTCAATTGAATGGCTAAAACTAATCTTAGCATGTTTATATGTACATAAGTTTTGGTTCACTTGTTCGTTCACTTAATGGGTTCTTGGTTGTAGTTTACACATCAAGTTTGAGGTAAGATATAATTGAGAACACTTGATTCATTCCATGTTAATATGGTAACAATCATATTTAATTTAAGAACGAACCCTTAACTTGATTAACATCTTTTATCAAAGTCAATTCGAAGCATTGAGTAAACATAGCTGGGGAGCATTGATGACCTAGTCCTCTCACCTCTTGATCACATTCACATATTCTTGTTAACTGTTTTCTTAGTTTAATTTAGTTTTAATCAATCAATCAATCAATCTCAAATCTCTTGAATACTGATAATTGCTTAGCTTTAATCAGAATTAGTTGTAGTCTTTAAATCACTTTTCCTCGTGGGAACGATCTCTACTTGTCGCTATACTTATCTCACGATTCGTGCACTTGCGAGTTAGGTTTTTATAACATGATTTTATCCATCAAGGTTTTGGCGCCGCTGCTGGGGAACTAGTGAATTTATTGATTATTTCTATTTTTAGTTTTAGTTAATAGGTTTAATCTAGTTTAGGTAGTCGAGTCATTAATTTTTAGTTTTTTTATAGATTTTGTTAGGTTTCTGGTTTTTGTTGACATGTAGGTTTTGTTAGTTAATAGGTTTAATCTAGTTTTTTTATCATTCTTTCTACTTGTTTACTCTTTTTTGCAGGTTCTTGAAGAAGACGACATATCCCATTCGACATGCTAGTCCAAGTTGCTTGGGCCTAATTCAAATCTGACTCGACTCATTTCAACCATAGGTCGACTCCCTACAAATCTCAACAACAACATACTCATTTTCCAATATTTGAAAGAGATTATATGATCCAATATTTACCAAAATTATTTAATTAAAATATTGACTTGGGTTGAAGACTAATTTTATGTTGGAAAAAGCTCAACATGACTTGGGAGTGTGGAACGATTTCATTGAAAATATTTCCAGGAACAAATTGCACTACAAAATAAATCCACCACCATCAATTTCACTACGACTTGCACTGCAATAATTTTAATAAGTATACTCACAATTATATACCTAACATAGAAAAACTCTCAACATTTACCAACATCAACAAATCCACAACGCCACAATTCTTCAGACTTTTATTGGATTATAAAAAATACACAACACCATAGTCGGTAGAGATCATCTCCTCACCGCCACAAAAGCTCTCCCTCTCAAGTAGAGTGGTACACTTCGCTCACCCCAATTGAGGAGAAAGAGCTCACTTCGTCACAAAATAGTTGATGACGACCACCAGTGAGGAGAAGGCCAACCTCCGCCATAAATAACAGTGTGGCATGACCCTCACCATTCTGCTTGGAATGACCATATCAAAGTTTAAGTCACAACTCATAAATCAATTTAAATTTGTGACTTAAAATTATGACTTCAACATCTCAACAATCCATCTGCTTTTAATCCAAGAGTTATAAATGCATTCAAATCTCAATCACTGGATTAAGAGCATATGAGTAGAGGTGACCACGGTTCGGTTAAACCGTCGATTTTGTCCGCGGTTTAACCGAAACCGAATTGGCTAAACCGAAATTGGAAATCGGAATCGAAACCACCGGTTTTAAAACTGGTTGGAAACCAGTGGTTCTGGTTCTGGTTTCGGTTTCGGTTTCGGTTTGGGAGTCCTCAAAACCATTCGAAACCGAAGGTTTCTAGGCCCAAAACCTACGGTTTTAACCGCCGGTTTATTAAAAAAACAAAAAACAAAAAAACAACCAATCAGACGCTGCCATGTGGCAGCGTCTTTTAAAAAAAGTTACCGTTAACTATTAAATAAAAAATAAAAAAATAAAAAAACCAATCAAACGCTGCCATGTGGCAGCGTTTGATTTAAACAAAAGTTACCGTTAACTGTTAAAAAAAATTTTTTTAAAAAAAAGAACCAATCAGACGCTGCCACGTGGCAGCGTCTGATTTAAACAATCAGACCGTTCTGATCGGTTTTTTTTTTTTTTTTTTTTTTTTAAATGTCCACCAATCACACGCTACCACGTGTAAAAAAAATTTGACCGTTCTGAATTTCTGACTGGGCAACGGCCAAATTTTTTTTTTTCACCCCTTTATTTCTCTTATTTGTATAATCACCCCTCTCTATTATACTATAAATACAACACCCACCCCCCCCCCCCCCCCAATATTTCATTATTCTTCACACCACTCTCATTCTCTCAACTTCTCTCAATCTCAATTCTCAAATTCTCAATTCTCTCTACAATTTTATTTAATTCCCATTCATATATAAATTATTTCTTATATTTTTTACTATCTACTATTTTTTCAATTATCAAATTGATTTACAATATTTATTCCAACAATATAATTTTTTCTATATATATATATTTTTCCAACAATATAATTTTCTCTCTCATATATATATATATATATTTTCAAAAATATATATTTTTCAATCATCTTTTTTTTTTTTTACTCTATATTTTATTATTTATATTTATTTTTTATAATAAATATTTAAACATATTTTTTACTTGCTTACTCTATATTTTTTACTCATATTTTTCAATGGCAAGTGGGGGAGATAGTTCAAGAAATAAGGACAAAGGAAAGGCTCCAATGGGAAACTTGTTGGAAGATATTGGTCAAGCCGTCAGTTACGACGATTTGAATTTTCACCAATTCCTTCAAAATCGATTTGGATCCGATCCCCCTTCTGCTCCTAATCCTCCTCTAACAATTCCCGAGTTCAACGAATTCGACCCCGCTCAAAATACCCCCCCCCCCTGAAAATCTATCTAATTCTAACCCCACAGCCTCTTCGGATGCTTTTTTTGCAGGTGAAGGTGAAGAAGAAAAGCCAATGAAGTCTGAACTCTTCAAAGTGCATATGAAGAAAACTAAGGTAGATAATGGTTTCCAAATCCAGTGCAATCACTGCGGCAGAAAATACAAGGTTGGAAAAAACTTCGGATATGGCACGTTATGGTCCCATATCAAAAAAAATCACCCATCTGAATACATGGTAGCGAACAACCAATCCCAAATCTCCAGGTACGCAACCCCTTCTAATCAATTATTTCGTTACACGACTGAAAATAATAGAGAACAATTAGCATTAATGGTTGCAACTGAACACTTACCTTTTGGTTTTGGTGAGAAAGTAGGTTTTATTAATTATTGTCAAAATGCATTAAATCCTGCAATGCAACGTGTTCCTAGATCCACTCTTACACGTACACTACATAGCATTTACAAAAGAGAAAAAAACAAATTGAAAACATATTTTTCTGAATTTCAAGGTCGCGTTTCCGTATGCGCCGACATATGGAGCGACAATTTTGGTAGTCATTCATATTTGGGTGTCACATGTCATTATATGGATAATAACTAGGACATGCAAAAAAGAATTCTTGCATTTCGTGTTTTTGATGACTCGCATTCAGCTCAAAATATTTTTCAACTCCTTAAAATCATTTTTCAAGAGTATAATATCCTAAACAAAATTTTTGCTATTGGCTTTGATAATTCTGCAAGCAATACTGCATCTATTCCTATGTTACAAAAATTGTGCAATCCCTATTTTGGGGGTAAATTATATCATCAACGTTGTGCATGTCATGTTTTAAATTTGTGTGTTCAAGCTGGATTAGCAGAGTTTTCTACTTTTATTAAACCAATTAGAGATAGTATTAACTATATCTGGAGGCATAACAAAACCCAGAAACAATGGTTAAAATATTGCATTGCGAATAATATGCATCCCAAAAAATTTTCTCGAGATATTAGCACTCGTTGGAATTCAACTTATAAGTTGTTTTGTGAAAGTGTCGAATATAAGGAAATATTAGTTTCTTTTATTACTTATAATGTTCCTTCAATTTCTCTTCAATTGAACCATTGGGATGTATGTATAAAAATTCTTGAATTGTTACGTGTTTTCAATGATGCTACCGTCGCTTTATCTGGTGTTTACTATCCCACTACTCATTCATTTCTTATTCAATGTGTTAATATTGTTGGTGCATTCAATGATTGTGATGTTGATCCTCAATTGAGTCCATGTGTTGATGCCATGAGGAGAAAATGGTTACAGTATTATGGGCAGATTCCAAATATTTACTTGCTTGCATCGTGTTTAGATCCATGCTTTAAATTTGAATATTTGCAGGTTTATTTAGCTAGTTATTACAAATGTTTAGATTTAGAAGTTGATGTTCTTCAGTATTGTGATTCCGTTAAGGAATTGCTTTATGAATTATACAATGAATATCTTAGAATATATGGTCCGTCTTTGAATGTGCCGATTTCACAACCCCAACCCACATCTGGTGGTACTAGTAGTTCTCAAAAATTTACATTAAGGGGTTTAGGGGATCGACTATTTTCCGAAAGAACCAAAAAATTACGAACATCTTCTTCATCCTCAACGGAATCCGAGGTTGACCGGTATTTACAAGACAATCATAAATTTAAAGATGAAGAATTTAGTATCCAGGATTGGTGGAAGAGTCATCAACAAGATTATCCAATTTTGACAATTATTGCCAAACAAATTCTTGGAACGCCGGTTTCTACAGTTGCTGTGGAACAAGAATTTAGTGCAGGTGGAAATATTTTGGACCAAGACGATCATCTATGTGTCCACAATCACTTGAAATACAGTCATTTGTTGATAATTGGACAAAGGCCAAATATAGACAACAAGAACTTCAGCCGGAAATAGCGAACGACTTCTTCGAAGATGAACAAACGACGGGAATGGAAGGCAGTGAATAGATTCCGTTCCAACATCCAACCTCAAACACCGAGCAACTAATTAAAGGTAAAAGAATTACGTGGTCTTTGATTCCTCTACATTGATGGAGGATACGTAGGCAGCTTAATTATGGTAAAAAATTAAGTAGAAGGCCGATTTTTTTTTTTATTTTTTTAATTTTAACTTTATTACATTGTAATATTGTATATTTGAATTCAAGCCTTCAAGGCCAATTTCTAATTTTATTTTATTTTTTGTGAAATTGTAAAGTTGTATTTATTAATAAATGTCAATTTATTTTTTTCTAAACATTGTGAACTACTTAAATACTTCAATGGAAAATGTTTGTAAATATATTGATTGGGATTTAGGAAAAAAAATTGAAAAAAATAAAAAATGGTTGTAAATGTATTTTTATTTAATAATTTGTTCATTGAAAATTTGGAATTATGATTGGGAAGAATTAATATTAATTGGGATTTGAAAAAAAAATTGAAAAAAAAAAATGGTTGTAAATGTATTTTTATTTAATAATTTGTTTATTGAAAATTTGGAATTATGATTGGGAAGAATTAATATTAATTGGGATTTGAAAAAAAAAATTGAAAAAAGAAAAAAGAAAAAATGGTTGTAAATATATTTTTATTTAATAATTTGTTCATTGGAAATTGGAATTATGATTGGGAAGAATTAAAATATTGATTATTTAATTGGGTTTAAAAAAAATAAAAAAATAAAAAAAATAAAAACCGGAACTGGAACCGGTCAAAACCGGAACCGGAACCGAAACCGGCCAAAACCAGAACCGCCAAACCGGCGGTTTCAAACCGGTAACAAACCGGTTTTTCCGGTTTCGGTTTCAATTTTTGGTGCCTCCCAAACCGAAACCGGCGGTTTGGAACCGAAACCGGAACCAAACCGAACCGGTGCCACCTCTACATATGAGTGATTGAGATGTTGAAGTCAAAATTTTAAATTTTAAATTTAAGTTGATTTAACTTAACTCTTGATTTAATATGTTTTATAAGTAATGTTACACATCCCACCTAAAATCCCACATTTTTCATCCCATTACATGTGGCATGTGAGGTGTCAAATTATGAGTGGAAACATGAGGTAGGTGAGAAATCATCATTAATGTGTATCCACTCACAATTTGACACCTCACATGCTTTATGTAGTGGGATGAAAAATGTGGAATTTTAGGTGAGATGTTTAGCATTATTGATATTTTATTATTTAAATTATTTATTTTATTATTTCAAAAAGTCATTTCATATTTCCAATGCATCAAAAGTTAAAAACAAATTCATCTCTATCATTTCAAACTGACACATAATTGAATAGACCATTTTACCCCTCGACCGTTTATTTTTAACAGCCATCAACTAACGGTAGGGATAGTTTGTGCAATTTCAACCAAGGTTTTCATGTGTGGAATTACACTAAATGTCTGGGGTGTTTGTGCAATTAGTCCTTTTTTTTTTTTTTTTTTTTTTTTTTTTAAATACCAACTCGAAATATTACCGGACTGAATAAAACGTTCTTACCACTTAGCTACATTGACAGTGTCTCTTTTTTATTTTCTTTCAAGCCATTATTCAGAGTTATTTGTAAATATACATATGTAGATTCCCGCACCAAAGAAGCACTATGTCAAAATATAAACAAAGAGGTGGTAACCGGTAATGAAATTACAACCCAACCCAACCCTTAATCAGAGATTTAATGAAGAGCTATGATAACTGGAGTTCTTGAGATTGGGAAAGCAAAAAGCAGTGAAGTCTCAGCAATGGAAATATATCTAAGATGCAGGAGAATGATTAAAGTATCAACAATTGAACGATCAATACACAAATCAAAGAATGTTAATACATTATTGGACAAATTGTTACTAGCTTTAACCCATTATATTATAAATTTCCTCTAGAGACTCTCAAAGCTGAAAAGCTATAATAGTCACCTCAAAAGATCAAACACAAACACTTCAAGTTCCTTTGACATATTTTATTAGGAATCATAGAAGCAATGCACTTCTAGTAAGATATAGTTGATCTTATGACTCAAAAGAAGCCACTTTTCACAGAGAGCAAGTCCTAATGCATTTTAACTTACTATTAAATGTGTAGACTTTACCATTATATATATTTGCCATCACTGTTGTTCCTCTATAATGCAGTCTCTTGAGGGAATTTGGTTCCTTTGACCAAAGACCGACTTCATGCAAATCCCCTTCTTTCCAGCAAATATTGACCGTCACCCCACCACGCGCTTTCAATCCTTTCACACAACCGCTTGCCCATTTGTCTCGGGGAAGTGCGGGAAGTAAATATAGATCCTTAATGGTACTCTGCACGAGCATCTCTGCAACTGCAGCCGAAAAACTGACAGAAAGAGAAGGCAGACCCATAAACAACATTTCATTACTTCAGAGTAGTGTTTCTTCATAAAAGGTTCATATTTTCAAATTCAGCTAATGCTGAAAGTATGATGATTCAAATCTATTTAGGTAATTTACAAGACCAAATTACTAAGGTTGAGGGTGTCAACATTGACAGATGGAAAATGCAAACAATACAGCCCTCTTGGCCGCTTCACAATCTTTTTCTTCCTATTTTATGCCAATAAATTGTGATGTTTTACTTCTGAATTAATTTTGCAAAAACTGCCATATACAATAAGAATTAAAAACTAATCAGTCTCATGGAATTATGCTGACATACACACAAAACTGTGCTTACCCAAAGTTGGCATCAATCTGGAAAGGGGGGTGCGCTGTGAACAGGTTACTGTATAACCCTCCTTCAAAATTACCCTCATGATCTGGATCCACCAAATCAAACAAATGCTTCACCATGCGGTATGCATGCTCACTGTTACGAAGACGTGCCCAACATGCGGTTTTCCATGTGGTTGACCATCCTGGACCGTCTTCTCCTGTTCCAAATTATGAAAGTAAACATATGAACCTTCTTCTCCCAATAGTTTTAGTAAATAATAATATTCATTAAAAATCAATTAAATTACATTTCCCTAGTTAGAATTCCTTAGTAGTAAACATGCCCTAACATCATATTTGAGTAGCTAAAAATCAAGTGAATTTTCAGTTGACACAATTAAATAAATAACAACTCAAATTGGGTTTACTTTTGTATGCAAAACAAATAAACACAGGACGCCAATCTGGCTTCTAATCATTCCTAACTGAAAAAACATTCCTTGAACTCAGTAAGGCAGTAATCTATCCATACAGACCTCTTTTAAAGAGAGTATTATCAGCAGCTTTACAGAGGTCCGGAGTTTTTTCAACAGTAATTGTGTGTCCTGGATACAGGCCAAAGAGTTGTGAAATATGTCGATGATGCACCTCTGGGTCTTGAAAATTTAGTGCCTTTCATAAAAAGAGAGAATATCTTAGCCCATAATAAATGCAGCTGTCTTAGACCTCTACTATATAGTAAAACTTGATCAACATCTAGAATATAGAAGCTTTTAGAATGATATGGGAAATTAATTTCAAGCTATTCACATACCCATTCCATAATGGAACCATCTCTAGCAATTTTTATTGGCAAAAGCCTTGGTTGAGCCTTACGTACTCGGGCAATGAGAGCATCCTCATTTTTTCCCAGAACCTGTTTGAAAAGAAACAATATGGAGCTTATTAAGATTGAAAAAAATTAACTGTTTCTTTGTTCAAGTGGAACAAGAGCCTCACCTCAGCAGCAGAAACAATTTCAGAGAATATTTCTTTTATTATTGACATGTCCATTGTTGACGAGTAGCTCACACTAGCAGGCTTACCATCAGGAGCAATAAACATATGCTCCGGAGAAGTTGACGGGTTGGTTTCCAAATATCCTCCTGGGCCTTCAATCAACCAGTCCAATAGAAATGATGCACATCCTTCCAGTAAAGGATATGCCTTGTTTCTCAGAAAATCCTAATACATAGATGATATTAGCAATCACTTACCTAGTAGAAAATTTGAAGTGGAAATAAAACTATATACAGTACTATGCACCGGGATCGGCTTAAAAAGAGATACAAAAATGGTTTTATTAAACATATACTAAGGATTCTCATGAACCTAATGATTAAAATAGCTCAATACTTCCCGACCAAAATTCCTTGGCAAAAGCCTCAGGTTGTCCTCGTCTACACTGATAGGGTGGAATATGAAGAAAACTCTCATTTTCTCTATTCCCAAATTTCCATTCCATGTTTTGATCATGTTATCAGAATGTGAAAATTTGTATGCTTCCCTCCTCCCAAAGTTTAACAAAAATCAACTAATGAAACAAATCAAACAAGCAAAGGTAATTCAGAAAACACCCATATTCTCTTTCTATTTTTACTGGATATCAATCAGTGGTAAATACATAATAAAAAAATTGAATTTAGTCGTGAATAATATAGCTCCATTACAAATTCACCTCAGAAGGGTTGTGATCATAAATTTTTTATCCGTTAGAAAATTTAACGAATTTGACTTCAGTCCTGTCTAGAAAAAAAAAAACTTTTAACACCTTGGCATGTGCAAAGTGAGAATTGAACAAATCTCTGTAACATTTATAATCAATACCATTTGCTATGGATATTCTTGTCCTAAGAAACAAATTTCAGTCAGATGGACAGAGCATCAGTTTTTATTTACAATAATTTCAAAAAGAAAATGCCACTTGATTGATGCTGAAACCTTTCTCAAAGTGTTACAATCAATTCCTAAAGGCAAGGGCTAAGTCTTATCAGATAGTCTGAACATTATGTTTGTTTCTACAAACTACAAATTTTAGATGCCACCATTTTGAATATTCATTTCAGCAGTGCAATAACTTATAAAGCGCAGATTTTTACGACGACGGTGATAAGAGAGCCAGCATATATTCTGTTTCCTTATTAGTTTTTCTTTTTGTTAAGTATGTCTTGTTCGAAAACATGATGATAATCATATATATGAATGCTAAGAGCCATATGCTTAGTACTTTGAGGTCTTCCCTAGATCATGAAATCCATATCCACATTCTGCAATCTAATTATTTCTTATCATCACAAGTCTCAAGGGATGGTCTGACATATGGGGTAGAGCTCATTGAGAGTTTCTCAAACCACCTTTATGTCACATAAGCAAAAAGTTAACCTAAACACAAGGCTCACACTATTTATCAAAAGTCAAGATCTTACCTTGTCCATTGTGTAAGTGTAATGCTCCCATAAATGGGTGCAAAGCCACGCTCCTCCCATCGGCCATATTGCCCACACAGCTTGACCATAATCTGGTGATGTTTTTGCCCATAAGTCCGTTATTTGATGAACAACCCAACCACTAGCTTCATAATTCACCTGTAACATTTATTGACCCCATAAGTTAAAATCATGTGTAAATGATACAGAAAGTCTTTTGTAAAAATGAAAATAAAAAATTAGAGAAAAAAAGGTATCCTGGAAATCACAATGATTGTGGAGGTCACCCAAGGCACTAGGTTGTAATTGCAGTTATGGTGTTTAATCCTCATGATGCTTCACTCAGTGAGGTATATGAATGTAGCTTGATAGCGAGCATAAAGGAGGACATGATCATCTATAACCTATGCAGTAAGCAAAAATAGGCTACCACATGGCTTTTAGTCTTTTATGTAAAAGTTTACAACGTAAAACCAGAATGATAACTACAGTATCTTCTGATATTAATGTTCAAGAGAGGAGCAAATTTGAAATTTCCCTGAAAGGCTGAAACTACAAACTAAATCTCACAGCAAAGTGGGGGAAAAAGCACATAAGAAAGAAAAGAGAATCTTACTTTTGCAGTTTTAGTCCCATTGACTGACAGAGAGGAAGTGTAATCAAATAACGGCTCCTGACACTCTTGAAGATTGCAAGGAAGGGAAGGCCAATAGTTCATTTGAAGATTAATGTTCAAGTGAGGAGCACCACTGAAATTTGAAATAAAATAATGTCAGATAATTAAATTTCCAGAAGAAAAAAAATGTTTATACAGAATACAGATTGTTGCAAACAAGGTGCTGTCTGCCGGGACCGACTTCTGTAAAAGTTTTATTTCCCAAGGTTTAAGTTTAATGATGTAATGTTTCCCATCAAAGTACAAAATTATGAAAGAGGAGGAAGCGAAACACTATTTCAAGCATTAGAATGGCTCACTTCTGCTATATCATTATGCATTAACTTCTAATAAATCTTGTTGCCAAACAATCATTTGTTGCCTAATTAAAAAAAAAAATCACAAGAATCATATTTCCAGATCTCCAGTTAAATGGTTAGGAGAATAAGAAAAGAGTTAATAACCAAGAATCATGGATACAAAATCATTTCTGCTGAGTCTTGTACACATTAAACATGCTTTTTTACTATGACTATAACTGCACAACCACACCTCCAAAAAATTATAGTTATAGTAAACTGCGTGTAAGCAAGGTACAGAGAAGAAAGAGCACATCTAGCAACACCAAAATGAAAATTCCAAGAAAAGACATAAAGAAGTGAGAAAGAGGAACAGAGAGAACATAAAACATACTCCCATGGCGGTTCAATATCCTTGTTCCAAATACCCTGCAGATTTGCTGCTTGAGTTCCCGGACGTGAGCAAGAAATAAGTAAATAACGACCAAACTGGAATAAAAGTTCCACCAAAGCTGGATCTTCATCGGTCTTAAAAGATTTTACCCTCTCTGCCGTTGAAACTGTATCATCTTCACTTCCTTTTAGATGAGTATCAAATACAGGAGATGCATTATGCCCTCTCTCCACATGGCCATCTCTATACATGCTCTTGGAACTTTTTGAAAGCTGCAGTGAGACACGATGAAAAAGATTCTGATAGTCATCCAAATGACGAGCATAAAGATCAGAGTACGACAATTTTTTTATTGACTTTAATGTGCTAAGAGACTCTGACGTAGGATCCTTCTTAGAATCTGAAGGCTTAGTGAATGGACCATCAAATGAAGTAGAAGCCACCAGAAGCAACACAGCCCAATCACAACCTTCAACCTTAAGCATCTTATTATCCAAGACATGTATTGTGCCTCCGCTGTCACTAATCTGTAAATCAAGAACTGTAGAAAATTGAATACCCTTAGGATTGTCATTTTCCGTGAACTTTGAACGGATCCTGTGCCCAGGACAGCTTCCTTGCATAAGAATCTGATTTATACCATTTACTTGAGAATGGTGATGTAACTTGCTGTCTAAAGTCACTGTAAATGACAAAGAACCCGGTTTGCTTCCAGAAATCTTTGTCACAATCACTTGATCCGGATTAGATGCAAAATGCTCCCTGGTAAACTCCACATCACCCACTGAATAACTTACTTTAACTGTAGCAGTGTCTAAATCTAGAACCCTTCGATATGTCTTTTCAGCATATTTAAGATGGGAGGCATCAAATTCTAGCTTGATATCACCCAAAAGTTGGTAAACCTTCATGATTGCAAGAACAATTATTAGACAATAGTTGAATATATATGCAAAGAATGAATTTATTCACATTATTGCTAAATTTCGAACATCCAAGTGTAAAAAGCCAAGAAACTCTATCCACCCAACAAAAATTGTTTCTCAAGAAGAAAAATTGAAAGAAGGCTAGCCTCGAGCATGAGGCATGTCAGTTAACCAGAAATTGTTAAGCCAAAGAAATTGCCATATCAGGAAATGCTTGCAGGTCTAGCACTGCAGCATTGAGCCAACAAGCAGTTAAAACCATTATGTTAGGATACAGGGTATGCCACCCTTTAGGACTAGACTGAATTATATCTGAGCCGTAATTAAGTCATGGGTTTCAAAACACTTGAGTTGATCATGTTACGTTGAAACAGACCACAGACCGTATGACAGTGCAGGGTGTAGATTCAATGTAATTAGAAGAGGTTTTGTTGGTAAGAAATCAAACACAAAAATAAAGAATGATCTGATTAATGGATATCAAATCATTTGAAGTTACAACAAATGTACTATAAGGAACTCATAGAATTATTGGGTCTAATTTCTCATTTAGTCTACAGACCGACCTCTAATCACAAGAATCAAGATGTAATAGACAACACGACTAGAGGTTTGCACTAGTATCTGATTAATGAGAAAACCAACAGAACTTTGAGGTTTTATGCTGACATATATGCAATCTTGCATGGTTTAAATTAACTGTAGAACCATTATAAAGTTCCATATTTATGCATTGAGAGTATATGATAATAATTTTTCAAGGCAATAGATTAACATACATCAGAAGAATTGCCTGTCAACTTGACAGATTCTTCAGTGGCTTCAACATACTTCCCACTGTCAACAAGTTTTCTGACCACTGATAGTGCCTCTGGAGCTTTTGGGTCAGTATAGTTCCCTGGAATCCCTGTCCAGAGTGTGTCCTCTGCAAGCATATTCAATCTCATTAGACAAAAGGAGTGCAAGAAAACTGAGCAATTTGTAACCTAAACCCATTGCAACATAACCAAACATGTTTTCCAAGGATCAACAGTTCAAATTAGTATTCCTGAGAATTTCTCTTATTCCATACAGGTAGTTGCAAATAGAAAAATCAAACAAGTTACCATTTTTGGGTACCGAAGTTTTCACCATCAAGAATCCAATAAAAAAATAACCAAGATCCATTGTATCCAAATTCATCAACTAGTCCAAATTGTTATGAAATTTCACTAATTTAACAAACCAAACCTGATCCAACTCAATGTGCAACTGTGTATACCATTCGATGATTTGAAAGATCAGACTCTCAAGCTTGTGAAAAATAGCATCAAATGCAATTACAAGATAAAGCCAATCCAAGAAGCAATTAAATTACAGCTCAATGAAAAGCAAATTCAACTTGAACTACTTCTCAAACAACATTCAACAAGAAGAAGATTTCCAATTGTAACAAAAACAACACAATGCAAAAAAAATAAAATAAATAAATACAAATTTTACCATTCAAGTTGAGAGACTCAGATGCAACACCACCCCACACCATGGCTCCAAGTCTTCCATTGCCAATCGGAATAGCATCGGTCCAATGCTTAGCTGGCCCACCGAACGTAACTTTCAAAGGCTTAGAGCTCTCATCTCCGTCCACAACAGTCGGGTTCCACAAGTCCTTCTCTGCGACTCGCCGCACCAGAACCCAATCCCCATCCTCCATCACCAACCAAAAAATAAAAAAAGAAACAAGAAGAAAATCTACCTAGCTTATCTGGGTTGTTATTGTTGTACATGTGTGTGAGCAATGTCGCAAAGGGAGTAGGACCCACAGAAAAAATGACATTTTCATTTGATCATTTGTTTGGTTTGTTTTTGTAAATGTGCACGGGAAGCTAGGAACGTGAATTGCTTACAAGAATCATCCTTCTCACGAGATACATAGATTTGTCTTCTTTTTTTTAAGGATCAGTAGGTCACGGCTGACACGCCATCGTGGACCACGTCCCACGGGACCCACACTCGTGTCCTGTTATATGTTTTTCTGCTTGTTTTCTTCCAAAACACCAATCATTTTTTTATGGGATTCAAGAAAGTTTTCACTTTTCACAACTTTCCGTAATATTTTATTATCCATTTATTTTTATTTATTCTTTTGAAAAGTTTATCCATTTATCCTTTTGTTTATTAATGTTATTTTTATGGAAACAATTTCTTACCAAATTTTCATTAAATCGAAAAGAGTTGCATTCAAAAATGGTTTGGATATCAATAATGTTAAAAGATGTGCTTCATATATGGTATAAATATATACTTAATAGAAAATCAATTCAAAATTTGATTTTTAATATTTCTAATTATAATAATGTTAAACATCCCACCTAAAATCTCACATTTTTCATCTCACAACATGTGGCATATGAGGTGTTAAATTGTGAGTGGACACACTAATGATAATTTATCTCACCTATTATATGTATTCACTCATCATTTTACACTTCACATGCCACATGTGTTGGGATAAAAAAGGTGGGATTTTAGGTAGGATGTGTAGCATTACTGGTGTGTTTAAAAGACATTTATTTTTAATGACGTGTCCAATTTTATTTTTTCCTTTTGTCCTTTTTATTTTATTTCCTTACAAAAATAGATAAAAAAATTAATGTCAATTTTAAATACATGCTGGGTCAACCGAAAAAATAGTTATGCAATAGATCATCTAGCTAACAGTCATATTGACAATTTTTAGTATTTTTTATCTTATCAGCATAAGGTCCAATATGCACATCTACATTAAAGATAAATTTTTTTTAGTAGATTGTCTATTTATCCTAGGTGCATTTCTATAATTATAGAAATAAATTCTCAATAAATATACATATATGGACAATTTTGTTTCCTAAAATATGTCAACCAAAACTATGTCAACCAAAATTTAAACCAAAAAATAAAAAGAAATAAAAGTTGTTTCAAATTTATATGGAAAAATTTTAAGTTGTCGTTTCCTAAAAATACTGTATAGTCAACCAAAGATTTTAAACCTTGTATCTGAATTGAAATCAGGGTGTATTGATCTAAAGAAACAGGTAAGATTACGTGAGAATTGTTAAATGAGTAAGTAATTCCGCATAGCTTCCATTTTTATCCAAGAAAATCTTAAAGGATAATGCACCATTTTTATCCAATAAAATCTTATAGGATAATGCGAGCACATCACGTCACTTGTGCTTTAAGTTACAACATGTAATATCTTATAGGTTTAATTTTACTAAAAAAAAACAAAAACAAAAAAACAAATCTCATGGGAAATGTGTTGGCATATGATTCCACAATCCATATGATTTTTTGTTGGGAGTTTTTAATATTGTGACATCTATACATAAAAAAAACCATTGTCAACAAAGGCGTAACTCAGCTGGTAAATGTATGAGTTTAGAGCTTGGTCAAATGACTCTCAAGTCAGTGGCTCGAATCCTACTAACGATGGAAGCTTTTATCCTACCAATGATAAAAGCTTTTAAAAAACAGCCAGCAAATAAAAATTAAAAAAAAAAAAAAATCAACGCTAACTATCCACTTATATAGATCAATTATTTTTTGAAGTTTTTTTTTATTATCGCCTTAGGAGTCATTTACCTAACTCTCAAGCTCGTCTATAGAGCCGGCCCTGAGCTAGGGCACCAAGAGCGCCGGCCTAGGACCTATAATTTTCAGGGGCCTCCAATTACATATTCTAAGTGTTATGTATACTGCCCGAATTTTGAAATAAGAAAGGCCCAATACTAATATGTTGCTTCAAAAAAGGAAAAGAAAAAGGAAAAAAAAAAAAGGCCATTGTTTTAAAAAAGCTCAAACTTACAAAAACAAAAAATAAAAATAAAAAGGCCCCATGCCCTCATCTGATGCCCAATTCATTTTAGTGTTTGTTTTTTCTTCTAAATATCGTTTTATTGAATATTTTGTTCAAACAATACCCATTTCTTTTAGGATTTCAGACTTTCATCACTTCTTCTTCTCTGATCTCCATGACTCCACCCACAAAAGAGAGAGAGGAAGAAGAAAAAAAAAAAAAACAGCAAACTTCTTCATGATACATTTTCAGATGTTCATTTAAATGATTTGTTTTTTGAATTAAAAGTGTTTTTCTGAATTGAGAGTGTTATAAGTTGTTCTACCAAGAGAAAAAAAATATTGTCATTAAAATACTTGAGTTTGTAAAAGTTTTAAATTGTTATCTGAATTTATCTATTACTTATAGAATATTGTTGACTATACCTATAATTGTGGCATCCGTAGAAAGAAGTTTTTCTTAATTAAAAATGTTGAAATCTTATTTGCGATCAATAATGTCACAAGAAAAGTTAAATGAGTTGGTAATCTTGTATATTGAAAAAGAAAAGTTGGAAAAGATAAAAATTGAAAATGCTATTAACGAATTTGCTTATCAAAATACTAGAAGAAGACATTTTCAATGATGTTTTAATACTATCTACCGTGTTGTACGTGTTATTTTGTTTTTGAATATTTTTGAAGAGTTATTGCTGAGATTTTTTGGAACTTTTTATATGTATAAGGGGCCCTTTTTTTAGATATTCACCCTGGACCTCTAAAAAGTTAGGACTGGTACTGCTCATTTATCTACCAGTTGAGCTACGTCCCTAAAAGCTATTTTAAATAAACAATAATATTAAACATCTCACATTTTTCATCCCACTACATATGACATTTATCTCACCTACCTCATGTATCAACTCATCATTTAACACCTCACATTCTACATGTGATGAGATGAAAAATGTGGGATTTTAGATAGGATGTATAGTATTACTGTTTAATAAATTATTAAAATTTCTCTTAACTTATCCTCCGTCCCTGCATGGCACGATATTAAACGCTAGGATTTAATTTCACATGCAGTTTTGTTGATTACGAGAATTTATATTAAATTATTCATGAAAAGATTCTACAAATTTTAAGAGATAATTTGATTTTTCCGACGTGGCACGCAACCACAAGAAATTAAAAGAGTGTTATGTTTATGAAAATGCATGATAGATTTTTTTTTTTTTTTTTTTAATTTTTTTTTTTATAGGCACCTAAAAACCTGGAAAACCAGATCCACGGCAAAGATGCATCCATAACTGGGACACCACAAATGCATGATAGATTTAGATTTAGTATAAATGTTGGTGTATGTTAATTTGTTCACATATCTTTATCTGGTCATCATCTCTACTAATCTTCAGATTTTTATGATACACCATCTTGTACGGTTGTACCTTGATGAGATGAAGTTATAGTTTCGGGTGATGTTTATCATCTCCTCCTCAATTGTAATAGTAAAAAATACAAAATAATAAAAATTAGAAGTTAAAAAAAGAAAATGCCAAGTTCGTTTGTCCTAACAGTGTCAAAAGTATTAATAACAGTCGGTTTTTGTCCTAACTATAACCTACTCTTGCTTGCTCCCTATTCGATTGTCTTGAAAGCAAAGAAGAGTCAGATTCATTCACTCATGTTCGTTTTCTCTACAAAATCAGTCATATTCTTCTTATTAATAGAAGATGGTGATCAAGTTGTTGTTCAATGAGCCACATAGTGAAACCTCTAAAAAACCAAGTTAATCGAATCACGATGGACACTGAGACCACCATCCCATTAAAGATTACGTTCAATGGGCCGGCAAATCACTTCACCGATGCAATTCCAGTCGGTAATGGCCGCCTCGGAGCCATGGTATGGGGCGGCGTCGCATCGGAGACTCTCCAGCTCAACGGTATAATGACATACTGTTTACAGCATTTTCTCTAAAGAAAAATCACAAAATTAGTGTCTTTACCTACAAATTAAGTGGTGAATTTGAATTTTTCTGCAGAGGACACGCTTTGGACTGGGATTCCAGGCGATTATACTAGGCCAACTGCTCTAGAGGCGCTATCAGAAGTCAGAGGTCTGGTTGACAACGACGAATATGCTGAAGCTACTGAAGCATCAGTCAAGTTGTTTGGAAATCCTGCACAAGTGTGTTGTTCTCATTAGCTCTTATGCATATCTTATTGAACATTACTTTGTGGTGATTGGTGATTGGTTTTGGGGCTAGTTTAGTTGGAGGTCTCGAGTTCGAATCCCGCTCACACCAGGTGTGGAGGGGTTCTAGTTTATATTTGGATGTGGGGTGTGATTTGTGAATGACCCGTGTATAGTTGTAAACTGAAGTCTCTTTAGGAGACTGCCTTGAGTTAGTTAGGTGGTGTGTGGAATACCAAAGTGAAAATGCTCTTCAATGGTTATATATATTTGCGAATAGGTTTTGATTGCTATTATTAGTATTGTTAACGTTTTCTTGGATTACTACATGACTGGTCTGTTTTTCATGGGAGAACTTCATTTGTGATGGTGATAGCTTAAAAGAATTTCAGGGGAAATGATTTTAGAACCAAATCTAGACGATTCTGTGTTTTTACTTATATGAAAAATACTGGCAATTGTCTGCAATATTCATCTTATTAAGGGATATAAAATATCTTGCATATTAGATGGTCTTGTTCCCATGTGATTTCTTATCAACATCTTTTAGTTTATGTTTTGGTTACGATGAACTGCTTAATATATCCGTAGTGTTCACTTTAGTACATAGGCTACATTGTTATTGCTGAGGCTCATAGTCATAGACAATTCAATAATCCATAAGCTGCTGGCTCAACCACTTGCAGATCATCGCTGGTTTGAATCTGGCATGTTAGATGTTCTTTCTCACTAAAGAATACAATGTTATTGTTGAGGCTTATAGATAATATGGTCTAGGTGATTAAGGGTCAATACAACTAACTAGTTTTTTGAACACAATGTTGTTGAATGTTTGGGAATATAATGAGTTTATGATTGGATGTCACATGGTTATCATTGCTTCTTTATCCTCTCATGCTGATGAGAATGTTCCTTTTAGGCATATTAGGAATTATTTAAACAGATTTCTGTGCTTTGACTCCTGAGGCTTGCTTTATGTGTGCAAGGGCTACTTGCCTATATGGCCGAAGTATCTTTTATGATGGACACCTTGTGTCCGGTAGGTATTTAGAGTTTCCTTGCTTCCTAATCCTTTTCTTTTGATGATGAAGGTTTACCAACTTCTTGGTGATATTAAACTAGAATTTGATGATTCCCATCGTGCATATGCTGAAGAAACATACCACAGAGAGCTAGACTTAAATACTGCAACAGCACGAGTAAATTATTCAGTGGGAGATGTGGAATTCACAAGAGAATGTTTTTCATCTAAACCTGACCAGGTGATTGTGACAAAGATTTCAGGAAGCAAATCTGGGTCTTTATCCTTCACAGTATCTTTGGAGAGCAAGTTAAATCATCATTCTTATGTAAATGGAAACAATCAGATTGTTATGGAAGGAAGTTGTCCCGGAAAAAGGATCCCACCAAATATGAGTGCAAATGATGAACCAAAGGGAATTCAGTTTTCTGCAATTCTTGATATACAGATTAGTGATTCTACGGGCAAGATACATGCTCTCGGGGACAAGAAGTTGAAGGTTGATAGTTCAGACTGGGCTGTCCTCTTTCTAGTGTCTTCATCTTCTTATGAGGGACCATTTACTAAGCCTTTGGATTCCAAAAAAGATCCTACTTCAGAATCTATGAATGCATTGAAATCAATTAAAAATCTATCATATTCTGATCTTTATGCTCGTCATTTAGATGACTATCAGAATCTCTTTCACCGTGTTTCACTGCAGCTCTCAACAAGCTCAGAGGGTCTTGCAAGAGACAAGTCTCTCGAGATGAGACCATTGTCCTCTATAACTGATGTACTTCCCAAAGGAAACGAAAATGATACAGTTTCAACTGCAGAGAGGGTGAAATCTTTCCAAATCGATGAAGATCCGTCCTTAGTGGAGCTTCTGTTCCAGTATGGTCGATATTTGCTTATATCTTGTTCACGACCAGGAACGCAAGTGGCCAACCTGCAGGGAATATGGAACAAGGATCTTGAACCCAAGTGGGAGTATGTTTTCATTCTCTTCTCTTTGTTTTTAAACCTCTACCAGATTT
Source organism: Acer campestre (assembly GCA_954870605.1). NCBI lineage: Eukaryota > Viridiplantae > Streptophyta > Magnoliopsida > Sapindales > Sapindaceae > Acer > Acer campestre. Next base: position 30,495,676 of record OX940802.1, on the reverse strand, counting down.
TTCTTTTTTAATCTTGATGTGTCTTGCTGCTGTTTCTTTTTTCATTTTCGTGCTAAACAAAAAACACTGTTTGTGAGGTAAAACATTCTTTTCATGGGGTAGAAAGGGACGATGGCACTTCTAATCTCACAGTGCAAATATTGGCTGGTCTCATAGAGCCAAGGCTTCTGCACTTCAATAGATCCGTTGTGTAAACTCAAATCCAAGCCTTGAGTAAGGATGAGTGCATTGTCCCTCCCTTTCCTGTTATCGTTATTTTTTTTTTTTCAATTTATCAGAGTGTAAAGGAAATTAGCATTTCCAGAGCAACAGGAGAAATTAGGAGATAAATGATATTGCAGAATTCCAATAGTAGAATTCTTATTTTATTTCTACATTTTATGTTTTAATTTCTATAAATTTTATAGGTAATACGTTTGCTATCAGTGACAGCACATTGCAGATTTAAAAAAAACATAGGAAACATTCTGGTTCTTGCTGTTATTTGCATCAAGATTTCATCTGTATATTACTGATCTCTCTATCTCTTTCTCCAGTTGTGCTCCCCACTTAAACATCAATCTTGAAATGAACTATTGGCCTTCATTACCTTGCAACCTTCATGAGTGCCAGGAGCCTTTTTTTGATTTCCTTACTTCTCTATCAGTTAATGGAAGTAAAACCGCACAGGTAAGAACTGTTTTCCTTCAGGTCTATGTCGGGAGCCTTTGTTAACCAACTTTTTCTGATACTCATAATTCATTGTAGTTGCTCAACTCTTTGGGGGATTTCAAGTAAAGATTCCTCAAGTTAAGCCAATATTTGACAATTTACTGATGCTGCAGTCATCACTCTAAGTTTTAGGTGGAAATATAATTGGCCTAAGTTGAAAAAGTTCAGGACACGCTTTGTTCCCATTTCAAAATAGCTAGGTCAGGTTACCTCGTAGCAGTGGTTATCAAGTCATTAAAGAAATTTATTTATGCTAGTATGATACCCTGATAATAATACAGTGAATTGCATACTTCAATCAATGTAGTGTCAGAAAGCCTAAAATCAAAAAAATTTCTATATAGACCCTTTGAGCCTCTGTGATTCTTATTCTTGTTTAATGATTGATTTATATATTCTAAATTCTGTATATAAAAAAAATTGTTGTAATTTGTCTTGGGATGTTACAGGTGAACTATACTGCAAGTGGTTGGGTTATACATCATAAGTCTGATATATGGGCAAAATCATCAGCTGATCGAGGGAAGGCTGTGTGGGCTTTGTGGCCAATGGGCGGAGCATGGCTTTGTACGCATTTGTGGGAGCATTACAAGTATACATTGGACAAAGTGAGATTCCCATTTTTATTGGCAGTACGTTTAGTTAGTCATAATTGTTGGCATCATTTATATCTTCCTGTAAAAGGAAGGTTGCAGATCCCTTCACAGCTCTTGAATGGAAAAAATAATTGAATGTAATCAGAAGCAATTATTAGACACTATTGTGATCTGATGATGGCCTAGGGTAAGACCTCCTCAATGTGCATGAGCTTGCCATCGGCATAAGTTTATTCCCAAGTCCATACTTTAAATCTTTTGCTGATGTCCTGATTTAATACTTTTCTTTGTGTCGATAATTTATTGTTCTCCTCTTTTAAAGCATCAGAGCATTATGACAACTCTTAGGCATACTTTTTCCTTCTTTTGCTGCCGACATATGTGTTCCTTTTTGAATATAATCATCATTTTCACTTACAAAATGCATAGCTTATAGGATGATAATCATCAAGAAACATGAGAGTCTGTTAATTTTTAGTGATGATTCAGAGTTTTAGTGAGTGCATTTTTTTTATTTTTTTTTTGAAACATACCGAGTGCATTTTTATTGTGTGATGTTTTAAATGTCAACCAAAAGATACTAACTTCAAAATAAAAATTCACATTAACAAATGCATATTTTAGCTACTGTAAGAACCAATATTTCGGTTAATTGGGTATGTGGAGTTGGCTGCTTATAATCATGCTTCCAAGTGGAGGTGCTTCATGGCTTTGTTGGAATGCAGTGAGATCATATATAATCAATTCATGCAATGTCAAGGTGGGATTTTTGCAAATACGATGCGCAATAGACCTGCATGTTTTTAGATATCAACCTGTGTCATTGACTCATTGCTTCCCACTAAGTGAGATATAAAAGAGGAAACAAAGTAGTTGAGCTAGCTTCATAAGTTAGGGGATGATCATGAAAATTCAGCAGTCTCTTTAGAAATGGATATAATTATGGTTTGTGAATTATAGGCTTAGCAAATACACTATTTTGGTCATCTCCATGTATTTTATGTTAAGATCTTGGTTAAATCCTTTCTAGATTTTTAGTCTTTTTTTTGCTCTGTGCCTGTTATTGCTTTATTGATGGAATCTATAAATTGCTGCATTTGCCAATGTTGAAATTGCCCACTCAATGGTTGCTATTAAGATTCTGTGCTTGAAAGGACTTTTATAATTGAAATTTCATCTTGGTATTAGATTTATAGGATCTTTTTAATTTCACTCTTTCTCCTTAAAATGCATATTTTTCTTACTGCAAGTATCATATATGTTTCATTAATATCACCTGATAAAAATTTTATTGGGTAGGTGATTGACATTATTTTTTTGATTAAATAGGATTTCCTTAAAAATAAGGCATATCCTTTATTGGAAGGATGCGCATTATTTCTGTTGGATTGGTTGATAGAAGGTCATGACGGGTATCTCAAAACCAACCCCTCAACTTCTCCTGAACACAATTTTATTGCTCCAGATGGTAAGACTGCTTGTGTGAGCTACTCATCAACTATGGATATGGCAATTATCAGAGAAGTTTTCTCTGCAATTATTTCTGCCGCTGAGGTAGTCTTCTGTCAACAATGACATTGGTTTTATATTTCCATAAATTCTCTACCATAATATCCTAATACATTTTGATAATAAGGTTTTGGGAAGAAATGAGGATCCTCTTATTGAAAAAGTGCATAAGGCTAAGCCAAGGCTTCGTCCAACAAAAATTGCAGCAGATGGTTCGATTATGGAATGGGTATGAGAGTAGCTTGAAAATAAGATTTACAATGTGAAAATTGTCAAAATTTGTTATGACCTAAGAAATTCTGTATTTGGTAGGGCAGGTTCAAGAGTTTAAGGATCCCGAGGTGCATCATCGACATCTGTCTCATCTTTTTGGCCTGTTTCCAGGGCACTCAATAACAATTGAGGAAACTCCTAACCTTTGTAAAGCTGCAATGGTTACCCTTCATAAACGAGGTTCATCACCAAGCATATACTTTTGGGGTTGTGTTAGGCTCAAGACCACTTTTACTGTCATCTTTAATGTTGGATAATTTATAACAGGAGAAGAAGGTCCGGGATGGTCAACCACTTGGAAAACTGCATTGTGGGCACGTCTCCACGACAGTGAGCATGCATATCGGATGGTAAAGAAATTGATTAACTTGGTTGATCCGGATCATGAGAAAGCTTTTGAAGGTGGACTATACAGTAACTTATTTACAGCTCACCCTCCTTTCCAGATTGATGCCAACTTCGGGTAAGTAGCACCAGCATTGTGTTTGAATATTTTCTGTGACCACTCTAGTTGTTGTTGATATAGAACCATTCACAAACATTATAAATGTTGCCACAGAATTTGCTTTAACAGTCACCTTGATGATTTTGTACTCGAATTAATTTATCTTCCTTTGTATCTTAATTACATTCAGAAGTTCCGACTAATCAACCATTTCGGAAACCTTTGATTTCAGTTTTACAGCAGCAGTTGCAGAAATGGTTGTGCAGAGTACCATGAACGATCTGTACTTACTCCCTGCTCTTCCACGGAATAAATGGCCAAACGGATGTGTGAAAGGATTGAAAGCACGCGGTGGAGTGACTGTCAACATATGCTGGAAAGAAGGAGATCTTGATGAAGTTGGTCTGCGGTCACAGGATCAGACTTGTGTCAAAACATTACATTACAGAGGAGCTAGAGTCACAGTGGATATATCATCTGGCAGTAATTACACATTCAATGGACAGTTGCAATGCATGAATACTTGATGCTCACTCTAAGATTTGTATTTCTTGAATTTAAAGAAGAGCAAATTCATTATCAAAATAGCATTCAATGAATTTGCAGAGGAATTATCCTCTTCTAAGCTTATTTCAAATCCAACCATTATATACTAAGCTGGTTGGTATAGCATTGTTCTTTGTTCAATCATCACAACCTGATGCAAGCTTCTCATTACAATTTTAGCCAATTTTTTGATTGAATTTAACGGTTTCAAAATAAAAATGTTAATTTTCTTAATTTAAAATTTCCCAAGTGTCCATTTGGAAGAGTTTCTCTACCGGTTAAAAGAGTTTTTTTAACTAAAAAAGCTATTTAAATTTATTTTTTTTGTCGTTTGGTTGTCACTCAGTTGAGTTTTTGGACAATTAAAAAAGATCTTTTACGTCTACTTGGAGAAGTTCAAATTTTAGGCTTTTCTAAGTACATTTTTTAGAGCTTTTTTAATAACACAAAATTGTCTAATATAACCCTATCATGTAAAAAAACTTTTTCTAATCGACAACCAAATCAGGGGCAAAAAACCACCAAACTGAACTAACCTGCCTAACCTAACCCAAACTTTATGAGTTGGTTCGGTTTCACATATAAAAAAATTATTAATTAGTTTGTTAAATGACAAACTGATTAGAGATTGGTTTGGTTTGGTTTGGGTTGGTTTCGGTTGGGTTTGACGATACCCAAACCAAACCATTATTTAATCGGGTTATTGTTTTACAACCCAAACCAATAAAAATTAGTTTGGATTGGTTTAGTTTGGCAGTTTAAGAAAATAATTATATATATATATATATATATTTTTATTTGAACAAATATAATAATATCAATACAAGTAGTTAAACTCATTATCAATAAGATAAACAACAATACTATATTCAGAGTACTTAAAATCGATAGATATACCGATATATCCACCGATATATCCGTATTTTGAAGGGACCGATATCGAAACATGCAAATATCCAATATCCTGCAGAATATCCGGCCGATTTCGAAATATCCGTTAAAATCTCCCGATATTCCCGAAATATCCCGAAATTCCCAAAATTTCATGAATTTTACCCCGAAAGTCCAGGGATATTTTGCATATTATTAAAATAATTTTTTTAATCCTAAACAATTAAATTATTGTTAAAATAATTTAGCTTGAAAATTATTTTAAGCTAAATTATTTTAGAAGAAGCATTAACAAATTTATAAAAATTTTCAACATAATAGTCAATAGTAAAATTATTGAGGACTTGAAGTAAAATTGAATAAAGAACCAAAGAGTGGACATGTAAAATATGTAAAATTTTGTGAAAGCAATATGAAAAAAAAAAAATTGTTGGTGACTCAAATGTGTAAAACTAATTCCAAATAGTATTAAATATGTACCAATCAATTTATAAATATATAGAATTGATTTTTTTGTAACTTTGTGCCGACATTCCAAATAAAAGAATCTCAAAATTATTTGCGTAAAACGTGTAAAAATAATCAAATTGTTTCTTTTGAGTTTTGAGTAGAGAATCTAAAGAAACTCAAATATTTTTATCAAAAAATAAAATAAAAAATAAATAAGCACATAATTATTTGGTATGGCCCGTATGCTAGAGAATCATAATGATAGAATTTTGAAAAAGAGTATATTGGGGATAATTCGGATCTTCTGATACATAATGTCTATGCGCAATTAGACACTGAAGCTGTAGAAATTGCTAATTTTGGAAATAAGGTAAAAAGTTACAATTTACAACCAATTTTATAATTCTAGTATTATTAATTCTTTGCATGTGAGTATTTTGTCATATACTCATATTAATATATATTATATACATATTGATCTCATGAATGTAGCTCACATACTTTAAGGATGAAAGGAAAAGTTTTGGTGAACGAGCAGCCATTGCAGCTAGAAGCAAAATGCAACCGGGTATATAACTTTTATTACAAAAATTTACATATTAATAATAAATAATAATATCATTAAAATAATATTCATACTTATAATACTTAATAATTTTTATTACAGCTGATTGGTCGGTAATGTATGGAAACTGTGCTCCGTCATTGAGTGCAATAGCAGTTCGCATACTATCACAAACATCATCATCTTCTACATGTGAAAGAAATTGGTCCACATTTGCTTTAATCCACACAAAACAAAGGAAACGTCTTGCCTATTTTAAGCTTGAACAACTTGTTTATTGTTATTATAATATGAAATTGAAACTTAAGGATATGGCAGCTGAAAAAGATAAAGTAAATGAAATTGATTTTATGGATCTACTTCAAGTAACTGCTGAAGCAGGAGACGATAATGAGAATCATATTTTTAACTGGCTTAGACCTGCCTCCTTGGATGATGACGAGGGAAATCCTGATTCACATATTGCTTCGCATGCTCGATAAATGTTGAACAAGTGATTAGAGAAGAAGTTGGTATAGATCGTTGAGTTATTGTTACCAGCTCTTCCGATGACCAACATACCTCTGATGTAAATAGTGGAGGAAAAGATGATGGAGATGATAGGGATGGTGGGGATGAGGCAAGAGGTTAGGATTTTGGTGTAGGAGGTTGGAATGTGGGTGCAACAAGTTGGGATGTTCGTGCTGGAGGTTGGGATGTTGGTGCAACAGGTTGGAATGCTAGTGCGGCGAGTTGGGATGCTCATGCATGTAATTTTGATCAAACTCATGGTAGATAGCATGGAGAAACAAGTCAAAATGATGAAGATTCTTTGAATATGACTCTCTCCTCAATGAGTATAGACACAGAACATAGTTCTTTGGGTGATTCGCAGACAATGTCAAGTTCTCATGTACCATATTATGGTAGTTATGGTGGCTGCAATATATTTGATTATCCTTCTCCACAAATGCCATATGCAATACCTATGTATGCAGATCAACAATATCCACCAAGTTGGGTAAATCCAAACTACCCAATTCATGGATTAGTTGGAAGAGATCAAGCAGCATACGTGTGGCATATTAATAACTACATTGAAAACTATGCAAGCACGTTTTCTTGGGAAATTTATTGTTCGAATCAAGATAGAAATGTATCTTATGTATTTGAACCAGCAAGGAATTTATTTTGGTTTTAAATTTCAGACACGCAATGTATTATTATGTATGAATTATGATTTATGATAGAATTTTAGAAGTGTGGAACTATTACTATATATATTTTTTAATGATAATTTTTTTTATTAAATATTTAATCTCTTTATATTGTATATGATATTATAAAAGTGAAACAAAATATTATTCTATTAAATACTCAATTTTAAAAATTATATACAGACTCTATTTATGTTATAATTTATATTAAACTCATAACTATGCTAATTTATTATTGAAATATGATTCATTTGATGTATAATTACTTGTTTAAGCTTGTCCTAAAATTTCACAAAAAAAAAACTAACTTTAGATGTAAATATCCATCATTTTTTTAATTTTTGACAGAATATCCACCGATATCGATAATATCCCCGATATATCCGTAAATTTAGAAGCCCGACATTGATGCCGATACCGATATTACGTTCCTTGACTATATTTAACCCAAGTGTGTAACTATAATAGTTTTTTTTTTTTTTTTTTTTCAAGTGTAGGAACACATAAAACATATTAAAAATAAATAAATAAATAAATAAAATAAAAATAAATAAAAACTAAACCGTATTGCTTAATGTGTTTTTGTACAAAAAAAAAAAAAAATAGTTACTTATCCTCAATAAATTTATTTAGTGCCAACAACTTTGGATGAAATGAAATAACTTCAAAAATAAATAGAGGGGGTTAGAACTTAGAACTGGAAACCGATAATCTTGGAAATAAATATAATATAAAATTAGGTTAACTTTAATTTTTATTATATGATAATTTTATATATATATATATGTATGCAGTATGCATAAATTTTCAAGTCAGTGCATCCTAATATAGCTTTGTAAAGATATTGAATGTGAACCACTCGTTTTACATACTTTGACTCAAGTGTGTATGCACTTGTCAAAACAAGTGGCTCACATTCAATATCCTGATGCACTGACCAGGACTGTATATGTATGTATATTTATTTATTTAAGAATGTAATGGTTTGGGTTGGGTTATGTGGGTTGATAAAACACAACCCACAAACCAACCCAAACCAATCAGGTTCCAAAAAAATAACCCAATCGTTTTTTTTTTCTTTAATAAAACCAAACCAACTTGCTTAAATTGGTTTGGTTTAGTTTGGATAGGTTGATCGGTTTGGTGGTTTGAGTGTCCACTCCTAATCCAAACCAACCCATATATTTAATAATGTTTTATTATCCACTTATTTTTATTTTTGAAAAGTTTATCCATTTATCCTTTTGTTTATTAATGTTATTCTTATGGAAACAATTTCTCACCAAATTTTCATTAAATCAAAAAGAGTTGCATGCAATAGTGGTTTGCATATTAATAAATATTGTCGAGATATGCTTCCTATACGTCATAAATATAAGCTTATGGAAAATCAACTCGTTTGCATATGAGCACATCTTGTCACTTGTGCTTTAATTGCAACATGTAATATCTTATAGGTTTTTACTGAATTTTTTTTTTTTTTTTTTTTTTTTTCACATGGGAAATGTGTTGGCATATGATTCCACAATCCATCTGATTTTTTGTTGGGAGTTTTTAATATTGTGACATCTATGCATAAAAAACCATTACTCTAAGTGTGTGTATATATATATAAATGTTCAAGTTAGTGTGTATATATATATATATATAAATGTTCAAGTTAGTGTGTGCACTGTTATAACTTCATCGGTACGTTGGATGTGAACAATTAAATTTATATACTTTGACTCTTTGACTCAAAGTGTATACACTTGTTAATACTTTTCCATAATCAGTGGTCCATAGACATTGGTATGCATTGGTACTGATGTGGTTACATCAGTGCACACTGATATGAACGGAATCAATAAAACATTTTACCATCCAAATTTATTTTATTTTATCTCAAATATAGACAAATATAGACTTAAAATTGCAATTTTGTCCTTTTTTTTAATATATAAAATATAATGTAAGGGTAAAATAGTAAAGTGGATAAAAAAGATCTTTTATTTCCTTCCTGTTTACCAAACTGCTCAAGGGAAAATCATTTTCCTTTCTTTCCCTCATGTTTTATATCCCTCCAAATCTTTCTATCCTTCCTACTTTCTTTCCTTTCTACCAAACAGACCATTAGTATACATGTTGGTGTATGTTAATTTGTTCACATATCTTCATCTGGTCATCTTCTCTACTATCTTGAGATTTTATGATACACCATATTGTACTAATTTATGTTGAAAGGTTAGTTGAAGACTGAAGTTGAAACAAACACTTGCAAAATCAAAGCAAATCATTCTCTTGTACACATACATGTAAAAATTCTCTGGTGTACATAACTAATATATGTTATGAGATTTACACTCGACAAGCTTTATTATATATATATATGTTGGGTTTATGAAACCTGAAACCAGCCTGAGAATTGAATCTCGGCAGTAGGTGCGGCGCATTCCGTGGTGTGGACCAAGAGCACTAGCCGCGGCACACACAGCGGTGGATTCTAAAGAAGACACGCCGTGTAGATCGCTGTGCAGACATAAAGCATCAGTCGCGGAATCCTCATCGATGGATTCCAGAGGTGACACGCCGTGTAGACCGCGTGGCGGACATGGCACCCGTGCCGTAACCCAAGGGGCGAAGTTTTTCAGGAGTGATGTGGTACAGACTGCAGCGCAGACACAATGCACACACCGTAGTCCATACTGCGATAATGACGGGATTTGCGCAAATCATGAAAACTTGTGCATAAAGGAAGGTAATCCTTTAGAGTTTTAGCCTACCCTCGTGTTCCCATATAAATACTATCATTATGTAAACCCTAAAAGGTGTGAGAAAAAGGGTGCTAGAGAGATATAGAGCAAATTGTAGAGAGACTTGAGAGAGACACAGAGATTGTAATCAACTCTGAAAGTAGTAGATTGAGTGCGGTGCACTTCGTGGACGTAGGTAAATTGCTGAACCACGTAAAATCTTTGATATCGTTTCTTTCTTTTTTATTGCTTTCATATTATCTATGTGTTTAGATTTGTGTGTGTGATCTCTTTCTTCTTACAACAATTGGTATCAAAGCCCTTTGTTGGGGAAGATTATTTTTCACATAAATCTAGGATTTCTCGAGGTCAACGATTTTGTCGTAGAGATGGGATCGGAGAAGGATTCTCACATGATTGAGAAATTCGATGGGACGAATTTTAGTTTCTGGAAGATGGAGAATGAGGATTATCTGTACCAAAAGGACATGCATTGGCCAATAAAAGAGAAGCCGGAGTATGACCGATGTAGATTGGTCAAAGAAGCGGATGCCAAAGAACATAGATAAAGAGGATTTCGAACTCCTGGACTTAGAAAGCATTGGGAGCAATTCGTCTCAGTTTGACGAATTAGGTTGCTTTCAACGTAAAAGATCAGCAGACTGCCAATGATCTTATAAAGACTTTATCAAAGCTATATGAACAGCCTTCTACGGTAAGGAAGGTCCTTCTTGTCAAGAAGTTATCTAATATGAAGATGACAGAATGTCAAGGTTTTAGAGATGTTATCCGAAAATCGTTAATGGGATGGAATTCCAAATAACAACTTTAAAAGGACCAAGATCGAGATTGATCCTGGTCGGAGGGGCATCACGTAGTTTGATACCGATTATGTCCCTATCAATGCAAGTACAGTAAGGAATATAGGAAATCAAACAAAAATAAACTTTTATTGATCGTCTCTTTGCATTACAGATATATGAATCATGTATTTAGGGGTTACAGCAATGTATGGAGATTTTGTAAGTAATGGAGATGGTGGCGATGGTGAATCTGTGCCTGTCGATAAATAGAATTGGACTGTAAGGTTTTGGCGATGGTGAATCTGTGCCTGTCCATAAATAGAATTGGACTATAAGGTTTTTTTTTTTTTTTTTGTTCTCTTCCCCCCCCCCTCTCAGTGAATTAGCTGTTGTATATATAGGTCCTCTTTGCTTGCCATGCACTCCTACAATTTCGGTCTAGGGTTTGGCAATTGCGGGAATTCCTCCCTCCCTTGTAGGAGATAATCTCGGAGCTTTATGTGCAGAATCCAATCTTTCCTTCCTATGAGGAGTCAATTTCGTGATTAAATCTTTCCTTCCTAAAAGGATTTTGACTGAGTTGACCTGCTCGAAATAGGACTCTCCGGTGGGAAGGAGTACACCTCCTCTGTACGGCAGCGTTTTATTGGATCTTTTACGAAGCTTTAGTTTCTAGTACAAGAATCTGGCTGCCCGATATTCTCTCGCTTGGCGGGGTAGTTTATTTCAAGAAGTGCACACTGGTAGGCCTCTAGATGATGGAGTAGGGGATATCTAGCTGGTATCATACCGGGATATTGTCGTGGTACTCTGTGTCGGGGTGTTGCAGGGTCTGTAGGAGACTGTGTTGGGGTGCTGCGGGGTCTGTAGGAAGCCCGGTCTTAGCGGGGCTGGACCTCGCTGTGAATTCTAGTGAGAAGTCCGGCTCACGGCCATATTTCTGAACTGAGATGCTGGCGGGGTCCTTGAGAAGCTGGGGAGAAACCAGACTGGACCCCGCTGGAGGGAGTGTGTGCTCGGACCAGTCGGAGTTCGCCTTTGTCAGGGTATCCGGATGGTGTTTGTACTTCTATTTTATCCTTGTGTTGAGGTGGAAAATTCTTCTTTGGTCCTTCGCCAATTTTGACGGTTAACAGAAGTCCCCCCTGACTTGGACACTGATACCTTGTCGGGGTCGGAGTCGGAGTCGGAGTCAGGATCTTGTCGTTACTTGAAGAATTTTCTGCCTCATCTGCTTACTTCTTTGTCTGACTAGGTTTCCACTTAGGAGGAGGAAATCTTTATTTTGTATGTTATAACTGGTTGCGTGTCGATCACTGATTGGGTTCCTCGTTTTCAAAAAGAGCCGTTTTCAAAAAGAGCCGTTTTGACGCGATTAATGCGGAAAAACGCCTCTACCCATTTTTTCGGTCACCGATTTCGGTTTCCGTGTGTGTAACTGTCATCCCTCCTCTATAAATAGACCGGCTTCACTGGTGCTTTCTCTATTACTTTCAGACTTTCAAATTTTCATAGTCAACCGAGAACAAAAACTCTTGCTTTCTTTCCTTCTTTGCTTTCAATCTTCTAGAAATTCCTCTTCCCTTTTTTCTTCAATGGCTTTTCCTTCCAAACTTCCCACTTCTCACGAACTTGCCACTGAGCAAAACCCTTCTACAGCGATGACCTCTGTTCATCCCGACCCCGTCTCACCACACCAATCTGATAGCATCGACGCCCTCTTCAATATGGAGGGGGCCGACATGGTGGGGGATTCCCCAACCTCGGAAAAGAAGAAGCGGGGTCGAGAGGGGGATGGTGTTGCTGATGATACCCCGCTGGCTCAAAGCCGTCGTTCTACTCGAAACCCATGAATCGGGTCGGGTTTCACAATCAACCAGAATACCCAGTCTTGATTGGTGATGAGGTGGGCGCCTCAAAGTCTGGCGGTGACGAGGAAGGTGGCGGACCTGATATCACCTTGGTCGGGGTCCAAACCGGTTCCTTCACCGCCTTTCACGACGGTCGGATTATACCCGACTCTGTATGCACAGTGGATACGCTCAACAAGCTACGGGAGGAGTATAAGATCCTGGAGTACATCACTCTCTCTCTTCCCCACAAGGGTTACGACGTATACACCCCGCCTCAAGACCGCATGTTGATCCACAAAGCAGCTTTTGAGTGTGGAGTCCGGCTTCTGCTACATCCTACTCTCCGCCAGGCTCTCGTTATGCTTGAATTGGCCCCTCTCCAGATCTCGCCGGGCTTCTGAAAGCACCTGACAGGGTTCTTAGTGCTTTGGAAGGAGCAATGCGAAAAAGATCACATAGAGCGAAAGCCGGGGTTGGATGAGCTTCGCTTCCTCTTCAATATTATGAACATGGTGCCCCGGGGTCAGTTCTACCTGCGGGCATCAAACGACTTGAAATTCACTGTCCCAGGGGCAAATGTGAAATACTCAGCTCCCTGGAAAGGGGAATGGCTCGTGGTGGAGGGCGAATGGGGGCGTACTGCCTTCATTGGGGGACATAAGTACCCCGTCCCTACCCAATTTACGGCGAGGGACAAGTGGGCGAATGGGGTGCTAGCTCCCGAGTCCCGGGACATTCTTACAAGGATCCTGAAGAGGGGGTACACCAACTTGCAGTATCCCACTCTGGATCCCTTTGAGGGAGCCCGTTTGGAGCGATACTTGAAGATATCCCTTGCTCTCCCTGGTGAGTTGATTGCATCTTGCTCTTCTGCTTTTTCTTTTACATTTTCTCCTTCTTTTTCTCATAATGCTTCTTTCCTTTTTGCAGTATCAGCTACCCCGATGGTAGCGGGGTCTCCTTCATCTTCAGGAGCGGGGGATTTGACCCTACTAGCTCATGCTTCTCCTGTCCCTTCGCCTACAATTGCTGACAAGACCGTGTCGGGGTCCATCCGAGCGGGAAACGATCTCAACCCTCCTCCTGCTCCCTCAAAAACAACTGCTCATGCTCTAGCGGGGTCTAGGGCCAAGACTCCAGCTTGCCTTCCTTCTACTCCTCCATCGCGCTCGAGGATCTCGGCGATGTTGGCTAGGACGGCTAAGGCCCGAGGTTCTGGAAGGTTAGCACAGAAGAAAGCTGCCCCTACAGCAAAGACTTCACCTACTCCTCCTCCTACTACTACAGACTTTTCCAAAGATCTAGCAAGAATCTTGGTAGAGAAGACAGCTATCCCCATCCCTCCCTCGGTCGCTGACATGGCTTCTGGATCTGGGTCAAGGGGTGCTACCTTTAACGAGGTGGTGTCTAGATTTGCGGCCTCCTACCCTGGTGGAGACTTGACGAATATGGCCAAGCTTCCCACTGATATCTTGGTTGCTAAAGGAGCATCTATTTTGGCTGAGGTAACATTCTTCTTTTCCTCTTACTATCCTTTCTTCCTTCTGCTAAGTACTGACTTCCTCCTCTTTTTTTGTAGGGCTTCAAGTTCGCCTTGGCCATGGAGAGACAGATGCTAACCTTGAAGGAGGCATATATCGGCCTCCAAGCGAAGTTAGAGGATACTCAGTAGGAGCTGGTCCAGACCCAACAGAGCGTAGCTCCTCTGCTTCAAGATGCCAAAGAAGCTGAAGAAAGGAGGCAGAAGGCCCTGGTGGCTCTTAGGCATGCTGAACGCAGTCTGGATATTGAGACTGTCTGGTCCCTACGCCGTCGGGAGGAGAGAGAGTGTGTGAAGAGAGAGAAGAAGCTGCTACAGAGCGAGAATCAACTCTTGCGGGAGACTATAGCAGGCTTGGAGGCTCAACAGGGGCCTTCATTCAAGGATGACTACTTCACAGCCTGCTACGAGGTGGCCACAGCTTTGCCTCCTTTCGACCTCGAGGCAGCCTTGAACTGGGACCGGGAGCAAATAATGGCAAGGGCTGCCCAGCTAGCAGGAGGGGATCAAGAAACAGAGGCCCCTCCACAAGAAGTAGTTCACCCGGGTCAAGGAGCTGACACGGCTGCTGAGGTCCAACTTGATGGTGCCGAGGGAGCTGCTCTAGATCCTCCTACTTTTGAAGAACAAGGGGTGGATCCTGAGTCTGCTACTGGAGTGGTCATCATGGAGGAAGATGAGGGGCCAGCTAAATCCGAGGTCCCTGTGGTTGAAGGGATCTAGACTGGGTCTTCTGCTATGGAGGAGGTGGTCCAAACTGATGCAGCAGCTGAGCCTTTGGGAGAAGTGGCAGCTGGCCAAGGAAAGCATCCAGAAGAAGAAAAAGAAGACTAACATGGCCTCCCCTCTTTTTTATTATATTTTTTGTAGCCCGAATTGGGAGCTGGGCACCCCATTTTATTAATAAAACAGCTTCATGAATCATACTGTGTCTTGCTCACTTTTGCACTTAGAAATTTTCCACAGCATATTAATTTGTTGATAATTAGACTCCTGATGAGTAACTGGACCCCGATGGGTAGTAAAAACAAAGCATAAGATGCTTATATCTCGTAACCGTAAGAATCAGCGGGGTCTGATCATATCTTCCTTTAATCGGACTCCCTTAAACACATAACAGTATAAAGTGTAGAGTAGTCAGTCAAGGAAACCTGTTACTTGCAAACAATTTGACTTGCTGAAGATAAACTTCTAAGTCTTTCTCTGACTGTTGGTCCTATGTCGGGGTAGTAAGCGGGGAAATAAAGGACGAAGCATCCCGATGAGTCACCCCGATGAGTCACCCCGATGTTATTGTAGATCTGTCCTGGTAGGCAACTAGGGCCATTTTAGCATCAGACATCTCGGAGGAGGGTATTCCCCGACCAAGGCAGCAAGAGCGCCCTGAGGCTATTTTCTGGTCTTGAGGCGAAGTAAGGAATCAGGTATCTTGAGGCAGCCCGATCTTACTGTAAGTCTGTCCTGGTAGGCAACTAATGCCACTTTAGCACCAGGCTTCTTGGAGGAGGGTATTCCCCGACCAAGGCAGCAGGAGCGCCCTGAGGCTATTTCTTAGTCTTGAAATGGCGAAGTAAGGAACCAGGTACCCTGAGGCAGCCCGATCTTACTGTAAGTCTGTCCTGGTAGACAACTAAGGCCACTTTAGCACCAGGCTTCTTGGAGGAGGGTATTCCCCGACCAAGGCAGCAGGAGCGCCTTGAGGTTATTTCCTGGTCTTGAAATGGCGAAGTAAGGAACCAGGTACCCTGAGGCAGCCTGATCTTACTGTTAGTCTGTCCTGGTAGGCAACTAAGGCCACTTTAGCACCAGGCTTCTTGGAGGAAGGTATTCCCCGACCAAGGCAGCAGGAGCGCCCTGAGGCTATTTCCTGGTCTTGAAATGGCGAGTCAGTAATGGCGGAGTGCGAGTATTAAGTTAGAGATACCGAAGAATCTAGTAGGAGACTTTGAACATTGAACACAGAAGAACCATATGGAAGAAGAAACTGCTTTTATTATATTTCTTAAATCAGTACAATATAAAATCGGGGTGGGCATTCCCACTGATATGACCTGGTCTCCTAAGGGTAGAATTTTCGGAGGTGATCGGCGTTCCAAGTGTGGTCCACTGGGTATCCCTCCATGTCTTCCAGCTTGTAAGCTCCACCCCGGAGCAATGCTTTAATCAAATATGGACCTTCCCAGTTTGGGGCTAGCACCCCGTCAGACCTTTTTCGAGTGTTCTGAGTTACTTTCCTGAGAACCAAGTCTCCTTCTCTGAAATTTCGGATCCTCACCTTTTTGTTGAAATGTCGGGCTATCTTGATCTGATATATAGCCACCTTTTCAGCAACCCTGCTTTGTCTTTCCTCTAGCAAGTCCAAACTAGCTCTCAATTTTAACTCGTTGTCTTCCGGTTCATAATTTTGGACTCGAAAAGATTTGAGTTTATGCTCAATGGGCAAGACCGCTTCTGTTCCGAATACTAGGGATTAGGGAGTCTCCCCTGTTGCAGTCCGCCTGGTTGTTCTATAAGCCCACAGTACATTAGGTAACTCTTCAACCCATAACCCTTTCTTCCGCTGGAGCTTCTTCTTCAGGAGCTTCTTAATGGTCTTATTGGTAGCCTCAACTAAACCATTGGTTTGAGGATGAGCCACTGATGCAAAACGAAGATTGATGTTCCGATCTTCGCAGAATCCCCTGAAGTTGGCATTGTCGAATTGCTTTCCTAAATCAGTTATGATGGCCATCGGGGTGCCGAATCGGCAGACAATGTTTTCTTTGACAAAGTTGGTGGTTTTTTCTTCAGTTATCCGGGTGAGGGCCTTGGCTTCTACCCAACGAGTAAAATAATCTATAGCCACCACTGTATGCTTGGCTTGGCCGGGTGCAGTGGGAAGTGGCCCGATCAAATCTAGTCCCTAGATGGCAAAGGGGTAGGGAGCACTGATTGAGGAGAGTCTCTCTGGTGGGAGATGATGGAGGTTTGCTGTTTTCTGACAAGCCTCGCAGGATCGCGCGAATTGCCTCGTATCTTGATTTATAGTTGGCCAATAGTAGCCCATCCTGATTACCTGGTAAGCTAGAGTTTCGCCTGATACATGATTACCACAATCCCCTGAGTGTACCTCGTTGAGTGCCCATCTCGCATCATCGGGATGTAAACATCTAAGTAGAGAGAGAGACTTTCCCTTACGGTATATGTGTCCTTCTACCAAGCAGTACCGGGTAGCTATCCTCTTGAGCCGGTGGGCTTGATCCGGATCTGTAGGGAGAATGTCATTTTGGAGATAGTCTGCTATTGGATCCATCCAACATGGGAGGCGGTTCACAGGAAGGACCTCTGCCTCTTTAGCTATGCTGGAGAAAGGAATCAATTGGAAGGGTACTCCTTTTGGCAGAGCATGTCCTTCTCCTGTAGCAATTTTAACCAAGACATCAGCGCAATGATTCTTCTCCCTGGGTACCTGTTCTATCCTTACACCCCTAAATTTCTTCATAGCTTCCTGGACTTTAGCTAGATAGGCCACCATGTTGTCACCTTTGGCTTGGTACAAACCTGTCACTTGATTGACCACTAGTTAGGAGTCACTCTTGACCAGAAGGTACTCAGCTTCCAGGGTTCATGCTACTTTCATTGCTGCTAAAAGGGCTTCATACTCTGCTTAGTTATTAGTAGCCCTGAACTCAAACCTAAAGCAATGGCTGCACTCAGCTCCAGCGGGGTCGATTAAAACGATCCCGGCTCCGCATCCCGACTAGTTCGAAGCCCCATCGGTGTAAAGAACCGAAACCCTGCTGTCTTCAGGCTATTCCGGGTTGGTTCGATCCGGATTTGGGTCTGTTGAGTTGCCCGGGTTCGGAGTCGGACTAAACTCCACTATGAAATCTGCCAAAGATTGGGCTTTTATCGTGGTTCTTGCTTTGTATTTGATGTCGAACTGCGTGAGCTCTAGGGCCCACAGGACCAATCTGCCCGACACATCTGGCCTCTGGAGAAATTTGTCTCAATGGTTGGTCTGTGACAACCGCGATGGCATGAGCTTGGAAATAAGGCAGGAGCTTTCTGGATGCGGTCACCAATGCGTAGGTGAGCTTCTCTAGCATAATGTAGTTCTTCTTATACTTAGTAAAAGCCCGGCTCACGTAGTAGATTGGTCTCTGCACCCTGTCATTGCAATCTTTTACCAAAACTCCACTCGTAGCAATATCAGAGACAGCGAGGTAGAGTAGGAGCTCTTCACCCGGGGTCGGTTTGATTAGTAATGGCGGGCTTGACAAGTATTTCTTCAAAGCTTGAAAAGCCTGCTCGCTCTGCTCATCCCACTTCATCTTTTTCCCCTGCTTGATGACTTTGAAAAATGAGAGACATTTATCTGTGGAGCGGGATATGAAGCGGTTCAGGGCTGCTATTCATCTGGTTAATCCTTAAGCTTGCTTGAGAGTTGTATGAGACTCGAGATCTAGAATGGCTTTGATCTTTTCAGGATTAGCCTCAATTCCCCTTTCATGTACCATGAATCCCAGGAATTTTCATGCTGCTACTCCGAATGCACACTTAGCTGGGTTCAGCCTCATCTGGTTCTGCCGTATTATCTAGAAGGTCTGGCGCAAGTCCCCTGTATGTTGTCCAGCTTCTGGAGATTTCGTGATCATGTTATCTATGTAAACCTCCATGGATTTTCCTATCTGCTCCTTGAACAGTTTGTTCACCATACGCTGGTAGGTGGCACCTGCATTTTTGAGACCGAATGGCATTACCTTATAACAATAGAGGCCTTGTCCGGTGATGAAGCTGGTCTTGTCCATGTCAGAGGGATGCATCATGATCTGTTTGTATCCCGAGAAAGCATCCATGAAGCTTAGGAGCTTGTTTCCTGCAGTGGAGTCAATGAGCTGGTCTATCTTAGGCAGAGGAAAACTATCCTTGGGACAAGTCCGGTTGAGGTCGGTGTAATCCACGCACATTCGCCACTTCCCGTTAGACTTGTTTACCATAACCACATTGGCTATTCACATAGGCTTGTTATCTCTTCTCTGAGAAGTAAGACTTGTGTAGCTTCCGGGATTAGGTTGCGTAAACCACA
Source organism: Acer campestre (assembly GCA_954870605.1). NCBI lineage: Eukaryota > Viridiplantae > Streptophyta > Magnoliopsida > Sapindales > Sapindaceae > Acer > Acer campestre. The sequence continues at coordinate 30,476,498 of OX940802.1, read as the reverse complement.
AGCAATTGGACTAGGTTCACTCATACTGGGATTAGGTAGGTGTGTAATTACTTCCGGGATTAGGTTGTAATTTTTCTCACATTTAGTGGATTCGAGATTCGAGTGTGGCTCACTTAATAGCCCGTGGTTTTTCCCGTGAGGGTTTCCACGTAAATATCAAGTGTCATTTCATTTCCGCACTATATTACACTTGCTATATTTGTATTGACTATTAGGGGTATTTTCGTAATCTTGTCTATTAATGAAAATTGGGTAAAATCAGATAAAATCTATTCACCCCCTCTCTAGATTAATATTGAACACACCGTAATTTGTTTCACTTAAAATATTAGGGGTCGTTTGTTTTTTTGTCTGGAGACTGAATAGTCCTGAATTTTACTGAAGACTGAAAGTTCACAAATAAACACGGTGTGTATACAAATAGATTTTAACTAATTTTCACCCAATTTTCGTTTAAGGTCAATATTCCGAAAATACCCCAAACTAGTCAATACAATAACAAGTGTAATATGGTGTGGAATTATAAAATGACACTTGATATTTACGTGGAAACCCTCACGGGAAAAACCACGGGCTGTTATAGTGCGCCACACTCGAACCTCGAATCCACTAAATGTGTTAAACGATTACAACCTACTCCCGGTATATATTCACACACCTACCTAATCCCGGTATGAGTGAACCTAGTCCAATTGCTTGTATGACCACCTAATCCCGGTGTCTGACCTAATCCCGGTCTATCAGAACAAGACTTCAATTGCTTGCAATCTAAGCAACCTACTCCCGGAAGCTACACGCAAGACTTACTTCTCAATGAAGAGATTACAACCTATGTGAATATATAATGATATTCAATGAGCAAATAAAGCTAGGTAACCTTAGATGCTTATCTAGGATGATTAGATAACAATAAATGCAATCCTAGATGTCAATAGCTAAATGACATGTCATAAAGCTTAGCAAATCATAGATTAAATAACCTAGATGTTGCTATCAAAATACAACACTCAATCATGTCAACACAACAATCTCTATTTTGTATCTAGAATATATTCTAAGAGCATCCAAATAATATAAGAGATTTCTTTGATAAATAAAACACTAAACTTAGATGAGATTAGTGAAGAACATACCAAAGGATGTGTGTTGAAATAAGCAAACTAACTATGCTAGAAAATGCTTATATGATCTTTGATGCACATGTATATGGTTTTGAGTGTATAAAAATGAGTTCTTGATTTGATTTTCTCTCAAATATCTCTCTTTCAAGTTTAGGGTTCTTTTGAGTCAGAGAACTAAGTTAGAGATATGAGAAAGTATGATATTTATAGGCATCAAGAACAGGGAAAGTGAAAAGACCAAATTGCCCTTGAAATCACCGATCGGCGGTTTCATTCTGGGGTCGTGGCCGCAGAATGTAACCGCCGAATTGAACCCGAGAAGCAAGGGATCATTCGGCGGTCAATCGAAACCGCCGATCAAAACCCAAAAAGAAATCAACCTAAAATATTTAATTCGGCAGTTTCAATTCGGTGGTCAGGCTGCCGATTAAACTGCCGACAAAACCCGAGAATAATAAATGCATCAGGTCTATTCAACGGTTTCGATTCCACGGCCTGACCGCCGATAGTAACCGCAGATTCAGTCCAGAGCTTTCTGGAATCAAACGGCGGTTTCATTCGGCGGTCGTGGCCGCCCATCAAACCGCCGTTTCACCACTGAAGGTGAAACCAAGGGAGAAGCCAAGGGCATTCTCCGAAGGCGATCTTCGCATAAAACCAAGCACATTATCGTGCAAGCGCGACGTTTCCGAACATATTCGGGAAACGAATTACATGACACAAAACACACAACAAGATATGACAAACAATGTGCTAGTGTGAAGAGTGACATTTGAAGAGAATGCACACTAAAGTAAAGCATACATATGCAAACATTACAAGTGAGTGTGTGCAACTAAATCTCTTCAATAAGAAAGTAAGCACAAGATATACCTTTGAGTGCTTGTCCACCTTGAGGTCTTGAGAAGGATCATTGAGCATGAACACCTATCACTTAAGCTACCCTTTACAAACAACCCCAATATGTGGTTTGCACACGAAATAAGCCAATCAAAAACCGGGAATCCTTACAAAGACTAAATAGTAACTGAAACCTGAATCTGAATGACATGTTTGTTTGATTTTTTCCTTACATCTGAATGTACTGTCAATATGTTTTTTCTAAAAAATAAAATTGTCTGAAAATAAGTAATTTTACATCTATATCCATGTTAAACAATTATACATATAATATAGAATAAAAACAATTCAAAAATAATAATTATATATGAACACATATGATCATGATCTACTTCTTCGATTACAAACAAACTTTATTTTTACTAAGATAAAAAAAGGTTTTTTTTTTTTTAAAAAAAAAAAGGGGCAGCAGGAAAACTCACACAATACACTCTAAAAAAATAATATATAAATACATCTCTCTAATATCATAATAAATTATTGATATTAAACACCAATATGAGAGGTGATTAGTGTTCTTTTTTATTTTAAAAACTATTTAAAATAAGCAATATATTAAAATAAAGATTTCAATACAATATATAATTATGATAAAATTGGATATATGTTATATATGGAGGATAGTATCGGAAGAAAAGATTTTAGACTGCATTTAATGCAATTAAGTGATTTACAATTAAGTGAAAAGTCAGAATTTTTTACTTTTTATTTTAAGTTGTTTTTTGGTATTTTAAAGTTGTTTGACCACTTCAAAAAAACAAACAAAACAACTTAATAATTATGATTCAGACCCATTAAGTTTTAAGTGGAAAAAACAAACAACCCCTTAGTCTCGACGTCAGATTAAAAAAAAAAATAATAATAAAAAAATTAAAAAAAAAAAGATCAAACAAATTGGGTATCCACATTAGGCTTGAAGCCTGGCCCTAGTAAGTGGGATACTCACAGAGGTACATTTAGAGGCCCCAAGTATATGGGTACATCAAACAAATTACAACTTTAACAAGCCGCTAGCAAAACAAAAGTGCTCGATCCATTAGCTTTGGTTGGGACTAGGGTTTAACAAAATGGTACTCGGGTTAAAAGTGTATCATCCAAGGTCAAGCTAAAACCTAAAGGTTGAACAGAATTATTGGTTAATGCTAGAAAACCGTGTTATATACTAATGTAAGGGCATCTCTAATACAAATATGTATTTGGATATTTGCATTGGAGGAAACTGATTCCCATATAGGATAAATAATTAAAAAATTAGAAAAACTCTCTCCAATGCAATTATCGATCTTCAATATGGAGATAATATGGCAAACAAAAAGTTAGAGAGTATGGAGTTGAGTTTCTAATTCTAGAAAATCTTCTAGAAATGCTGACTTGGATTTCTAACTCTTACCACTAATAATATTAGAGCTCATTTAATTATAAAATAAAAGTAGAGAGAGTGAAATAATTGTTTTATTATGATTGGTTATAAAATAGATGCATATTTGATTTTAAATAATTGTATTGGAGATGTAAATATGTATTTCTCTAAAAAAAAATTTCAAAAATGGGTCCATAATGAATAGAAATGCCGATGTGGCACTATTTAGAAACTCAAAAATCTATTTTTGCATTAGAGATGCTCTGAGACCACATGTTACCGGGGTACGAGTCACGCATAAACAATATGATCCAAAGTTATACTCAAGAATCAAGATAATTAACACTTGAGTATGAACTAATCAAGATGTTTATTCCCTTCTAAATAGGTGAGTCATCCTCATAAATAAAGTACATTTCTAGGCACTTATAACTCGTTATATCTATATTGACCCAAACGTTGGAATATAAACGCAAACCACAGTCAACGTTATTAACCTCTTTTCTTTCTTTCCTTTATGGATGAGAAGTTGAGAACTCATACAAAGACTCCACTCGGGCCACCATAAGTCCCGACGAACCCATGCCCGTTCACACATCTCCAGTTTAATTAACCACTATTTGTCAAAACGCTTTTTATTATTAGTCAAACTCATTTCTACACGTACGTACGTGGAAGCACCGATGGTTTGAATTATTTGGGCTCATTAAATTTCCTTGTCAAAATTCACCTATGTCAAATTTATGGATATTTCATCAATTTGTCATTTCCTATCATTTGCCTTATGATTCTCTATTGCAATTATACAGATTTTACATGGCAATTGAATCACAAAATACTCAAAACAATCAAATTTGGCGGCGTAAGGAGATTAATTAGAAAAATCGTATACAGTAGTACCATGCTTTGAAGCTTTCAGAATTTAAATAGCTATTTTTTATTTTTTTCAGGTGACAATAGATAATTATTATTTTTCAAAAAAAAAAAGAAGCACAAAAGTAGAGTTTCTAGTAATGTAACAAAAACCTGGACGAAGAATATTTTGGTTGTCTCTATAAGCTGAATTTGTCTCTTCATGACGAGAAATTTTTTATTTTTATACTAAAGAACTAAAATGTTCGCAAAAGATTATAATTTGGTAATATTAATCTCCCTGATCGAGCTATGGTAAGTGAAGACTGAGGATATTTTCGGGGAATACAAAGGAAATTATTTGGAAGGATTTACCAAACCTTTGGGTCTTTGTCACTCTCTTTTTTTTTTCACTGAAATCATGGCTGTGATCTTTGCTATTGGAGCCATTGTTGGGAACTTTATATGCTTCATAGTCTATTGAGAGAATTTTTTATTTTTTTTTAACCAAATGAAATTCATTAAATTCAATTCTAACCGAAAAGTGGTAAAATTTCGTTTTTGATCAACCTTGTAGTAAAAGGACTATGTTGCCCTTAATGATCGAATTACATGTCATATATATTACATGATGAACTGAAAACATATTACATGACAAACTATCATGTAATGTTCATCATAAACCCAGAAATTTAAGAAATAATGATGAACTTTGAAATATTACATGGCTGACTATCAAGCAATGTTCATCAGAAACCCAAAATTTTTAAAAACTTTAAAATTGATTTTGAAAACCATGACATAATCTAAAATAGTATCAAAACCTATGAAATATACACCAATACAAACAATTGTTTGCTATTTAAATCATTAAAAACTCACCTAATGGTGACTAGAAGGAAGAAAAGGGGATTTTGGAGAGATAAAGTGAAGAACTAAGAGTGAAGGAAGAAAAAGAAGAAGAAGAAAAACTTTAGGGGCATTTTCGTCACTTTTAGGTTAGTTTTGAATAGTTTTTGGAAGTTTTGGTTAAATATGGTTTTATTTTGAAAACAATGTTATAAGTGAATTTTGATTTCAGAAATAGGTTAGATTTGTCTATTTCGTCTATTAGTACTTTTTTTTTTCACAAAAAAAAAATAATAAATAAAAACTTGCCTCAACTCTTTTTTACTTTTATTTTTAATTTTATCCACATTTACCTAGTATATATTGACCTTCGATAACATTGTATTCTTAAAACAGTAAACACATTACTGTAGTATTTATATACACATATGAGAGACATCTCATTTAAGGTTTGTAAGTTTGTTGTTATGGTCAGCAACATCAAATATTCTTTAAATTCAACTTTCCATTCTTTTTTCTTTTTATTAAAGAGTAACCATAAAATCCAATGGTTAATATAATTGGGTCTATCTAGTATATATAATCCCCTTTTTAATTGATTTGATCAATTTATCTGCTTCAGCTGTTGAGAGATTTTTACAACGAGCTCTACCTTACTATATACCAAAAAAATTAAATAACTAGACCCTTTATTTCATTATGGAGAGGAGATCAATCAAATGAGAATACATGACCTCAGCTTATTCGAGTTATATTTAATGTTGTATAATATGAAATAATTCTTTAATCAGATCGGACCTCATTTTTTTGGTTCTGATTTGATTATCTCATGTGATAATCAGTGCTAATTAAATCAAGTTGGATCTGATTTCTAAATAATATAACAAGCTAGTTGGGAAACTTAGCCTTGTAATCTGTCCACAACTGGTTGACATTCTTCCCCAGCAAATCAACAAAGTACCTATCATTATATCCATCTTTCATCTTCTTGTTCAGCTCTGCTACGAATCCATTTCTCAAACTGTTACAATAATCCAGAAACCTTGCTGTCACGTCGTACCCTTGATCCCACCTGTTCCCTTGCCCTGCCTTCACCCAGTGACTTGGCGCATAGTTCGCCTTCAACCTCACATAATCTGCGATCCCTTCGATCAATCCTCCAGGAGCCTGGCCATTGCCGTTCCATTGCCATATGTGAGTCATTTCATGGTAAAGCACCCCGGTGATTTCTCTTTTCACGTCACCGGAATAGCCTCCTATGTAGTTCGCGCTGACATGGATTTCACCGTTGATGGCGTAGGCTACTCCGTCCATGTTGTCGATGAATAGGCTGACTTTCTGCGTGTTTTTCCGGTCAGCTGCATTGGTTTGCCTGAAGATCCTCCAGATGAAGTCGGTGGCGGAGGATAGAGTTTGCTTGCTGTAGGCTTCGCCAATTTCATTGTTAAAGCGAGCGCCGCCAGCAGTGTTTCTGGCGTTGTTGGTGACTACGTAGTCGACTGCATGGCTGCTTTGCAGCAGCGATGCTGAGGTTAATAGTAAAGAGAGGTATAGCATGTAGTAAGCCATGAGAATGAAGAAGCGCTTTTGATTTTTGTGAATTGAAGTTTTTGTATGAGAAAATTATGTTGCTGCGCTATGGTTTATATAGAGTTATAATTTGGAAATATGTGAACAGAAAATTGAAGCTTAATAAATTATGGTCAAGAGTGTTAGGCTTAATTAGGCAATGACGTATCAAATACTGCATATCAAAATGTAAATCTTCATTAAAATTTAAAATGTTCAACTTTTTGGAAATAATTAAGTTTTTTATTATTTGAATTGTCACTTTCTTCCTTCAATTCTATTTTGTGTAATTGTGTTGTACGTTGCTTCACTATTGTTTATATAGAGTTGGAATTTGGAAATATGTGAGTAGAAAATTGAAACTTAATAAATTATGGTCAAGAGTGTTAGGCTTAATTACCCAATGACGTATCAAATACTGCACAGCGAAATGTAAATCTTCATTAAAATTTAAAATGTTCAACTTTTTGGAGATAATTAAGTTTTTTATTATATGAATTGTCACTTTCTGCCTTCTATCCTATTTTATGTAACTGTGCTGCGCTATGGTTTATATAGAGTTGGAATTTGGAAATATGTGAACAGAAAATTGAAGCTTAACAAATTATGGTCAAGAGTGTTAGGCTTAATTACCCAATGATGTATCAAATACTGCATATCAAAATCTAAATCTTCATAAAAATTTAAAATGTTCAACATTTTGGAGATAATTAAGTTTTTTATTATTTGAATTGTCACTTTCTGCCTTCAATCCTATTTTGTGTAACTGTGTTGTAAGTTGCTGTGCTATGGTTTATATAGAGTTGGAATTTGGAAATATGTAAACAGAAAATTGAAGCTTAATAAATTATGGTCAAGAGTGTTAGGCTTAATTAGCCAATGACGTATCAAATACTGCATATAAAAATTTAAATCTTCTGCTCGTGGGTTTTGTTTTGTGTTTTGTTTTATGGATTGTTTGTAATCCCACTCTTGTGTGGGCGTTTTTCTCCCGTTGTGGGACTCTGATCTGGGCTTGTGCTCGATTAGTTTGATCTGTGGAGTCCCAGTTTGGTTGTAACCTTGCCCTGGATCTGGTTTTTCCGGATTTTCAGGTGCCCTTCCATCAAAAAAAAAAAAAAAAAAAAAATGTTCAACTTTTTGGAGATTAATTAAGTTTTGGGGGATTATCACTAAAGTCCCTACTTTTTCATGAATTGTTACATTTTTAAACATCTTTATCAGATTAGTTACTTAAGTCCCTTGTTTTTTCAAAATACATCACTTTAGTCAATTTGACCAAACAACTAACGGTCAACTATAACAGAATATGTAAAAAAACAATTTTACCCTTTATTGCTATTTTTTTTTTTTTTTTTTGAAAGAAATCTTTATTGCTATTTAATCAAGATAAAATGTCATTTTTGCCCTTCAACTTTTTTAGTTTTTACGTGTTTTAACATTTTACATATAAATGGACTGTCCAAAATGTCCTTATTATAAAATGTCATTTACCAAATGTATCCTCAATCATATGTTTTATTACAAAAAAAAAAAAAAAAAAAAAAAAAAAAAAAAAAAAAAACACCACGGCTTAAATGTCTGTTGCTCAATTGTATTAAATTTGGGTATAAAATGGGTTGTCAAATGCATTCTTTTCAACTTTTATTTTCACTTTTCTTTCTTATATCAAGTGCAAAATCTAGTCGGCACTATGGCGGAAAGTAAAGATGATCCAAACTTGTGGCATAAGAGGTTTGGGCACATGGGTAGTTAGGGGCTAAAGTGTCTGTATTCGAAAGGTAAGTTGCCAAATTTTAAGAGTGTTGAGGTTGATTTATGTGAGAGTTGCGTGTTAGGAAAACAGAAGCGAATGAGTTTCAAGAAGACCAAAAGGGTACAAGTAAAGGAGAAGCTGAAACTAGTACACACCGATGTTTGGGGTCCAACTTCAGTCTCGTCAACCAAAGGTAAACAGTTGTTAACTACCAAAAAAGGTAGGGATCTAAAAAGGAATTTTTCTCCCTTACCAAGACTGCTGGGAGTAAAAGGATGCTACAGGAAACATCAGGCAACCTCATGTAGAAGCCGAGACCGATACACCTACGACAAGCCATGTGTGAACTAGAACCAGAATCGGAGATATCCTGATTCCCCGGTACCAAGAAACGTTGTAACTAAGGTCCAGAAAGCTGTGATACCATATCGTCCCGACTCCTTCATACCAAAAGCGCTGGTACCACGATCCATGATACGCGGTGTCCCTGTACTATGGTTCCTCCTTGAATCAACTTACCAAGTATTCACCATCCACTCGGTATGAAGAATGATATCCACAAAGGACCAGTACACAAAGGGGCCGGATCAAGAGCAAGACCACGCCATGAGACGATCAACATATAGTAACATCCAGCAAAAGGAAAGAGTGTTGGCTTTTTTCCACCATCCGTAATGACATTTAAAACGGGGATAGTCAACTTCATCAAATCCTACCAAAATGGAAACAACTCACTTAATTTCGTATAAACATAGCTACTATCAACACTCAATCAGTGTCCCTTTGATTGCTAAATTGATTTACTAAATTAATGAAATGGATAGCAAGAGCTGAGACCTATAAGAACTACAGAACTCTTTGGAGAAAGAGGAGAATAACCAGACAAAAAGAGATTCCCACTTATCAATGATCATGAGTTCGCCATCGCCTACTGTGTCTGAAACACCTTACCCAAGTTCTCCTTTACATCACTATTGTATCATTCAGTTATATTTCGTTCTTAGTTTATCAATAAAAGAGTGAATCATTATTGTTAACCGCCTAAAAAGGCAAGGTCCAAAGAAGAATTTTTCATCCTTGCAAAGACCACATAAAGTAGAGGGATAATATAGGGAGCATCCAGCTACCTTTGGAAGAAACCAGAATCGGTATACCCATGCACGCCATTTATGAATCATGATCGGGATCGGGGTCACCTAGATCCCTAGGTACCAGGAAACTTTGAAGTCGAGGTCCAGAGGATCCTGTTACCACACCATCCCGGTTCCCTAATACCTAAAGAGTACTAGTACCGTGGTCCAACAATGCATAATACCCCGGTATCATGATTCCCTTTTAGAACCAGTCTACCAGGCAGTAGGGATCATGGTAACAAAGGAGTTTTTAATACGTCAAAAGAGAAGGCTATCAATAAAGAAATGACCGATATACTAAGGGATTAAAGCCACGTTACAAAAAGAGCAGCAAGCAATAACATCTGAACACAAGGAAAGTTGCCACTTGTAAACTCCATTTAAAATGGGATTAGTAAAGTCTGTCAATATCGCCAAAAAGGAAAACAAATCACTTGATTTTAGGATTATTCCCGCACCTAAAACGAAGCCACCATCAACGTCCCTTTGATTGCTAAATTGATTGACTGAATTAACGGAGTGGACAACATGAAAAAAGACCTATAAATGTTACAAGACCCTCGAAGGAGAGGGGATCGGATTTTTTCATTTATCAACTAGCACGAGTACACCATCGTCTATTTTGTCATAACAATATACCGAAACCTCATTGTATCAATTAAACTATGTATTATCTATCAATAAAAACTACTATTCTTATATCTTGATAATACGTGTATTGTGTTAATTGGAATTTCACCCCTATGATATTTTCCCGTCAACACTCTTTGGCACCATTTGTGGGAATCATCCTCCCATCCATTTTTAAAGTGATTGCCTAGCTCTACCCAGGAAGCATGAAGATGAAGCTCTAATCCTTTCAAGGGCAGCCCGACCTTTCGGGATCCCAATCACTCGCCTCTACCCAAAGAGTCCAAAGGCAGGGAAAGGGATCGAGGAATCAAAACCTGTCACCGGTCCCTCTATTGGGGTTTTTGCCTTAAAGCTTGTAGTTTGTAAATGTTAATTGAACAAAAAATAAAAGAAGTACTTTATTCATTCAAATTGTCTCATACATTTATTTATATCATGTGTACTTAACATCCAAGATTGCCGGATGTAATCTCTAACTGAGTATATGAGTCTAACTGAGTATATGAGTGTCATATATAGAGGTATTCAGTTTGAAATGAGCAATCTAAAGAGAGTATAGATATCAAATAGAGTTGGGTACTTTATTTGTGGCTAATCTATAGCTGCGGTCCATTCCGTAATATACGATAGTCTTAACCTAGACTATTCATATGTTGATATGAGAATGGAGGCACCTTATATGATGTGATCATATAGGATTGGGTCATGATCTATATAAATCTCTCACCAAGATCCGTTACAAGATGAGATTCATATATATTAACAAATAATGGCTATATATGGGTGATCTTAATCCTGAGTTTCTTATCGACTCATTTAGGTTAGATCGTGGTTTTTGATATATCATGGGTGAGATCGGAGTTGCATTCCCGGTCAATAGCTCCGTATGTTGGAATCGCGGTTTGGCTTGTGGCTAGAAAGGTTTGCACACAATAGTGGAATCCACTCCCTTTTGTGAGAAGTAGATAGTAGTTCCTTTAAGGGTTGATTTGGGGCTTGAACAATATGAGCGCTCTCCTAATTCCGTAAGGAATGTAGGATTTATTGTTCATTAGAGAATCAATGGTACTTAATGGAAAGATATAATTAGAGGGGTATAACGGACATTATGACCCAGCTCTAATTATGAACTACTTGTAGAGGATCATACCATATGTAATAGCTATATCGATGGACACCAAAAGTTATTGGTTTGTGTAAAAATGTTTACAGTTGAGAGAGTGCAACTTCGGGTTTTTAGTGGAATAACACCGAAGTTAATAATCATGAAATATTAATTAAATAGTTTAATTAATTATTTCTAAGGATTATTGGAGCTCAAAATACTGTGGGTCCATTAGGTCTCCTTGTTAGCCCGATCGATTTAGGTAACAAGGGTCACGGTTAATTAATTGGATTGTTCAATTAATTGTGTTACGAAAGTGACACGTATCAATTTGGGAATTAATTGAATAATGAGATTATTTAATTAATGAATTTAATGATTATAACAATTAAATAATAAGATTATTTAATTATGTAATTAATTATTGATGGAGGTTGTTAGTTGATATTTATATTTGAAAAATGGGATAATATGATTATCTTATTTTTAATTAATTAAATATTAATTTTGAATTTAAATAGTTTAAATTCAAATTAGATGATATTTGTTAATAAAATAAAATATAGATTTTATTTTAAATTAAAAAAAATATCATCTGTTTTTTTTTTTTTTTTGGTAAAGAAGAAGAGGGCTAACGCCCAGAAACAAACACAAAGAAAAAGAAACTAGAGGCTAGAACAAGATCTAGCAAAAGCGACCCCATTGAAGTCATCTCTCAGGCTATCAGTAACGATAGGAGGAGGAGAGTTAAAAATGGTAGAACCCAGATCAAGAGAATGCCCAAGAGAGGCCATCATATCCGCCACTCTATTGCTTTCCCTGAAAACATGATGAATGTAGCAGCTCCAGTCCTTAGCCATGAACGATTTACAAGCCTGAATAATGTTGAGCAGAGGATGACAATTCGGGACACTATTATTGAGAAGATCCACCGTCAACTTCGAATCAGATTCAATCATCACCTTCCTAAACCCCTGCTGCCAAACCAACTTCAAACCCTCCAGAACACCCCACAGCTCAGCTTCAAGGATAGAACCAGTGCCTATCTTCAGGGCAAAACCAATCAACCAAACCCTCATATGGTCTCTAACCACACCACCACCAGCAATGGAATTCGTCTCAGGGATCATACTTCCATCAACATTGAGTTTCACCCAGTTAAATGCAGGAGAACACCAAGAAATCAAACAATTTTTCAGAGCAGCAGTACTCTCAACAGCAGCACTAGCCTTCAGCCAGTCATCCACATACTTCCAAATAAACTGATTAGGACTGGTAGGAAGCTTAAAATCAAGATTAAAAACATTCTCACATCTCCACTTCCAAAGAAACCAGAGAATCACACTAAAAATAAGATAATTTGGATATCTTTTTATCACCAGATTACTGCACTTGAGGTTGCTGAACATCCACTCATCCCAATCAGTCAGATACACATCAGTCCTAGTAAGACCTTCGCTGAAACTTTCCCAAACGCTGACAGAATCAACACAACCTCTAAAAACATGATTAATATCCTCGTCGCTCACATTGCATCTAGAACAACTGGCATCAGACGTAATTCCCCTAGTAGCCATATGACAATTAGTCAGAATCTTCCCATGGAGGAGGGTCCAAAGGAAATAAAGAACTTTGGGAGGAAGTTTGAGCTTCCAAATAAAGTTCCATTTCCAGTTCACAAACTCAGGCACACGAAAATGCACATCATACGCAGACTTCATTGAGAAGTCACCATTCATAGAATAACCCCATATAACTGAGTCCAGGTTATTACCACTACTGTCAATATAAATACTGAGAATCCTAGAAATCACAGGCCAAGGGAGAACACCATTCAGTTTCTGAATATCCCACTTGTTGTCAACCAAATAATCACACACCTTTTCTTGAGACCTGTCAAACGAGAGAGGGGAAGAGATGTATATATGCAGCTTATCAAGAGAAGGCACCCAAACATCATACCAGAAATTAATGCTTCTCCCATTACCCACTCTCCATTTCAGACCATCCTGCAGAATACTAGCTCCTAGGAGGATACCTCTCCAAGTACTAGAGCAATTTTTGGGACTCAGGTTATCTAAATCACGCAAGTTCCCATCTTTCAGATATTTATGCCTGAGAATCTTCCCCCATAATCCCGAATCACAAAGACTCAAACGCCAACCAACTTTCGCGAGCAAAGCTTTATTCATCTGCTTCGTTTTTTTGATACCAAGACCACCCAAACTTTTCGGCAGGCACACTGTGTCCCACCCAACAAGATGAACTCTCTTTTTATCAACCGAACTACCCCGCAAGAAATCCCTATTAATCCTATCAAGATGTTTAGAAATTTCAGAAGGAATTTTGATGGATTGCATAGCATACACAGGTATAGCAGACGAAACAGCCTTGATGAGGGTACATCTACCAGCAAAAGAGAGGGTGGCGCTCTTCCACGTAGCCAGTCTCTTCTAAGTCTTAACCAAAATCTCCGTATACGTATCACTCGTAATACGACCATGGATAAACGGCACACCCAAATAAGAACCAAGATTCTTAGTGACAGGAGAGCCACATAAATCAGCTAAACTTTTAGCACAACCATCACCAATTTTACCAAAGCAATAAACACGGGATTTAGGGAAACTAACTTGTTGGCCCGACATGTCACAGAACATATCAATACAGTTTCTCATAATACTAGCTTGCCTGTGAGTAGCCTTTCCAAACAGAATAAGATCGTCAGCGAAGAAAAGGTGGGAGATTGCTGGAGCCCCTCTGGAAATCTTCACCGGACTCCAGGAATTCTCATTGAGTTTTTGTTGAATGATGTGAGCCAACTTTTCCATACAAAGAACGAAAATATAGGGAGACAGTGGATCACCTTGACGAATCCCACACTTGGGCGTGAAGCTTTCAGTCAATTCACCATTCACCACCACTTTGTAGCTCACCTCAATAATACAACTCATCATCAAATCATTCAATTTCCCATTAATACCGACTTCCACCAAAACATGTTTAATAAACCCCTATTGCAGTTTATCATAAGCCTTCGCGAGATCAATTTTCCAGGCAATGTACCCCATCTTACCCTTCATAGTCTTGAACTTGTGGAAGACCTCTTGAGCAATGATGATATTATCCTGAATTTGCCTTCCAGGCACAAAAGCAACCTGATTAGGACTGACAAGACCAGGCAACAACAACCTGAGTCTCTGCACCAGAACTTTGCTTAAAACCTTGTAAGACGTATTACACAGGTTAATAGGCCTAAACTGCATCATACTGGTGGGATTGGGAACTTTCGGAATCAGGGAGATAAGAGTTTTATTTAGCTCTTTAGGCACACTACTTGTATTGAAGCAAGAAGACACCATCTGACACAAATCATCTTTGCAATTGTTCCAAAAGTTTTGGAAAAAAAGAGCTGGGAACCCATCTGGACCAGGAGCTTTGGTCCCTCCAATATTGAACAAGCTTGTCTTAACCTCATTATCATACACAGGAGAAGACAGAACATATCCCCAATATCATCTGTTTTATTAATTAAAAGTATATATATATAAGATATATATATATATATATTAATGAGTAATGCATATCAACAGAGAAACACAACATAAGAAGAAACAAAAACAGGGAAAGTAGACAGCCAACAAAGTGAAAGAAAAATAAAAGAAATATTTTTTGTTTGATAAAAATGGTGGCCAAACTCTACTAACACAAACAACAAGAGTATTTTTTTTTTTTTTTTTTGTATTCTTCTTCTACCTTCATTCTTGTTACTAAGTACCGTGACGCGCCCACACGCCATTACCAGTCCTGGGAGATAGCAAGGAAGATCCTATTGGTTCAAATCAGGAGGAGATCGAATTAAAGAGAAGGAGCCTACACCGTTGGTATGAAATCGTTTCACCTTCTTTATTGTTTTTGATTATTACTGTACAATTAGGTTTACATGATGATTGCATAAAAAAAAAAAAATTAAACCCTTCCGCTGTGCAATCTGTAACCCTAGGTTCCAACACCCTCCACCAAACACACACTATTTGCCCCTGGCCCCAGGAAACCAATTGGGACACCATGGAATAGCAGGCCGCTGCTTTTATAGAAAATATTCGCCTCCGGATGATCGCTCAGGGAATACCCTTTGAAGTACCCAGGACCACAGGAGAGACTGGACCAGGTACCCGAGTACCAATCTTCAATAGACTTGGACCACCACTCCCAGTTCCAAACCACCCAGCGGATTTCAAACCCTGACAGGTAAAATCAACTGTTGATATCCCTCCTAGGAGGAACCGGCCAACATCAAGACCAAGAAGGAATCCCCAAGGAAACCATCCTTAGAGAGAGGGGCGTAAGGAGGTAACCATTGTGTCAGAAACCTTGGACAACACCTTGAAGACCAGATGGCCAAGATGGTAAAGGAGATCGAGGAGTTGAAAAAGGGAAAGCATCAGGGGACATGGAATGACCCCTTGAGAGAGATGAATGCACTGTTCTCAAGAAGGATTAGGGAGGCAGAGTTACCCCCCCCCCCCCCAAAAAAAATAAAAAAATAAATTAAAAATGCCAATCGATAAGTATTCCGAATCAGAAGACCCCCTAAGCCACTTAGAGAGCTTTGTACACCAAATGGAAATTCAGAATGCTACCTGGTCAGTAATGTGTAGGATGTTCCCCTCAACTATAACTGATTGTGCCAAGACTTGGTTCAGAAAATTACCTCCAGGTAATGTAGACTCTTTCACACATCTCACTAAGGATTTCTGTGCTCAGTTTCAGGGAATCAAGCCCCGTGCCAAGGACCTTATCCTGCTCTAATACGTGATCCAAGAACGTGGTAAAACGTTGAGGTCCTATGTTGAGAAATTCCACAAAGAGATGATCCAGATGAGGGTGTTCACCGAGAAGAAGACCCTGGCTAATTTTCGAAGAAACCTGTAGGCCGGCAGGCTATTCCGGTCAATTACAAAACACTCGCTTGAAACATACCAAGAAGCCTACGACAGGGCTTTGGATCAGTTGGAGATAGACGAGCAACTCCAAATCAAGGTTCAGCATGATGAAGCCCGATCTGCCAAACGCCCGAAGAAAGAGGTTCCAAAACCCGAACCAGTCAAGACGTTTCAAAATCAACCCCCAAATCGATCTACTTACCGGTCACCTTCTTTCCCCCTGCACCAGAAGCAGTACCCAATGAGAAGGACCCATCCTAGAACAACACCCGTACCAAGGGAAGTAGCACGAATAACAGGAAAGGAGGATGTATATAACCATTATACCCCTCTCAACGCATCTCGGGAGACCATATACCTCGTTATTCGAGACAAGGGTTTACTCAGGAAGCCCGGGCCAATGAAGATCCCGGTAGACAAGAGAAACCGTTACAAGTTCTGTGACTTCCATAAGGATGTGGGACATACATATCGGAATACTACAACCTCCGCAACCTAATTGAGGGATTGGTAAGGGATGGTCTTTTAGTTGAATTTTTGCAACAGGTATGGGATAACATCAAGAAAGGGAACGAGGTGTAGGGAGAAATTCAAGAAGTAGAAAAAAGAAGGAGGGATAAGGGAAATGGTCTAATACAGCAGATCCAGATCATTCACACCATTAGCGGAGGCCTTACACTGACCGGAACCTCCAATAACTCAAGAAAGAACCATACTAGAAAGATCCCTCGACTCACCATTGGTCACGATATACTCCGGGTCACTAGGGGATCCCAGGACCCCCCTCGTGCAACAAGATCATATTCATGGAAGAGGATGTCTACAACACGGTGCAGGCACATGATGACCCGATGGTGATCACAGTGCAAATAGTCAATTGTTAGGTTCACCGAGTTTTGATCGATACCGGGAGCAGTGTCGACATCTTGTTCAAAGGAGCACTCGAAAAGTTTAACCTAAAGAACTTCTTTTACAATAGTTGCACCACACCCTTATACGGGTTCACAGGTGACTCACTGATGCTAATTGGGTCAACGATCAAACGGTGATAATCGAAGAAACTCTTCTCCAACAAAACATAATGACAGACTTTGTTGTGGATCATACCCATCTACCTAAGAAGGGTCCTTCCTGTCAGGAATTAGGGGAGTGTTATCCATTTACCGCAATATGCTTAAATTTTCGATTGTCTTGAAAGCAAAGAAGAGTCAGATTCATACACTCAAGTTGTTTCTTGATTTCTCTACAAAATCAATCATTTTCTTATTATTAATTTTTCACTTAATAGAAGATGGTGATCAAGTCGTTGTTCAATGAGCCACATAGTAAAACCTCTAAAAAACCAAGTTAATCGAATCACGATGGACACTGAGAGCACCATCCCATTAAAGATTACGTTCAATGGACCGGCAAATCACTTCACCGATGCAATTCCAGTCGGTAATGGTCGCCTCGGAGCCATGGTATGGGGCGGCGTCGCATCGGAGACTCTCCAGCTCAACGGTATAATGACATACTGTTTACTGCATTTTCTCTAAAGAACAATCACAAAATTAGTGTCTTTACATAAATATGTATGATTAAGTGGTGAATTTGAATTTTCTGCAGAGGACACGCTCTGGACTGGGATTCCAGGCGATTATACTAGGCCAACTGCTCTAGAGGCGCTATCAGAAGTCAGAGGTCTGGTTGATAATGGCGAATATGCTGAAGCTACTGAGGCATCAGTCAAGTTGTTTGGAAATCCTGCACAAGTATGTTGTTCTCATTAGCTCTTATGTAGTTATGTATATCTAATTGAACATTACTTTGTTGTGATTGGTGATTGGTTTCAATTTGGGGTTTTTTTGTTGGTACTAGCTAGTTTAGTTGGAGGTCTCGAGTTCGAATCCCGCTCACACCAGGTGTGGAGGGGTTCTAGTTTATATTTGGATGTGGGGTGTGATTTGTGAATGACCCTTGTATAGTTGTAACCTGAAGTCACTTTAGGAGACTGCATTGAGTTAGTTAGGTGGTGTGTGGAATACCAAAGTGAAAATGCTCTTCAATGGTTATATATATTTGCGAATAGTTTTTGATTGCTATTATTAGTATTGTTAACGTTTTCTTGGATTATTTCATGACTGGTCTGTTTTTCATGGGAGAACTTCATTTGTGATGGTGATAGCTTAAAAGATTTTCAGGGGAAATGATTTTAGAACCAAATCTAGACGATTCTGTGTTTTTACTTATATGAAAAATACTGGCAATTGTCTGCAATATTCATCTTATTAAGGGATATAAAATATCTTGCATATTAGATGGTCTTGTTCCCATGTGATTTCTTATCAACATCTTTTAGTTTATGTTCTGGTTACGATGAACTGCTTAATATATCCGTAGTGTTCACTTTAGTGCATAGGCTACATTGTTATTGCTGAGGCTCATAGTCATAGACAATTCGATAATCCATAAGTTGCTGGCTCAACAACTTGCAGAGCATCGCTGGTTTGAATCTGGCATGTTAGATGTTCTTTCTCACTAAAGAATACAATGTTATTGTTGAGGCTGATAGATAATATGGTCTAGGTGATTAAGGGTCGATACAACTAACTAGTTTTCTGAACACAATGTTTTTGAATGTTTGGGAATGTAATGAGTTTATAATTGGATGTCACATGGTTATCACTGCTTCTTTATCCTCTCATGTTGATGAGAATGTTCCTTTTAGGCATATTAGGAATTCATTTAAACAGATTTCTGTGCTTTGATTCCTGAGGCTTGCTTTATGTGTGCAAGGGCTACTTGCATATATGGCCGAAGTATCTTTTATGACGGACACCTTGTGTCCGATAGGTATTTAGAGTTTCCTTGTTTTCTAATCCTTTTCTTTTGATGATGAAGGTTTACCAACTTCTTGGTGATATTAAACTAGAATTTGATGATTCCCATCGTGCATATGCTGAAGAAACATACCACAGAGAGCTAGACTTAAATACTGCAACAGCACGAGTAAATTATTCAGTGGGAGATGTGGAATTCACAAGAGAATGTTTTTCATCTAAACCTGACCAGGTGATTGTGACAAAGATTTCAGGAAGCAAATCTGGGTCTTTATCCTTCACAGTATCTTTGGAGAGCAAGTTAAATCATCATTCTTATGTAAATGGAAACAATCAGATTGTTATGGAAGGAAGTTGTCCCGGAAAAAGGATCCCACCAAATATGAGTGCAAATGATGAACCAAAGGGAATTCAGTTTTCTGCAATTCTTGATATACAGATTAGTGATTCTACGGGCAAGATACATGCTCTCGGGGACAAGAAGTTGAAGGTTGATAGTTCAGACTGGGCTGTCCTCTTTCTAGTGTCTTCATCTTCTTATGAGGGACCATTTACTAAGCCTTTGGATTCCAAAAAAGATCCTACTTCAGAATCTATGAATGCATTGAAATCAATTAAAAATCTATCATATTCTGATCTTTATGCTCGTCATTTAGATGACTATCAGAATCTCTTTCACCGTGTTTCACTGCAGCTCTCAACAAGCTCAGAGGGTCTTGCAAGAGACAAGTCTCTCGAGATGAGACCATTGTCCTCTATAACTGATGTACTTCCCAAAGGAAACAAAAATGATACAGTTTCAACTGCAGAGAGGGTGAAATCTTTCCAAATCGATGAAGATCCGTCCTTAGTGGAGCTTCTGTTCCAGTATGGTCGATATTTGCTTATATCTTGTTCACGACCAGGAACGCAAGTGGCCAACCTGCAGGGAATATGGAACAAGGATCTTGAACCCGAGTGGGAGTATGTTTTCATTCTCTTCTCTTTGTTTTTAAACCTCTACCAGATTTTTCTTTTTTAATCTTGATGTGTCTTGCTGCTGTTTCTTTTTTCATTTTCGTGCTAAACAAAAAACACTGTTTGTGAGGTAAAACATTCTTGTCATGGGGTAGAAAGGGACGATGGCACCTCTAATCTCACAGTGCAAATATTGGCTGGTCTCATAGAGCCAAGGCTTCTGCACTTCAATAGATCAGTGGTGTAAACTCAAATCCAAGCCTTGAGTAAGGATGAGTGCATTGTCCTTCCCTTCCTATTATCCCTTTTTTTTTTTCAGTTTACAGATTGTAAAGGAAATTAGCATTTCCAGAGCAACAGAAAAGAAATTGGGAGATAAATGTTAGTGCAGAATACCAGTAGTATAATATTTATTTTATTTCTACATTTTATGTTTTAGTTTCTATACATGTTATAGGTAATACGTTTGCTATTGGTGACAGCACATTGCAGATTTTAAAAAACATAGGAAACATTCTGGTTCTTGCTGTTATTTGCATCAAGATTTCATCTGTATATTACTGATCTCTCTATCTCTTTCTCCAGTTGCGCTCCCCACTTAAACATCAATCTTGAAATGAACTACTGGCCTTCATTACCTTGCAACCTTAGTGAGTGCCAGGAGCCTTTTTTTGATTTCCTTACTTCTCTATCAGTTAATGGAAGTAAAACCGCACAGGTAAGAACTGTTTTCCTTCAGGTCTATGTCGGGAGCCTTTGTTAGCCAACTTTTTCTCATACTCATAATTCGTTGTAGTTGCTCAACTCTTTGGGGGATTTCAAGTAAAGATTCCTCAAGTCAAGCCAATATTTGACAATTTACTGATGCTGCAGTCATCACTCTAAGTTGTAGGTGGAAATATAATTGGCCTAAGATGAAAAAGTTCAGGACACGCTTTGTTCCCATGTCAAAGTAGTTAGGTTAGGTTACCTCGTAGCAGTGGCTATCAAGTCGTTAAAGAAACTTATTTATGCTAGTATGCTACCCTGATAATAATACAGTGAATTGCATACTTCAATCAATGTAGTGTCTGAAAGCCTAAAATCAAAAAGATTTCTATATAGACCCTTTGTGCCTCTGTGATTCTTATTCTTGTTCAATGATTTATTTATATATTTATGTAAAAACAATTAGTGTAATTTATCTTGGGATGTTACAGGTGAACTATATTGCAAGTGGTTGGGTTGTACATCATAAATCTGATATATGGGCAAAATCATCAGCTGATGGAGCGGACGCTGTGTCGGCTTTGTGGCCAATGAGCGGAGCATGGCTTTGTACACATTTGTGGGAGCATTACAAGTATACATTGGACAAAGTGAGATTCCCATTTTTATTGGCGGTCCCTTTAGTTAGCCATAATTGTTGGCATCATTTATATCTTCCTGTAAAAGGAAGGTTGCAGATCCCTTCACAGCTCTTGAATGGAAAAAATAATTGAATGTAATCAGAAGCAATTATTAGACACTGTTGTGATCTGATGATGGCCTAGGGTAAGACCTATTCAATGTGCATGAGATTGCCATCGGCATAAGTTTATTCCCAAGTCCATACTTTAAATCTTTTGCTGATGTCCTGATTTAATATTTTTCTTTGTGTCAATAATTTATTGTTCTTCTCTTTTAAAGCTTCAGAGCATTTTGACAACTCTTAGGCATACTTTTTCCTTCTTTTGCTGCTGACATATGTGTTCCTTTTTTAATATTATCATCGTTTTCTTTTACAAAATGCATAGCTTATAGGATGATTATCATCAAGGAACTTAATAGTCTGTTAATTTTTAGTGATGATTCACAGTTTTAGTGAGTGCATTTTTATTGTGTGATGTTTTAAATGTCAACCAAAAGATATTAACTCCAAAATAAAAATTCACATTAACAAATGCATATTTTAGCTACCGTAAGAACCAATATTTCTGTTAACTGAGTATGTGGAGTTAGCTGCTTATAATCATGCTTCCAAGTGGAGGTGCTTCGTGGCTTTGTTGGAATGCAGTGAGATCATATATAATCAGTTCATGCAATGTCAAGGTGGGATTTTTGCAAATACGATGCGCAATAGACCTGCATGTTTTTAGATCTCAACCTGTGTCATTGACTCATTGCTTCCTGCTAAGTGAGATATAAAAGAGGAAACAAAGTAGTTGAGCTAGCTTCGTAAGTTAGGAGATGGTCATGAAAATTCAGCAGTCTCTTTAGAAATGAATATAATTATGGTTTGTGAATTATAGGCTTAGCAAATGCACTATTTTGGTCATCTCCATGTATTTTATGTTAAGATCTTGGTTAAATCCTTTCTAGATTTTTATCGTCTTTTTTTTTTTCTATGTGCCTGTTATTGCTTTAATGATGGAATCTATAAATTGCTGCCTTTACCTATGTTGAAATTGCCCTCTCAACGGTTGCTATTAAGATTCTGTGTATGAAAGGACTTTTATAATTGAAATTTCATCTTGGTATTAGATTTGTAGGATCTTTTTGATTTCACTCTTTCTCCTTAAAATGCATATTTTTCTTGCTGCAAAGTATCATCTATGTTTCATTAATAGTACTAGATAAAATTTTTATTGGGTAGGTGATTGACATTATTTTTTTGATTAAATAGGATTTCCTTAAAAATAAGGCTTATCCTTTATTGGAAGGATGTGCATTATTTCTGTTGGATTGGTTGATAGAAGGTCATGACGGGTATCTCGAAACCAACCCCTCAACTTCTCCTGAGCACAATTTTATTGCTCCAGATGGTAAGACTGCTTGTGTGAGCTACTCATCAACCATGGACATGGCAATTATCAGAGAAGTTTTCTCTGCAATTATTTCTGCCACTGAGGTAGTCTTCTGTCAGCAATGACATTGGTTTTCTATTTCCATAAATTCTCTACCATAATATCCTAATACATTTTGATAATAAGGTTTTGGGAAGAAATGAGGATCCTCTTATTGAAAAAGTGCGTAAGGCTAAGCCAAGGCTTCGTCCAACAAAAATTGCAGCAGATGGTTCGATAATGGAATGGGTATGAGAGTAGCTTGAAATTAAGATTTACAATGTGAAAATTGTCAAAATTTGTTATGACCTAAGAAATTCTGTATTTGGTAGGGCAGGTTCAAGAGTTTAAGGATCCTGAGGTGCATCATCGACATCTGTCTCATCTTTTTGGCCTGTTTCCAGGGCACTCAATAACGATTGAGGAAACTCCTGACCTTTGTAAAGCTGCAATGGAGACCCTTCATAAACGAGGTTCATCACCAAGCATATGCTTTTGGGGTTGAGTTAGGCTCAAGACCACTTTTACAGCTAAAACTAATAGGTAGATACTGTCATCTCTAATGTTGGATAATTTATAACAGGAGAGGAAGGTCCGGGATGGTCAACCACTTGGAAAACTGCATTGTGGGCACGTCTCCACAACAGTGAGCATGCATATCGGATGGTAAAGAAATTGATTAACTTGGTTGATCCGGATCATGAGAAAGCTTTTGAAGGTGGACTATACAGTAACTTATTCGCAGCTCACCCTCCTTTCCAGATTGATGCCAACTTCGGGTAAGCAGCACCAGCACCAGCACCGTGTATTGCATATTTTCTGTGATTTATTGATATAGAACCGTTCACAAACATTATAAATGTTGCCACAGAATTTGCATTAACAGTCACCTTGATGATTTTGTACTTGAGTTAATTTCTCTTCCTTTGTATCTTAATTACATTCAGAAGTTCTGACTAATCAACCATTTCGGAAACCTTTGATTTCAGTTTTACAGCAGCAGTTGCAGAAATGGTTGTGCAGAGTACCATGAACGATCTGTACTTACTCCCTGCTCTTCCACGGAATAAATGGCCAAACGGATGTGTGAAAGGATTGAAAGCACGCGGTGGAGTGACTGTCAACATATGCTGGAAAGAAGGAGATCTTGATGAAGTTGGTCTGCGGTCACAGGATCAGACTTGTGTCAAAACATTACATTACAGAGGAGCTAGAGTCACAGTGGATATATCATCTGGCAGTAATTACACATTCAATGGACAGTTGCAATGCATGAATACTTGATGCTCACTCTAAGATTTGTATTTCTTGAATTTAAAGAAGAGCAAATTCATTATCAAAATAGATTCAATGAATTTGCAGATGAATTATCCTCTTCCAAGCTTAAAACTGTTAATTTCAAAATAAAAATAATTATCCTCTTCTAAGCTTTTATAGTTTCAAAATAAAAATGTTTATTTTTCTTAATTTAAAACTTCCCAATTCGAGTGTGTCAACATAATATAGTAGCACCCCACATATTTTAATAGAGTAATGTTAGATGGTCTCAAAATTTTTTCTTAAATTTTGTCTCAGATGATGTGGCACATGAGATGCCAATATCATATTACTCACAAGAAGCTAGACACCTCATGTGTCACATCATTTGGGACAGAATTTAGGAAAAAAAATTAGGACGTTTAACATTACTCATTTTAATATAACCCATGTCCTCGAACAAGATCTGATTTGACAAATAGAAAAAGTCAAACAATCGGACGGATATGATCGTCTAACCCACATGAACAACCCTGCACCTCCACCACAACAAAACACCACTTTTATCTTCTTAACCCACCAAAAACCCCTAAACCCCTAACAAACAACAACCAAATCTCGCCTCTTTAGTAATGGCTTGGCGAAGTGCAGGATCGTTGTCAAGGTCACTTTCTAGGGCTTCTTCTCTCCGCTCTACTCCGCCCATGCCCCGCCTCCGTCCTCCGCAATCCGCCTCTCGCCACCATCCCCTCCGCTTCTCCTCTCCCAGGTCCGTTTTGTTATTCAATCTTTTATACGTCATTATCATTTCAAAGTCTTTTGGATCATTTAACCTGTATATTTGATTCTGTTGTTGTATGATAGAATAATGCTGCTTCTTTTTATTTCTTATCAAAGAAACTAAATTTATAAAATTTGATTACACAAAACTGAAAATTATGCTTTTATCAGCCGTTTTGCTTTATATAGTAATAAATTGCCTCCTCGAATTTATGTTTTTAGCTGTGCTGCAATTCTGGGATTATATAAGTGACTGTACTATTATTTTTTATTTTTGTAGGTTTTTAACTGTTCAAAATAAGTTTATTGATTATCATTGTCTTTTCCTTACCTTTAATATGAATCTAAAAAACTAAAAGTTTCTTTGGTTTTAGTTGCATTTAATTTTTTCTTGCCATTGTTGCTCTAGTGTACTACGTGCTAGTTGTACCATATTTTATTTCCTTAGAAATAAAATGTTAAAAAAATTGAATGTTTTGTGGTCTTTTTGGTATTGATTTTATTCTGTGTTTACAGGAATTTGGGTGAACTGGGTTGCACAGCTTCCTTTTTGCCTTTTACATCTGTGGCTCGAATCTCATCTCACTTGTCTGTCAATGTGCGGGCTTATAGCGAGCTGTCTCATGGTACCTTCTGCCGTACTTGTCAGGATCGCTAGTAGTCTCTTTGTGAGTCTTGCTGTTTCTAGGAAACATGAAAAGCCAAAAAGAGACTGATCTTTAATTGTTGTTCACTCACTGCTGCTTTGAATAAATTTCAATTTAATGCAGTACATTTTTGGTGATCTTTTCTTTATCATTTGGGTTTTCAGTACTTCTGCATTTGATTGATGAGATAGGCATCATTAGATAGGTTTTTGCTCTTTATTTATTTTTTATTAAATTTGGTTGATAAGAAGAAATTGAGATTGGGATTTATAGGAAGGAATGGAAAAGATGGGTGATCGGCGTGGACTTCAAATCAGCTAAAGACACAAGAATGATGCTGCATTGTAGGTTTCTTGTTTTATATGTTTCTCTTTTTCAGAAAATTAAAATATAGTAGATCATCAATTTTTGTATTAGTTAATGGATAAACTAGAGCCTTTAAAATGAGCATAGAGTCATCTGATCAGATAGTTCAATCTATGTCCATACTCCATAACACAATTTAATTGTTCTCTACAGTGCTATAATTTCCCAAGAAATCGTGTTATCTGGATCAGTTATTGATTTTTGGTTTTCATGATTACTTAGTGTGGTTTTTCTTATGCAGTGTTACTTGTTTTTATTTTTTATGTTTATAGGATCTCTTCTTAAATTAGTTATTATTTATACATAGGTCATTGATTTCCTTTGCTTGTAGGTTTGGTGTGCAATGTTAGTTAGTTTATTTTATACTTAGAGAATCATTAAATATATTTTTAGCATTGAAAAGATGACTTTAACTTTCTATTTTTCCTTTAGAAGGCTTGGTGTGCGACATTAGTTATCGTATTTTACTTAGAGAATCATTAAATATGTCTTTAGCATTGGTAAGATGGTTTTAGCTTTCTATTTTTCCTGTATATTCTTTGGCTTATGCTTACTATTTCATGCAGATTATTATAACTAGTGAAATCCATCTGATGTAATTATCTATACAATGCCATTTTTAAAAGTTTATTAGTATAAGAAAAAATTACAGAATGAGTTTGAAGCTTCAATGGCCCATTGTTTGTTCTTTTTGTTTTTTTTGTTATGTTAGATTTAAGTTCTGTTAATTCTCAACTCTCTGTCATCCGTCCTCTAAATATGCTAATTAAATTTGTTAAATATAAGCCATGATGAGGTTCTTTACTCTTGGAGTTCTTGATAGAGTAGATCTACTACCTCTCTCTGTTAGGAAATTATTATGGTACCTACAAGATGAAAACTTGACAACTGAGCAGCAAGATATATATATACATTGTGTGTTTAGTGTCTTCATTCATTATTGAGAAGGGAGTATAACTTTATAAATTTTGGCTAATTCGATCGGTTCTTGTGTTAATGACAAGTTGTTGCATTTTTTTTTTTAACGAAGTCAGGATCAGATTGTTTATGCGAGGAATGTTTTTTATTTACCACGGGTATATCTTGGTTCAACATTGACAATAACAGAACATTCATAATAGAACTTTTTATATTCTAGGAGCACATACTAATTCATTATACTTCTAGCTGGAACTGGTTTCAGATAAGAAAAGTAAAGATGGTCTTTTACTTTCACAGCCATCCTATTCTTAAACAGCATTTACTTCCATGAGAATGCTCTAGGGTTGGTAAAGTTCTGGATCATCGCAACCTGATTACTTGTTTTAGATGAACATGGTCTGCTAAAAAGACTTATTCTAAATTATCAAATCTTAAATTAACAAGTAATATTCGCTCATTATTATTATTAGTGTCTTTGACTTGAATAACTTTATTTCTTAGCATTTTGAACACGATATGAATTCTTAGAGTAAATTCGTTTTCTTGCTATCCTTTTTAGAACTTTGGATGTATTTTACAATTGTCTGATGCCAATCTGGTATAAATTCTTCTTCTTGGTGATGTTTGTTGTTTGCTTCCCTCTATGTGAAAGTTTGTGAGTTTTTTTCTTCGTTGATTAATTTGAAGGATACTGACATTACACTAGAAAACCAAATCTGCATGGATGATGAGTAAATTGGTTATCGAAGTATCGTAATTTCTGTTATAATTTTAAAATTCTCTGACCGGTGTGATCCAGTCTAACATGGACTTTGTACCTTTTGTGCGCAGTTACTTGAAAGGGGTATTGGATCAGCACGACCAAGTGCAACAATATATGGAGGCAGTCAAAAAGTCTTGAGGGAGAAGTTATGTGTCTTTTGTAGTAAAGTTTAATAAAAAAAATTATTTCTGTTATGCTACTTTTCAACCAACTTTCTGGACCGATCTCATAGATGGCCATTTCGTAGGTTTTGATGTTACTTATTGGTATGTGATTGGTTTCTGTAACATTATGTTGTTGATCATATGAACTTATTTTTCAGGCTTTTCAATGATTTTGTTCCACACCTATAAATCTATAATGATGAGTGAACTTGCTAGATTGGATGTTTCTTGATGGTGTCGAAAATTCGTTTCTTTACACTGTATTGTGGATCCATCTTAAGATTTAGAAAGAGATGAACAAAAACAAAGAACTTGGAATTCTTAAGAACCCTAATATAAATTGTTATTCATGTTTTACCCAGGAGAGCTGGGTGTAGTGATAGTGAGCACCTATTCGGATAACTTACAATTGCTTCCCAGGCTTCTTTACAAAGCAAATTATTATTATTATTATTATTTTATTTTTTTTGTGTGTGAGCAGAATATGATTCTAAAATTACATGTTAAGGTACTGATAGGTTAGTTTTTCTCTGGTAGGTATATAACTGTGAGTATACTTACATTTATTATCTATCTCATCATTTTTTATCATGTAAACATTATTTGATTCAATTGCATTGTTTTTTCTGTTAAAAAGTGATAAGACAGATAAGTATGTTTTAAGTATGTTCACAGTTATATACCTATCAAAGAAAAATTCACTGTTAAGTGGCAATTGAGTTGAGTTGAGCACACAGGGTTGCCTGTATCTTGACAAATATATGAAGAAAAAATGAGCACGAGGGGTGTCTCCATCGGTCCATGCGATTGTGAATTTGTGACCCACTCAATTTGGCCTCTTTGTGGGAGCTGTTGCAGAAGTTGGTGCATTGTCATGCCCAAATTTAGTCATTTTGTTGCTTGGATTGCATTTCTATAAAGAGTTATTGGTGTCTTTGTTCATTCATTGCTACTACTGTTACTCTTGCATTGTTTTTTTGTGGTTCCCAAGAAACATCAAATCTAATCTAATGATTAACTGCTACTGTTTTGTCTTGAGGTATCACCATAGCTTTGCAAATTGCCATTGTCTTTAAAGATGAATATCATCCATTTCATTTAATAACCCTAACACAGGACAGGAGTTACATATTCTTGAACAAGTTATACCTAACCTAACCGAGGTTAAATCTCTCGTACTCATACGTTGAAATCGTGGGTTTTAGTAGCATTTTGTATTGCTTATTGACAATGTTAATGAAATGGTATTTTAATCATTTTATATGAATAGTTTGAGAGTGCAATTCGTATCCTTTTTTTTTATTTATTTGTGAATAATGTTTCCGACAAATTTCAACTAAGAGTTTGTACCAAAATTATAAAAGTATCTATGAGTTTTATCTATTAATTGATTAATATTTTAGAGAATGTCCTTAAATTTACCCATTAGAATATAATTGACTTGACAAGAAAAGAAAAGGGAGCTCCACTCATTCTGTAAACCATCAAAAAAAAGCGAGTTGGTCATCATAAAAGAAAGTATTTGGGGCCACATTGCAACTTGTTTAACGTCTACATTGAGATGACAATTTGTACCTTGTATGATAAATAAAATAATCTAAAAGTAAAAAAGTTAGTGACCATGGCATTGTTCTTTTGGAGTGGTCCAACCGTCCAACAAAGCTTTTCACACTACTCCTTTTTTTTTTTTTTTTTTTTTTGAAGGATTTCACACTACTCTTTATATGCCAAATCTTTTTTTTTTTTTTTTTTTTCTGTTTTATTTATTTTTAAATAAATTTTATTAACATCTTTTGAAGCTATCTAGATACATTTTTGAATGTCCGTAAAAGGAAAGTCAACCCAAAAAGCATAAACTTCACATTTGTTTGTAATTTTTTTTTTTTTTGTCAAGTATTAAAGTATTAAAATAACACTAATGTTAATCAACCCAAAAATTTATCCTAAAAGCCAATCTAAATGATTTAACAAGTAATTTGTCATTACCATATCATTTACTACATCACCCCATGATTTGTATAGTGATGACAACTCATAGTATTACTCTTAAGGGCTCTCAAAATCTGATAAGATCAAACAATATAATACATGTGTAGTCTAAATATCTAGGTTCATAACATGAGATATTTTTTTCCCATAAATATCAAGGAGAAAACTCCCCCACACTCTCCCGCCCATGATAACTACTCACACAACACCAGGTGAAAACTCTATACACCCACTTGTAAAGTATATAAATTATGCATGAAATTTTACCTCTTTTTATGTTATTTTTGAGTTTCATGGATTGAAAATGAAATGAGAGCTATTTTCATATTCTGATATCACAACTAAAAAGGCAGCCAACTAGAGCTTCTACTTTAGTGATTCTTGCTCAATTCTCACCTTTTTTTTTTCTTTCTCTAGAAAACTACTTTTGAAACCAAGTTCACAGAAGAAAAAAAAGTTAGTAAGTCCTAAAAGTCAGTGAGTGTATTCCAAAATAGGTGGGCAGAACCACTTGCCAACTCTACATCATCACTTATCACTTACAAGCATCCCTTATCCCAACAACTGTTCACCGTCATCAATGATTTATCTCAGTCATGATTATTATTATAAATTTATTTTAAACCACATACATTAATCACATGATAAATTTTCATTTCATCACATAAATAAGCATTACAAAAATACCCCTCCAACATCTTTTTCATATTTTCTCACTCCTAGTCCTAAGGTTGTTTTCATCACGTTTTTTGTTGTTTTTTTGCTTTTTTGGTTCATTTTACTATCATTGCATGAAAAGTATATATGTGTATGTATTTCGAGTCAAATTGAAAGTGACATGCTGTGAAATCCATTTTTAATTTTATGTAAGTATTGATCAGATGATTTCAAATAACTTTGTTCATATCTAGGTGAAATCTTACTATATGAAATTGATTTCACATTTCACGTAGCATTTGCTATATGAAATCATGTAATAAACTTTGCTACATGATTTCACGTAGCTTTTGAGAAGAGCAAGAGAGAGACGGGAAGAGGGTGTTTGGTCAAGCACCACATGCCTGTCGCAGCGCCTAGGCAACGTTCTACCTAGGCTCTCCCTAGAATCTTCTCAACGTTGACTTGATCTTCTCCCCCTAAATTCTAATAGCGACTTGATCTTCTCCTATGTCGAAATCATCTTCTCTGAACGGTTCTTTCCTCTTAATCAATTGAAACTTTCTCTCTCTAACTCTCTTCTGGTTTGCAGTGATGGGAAGATGATACGTGAGTAGTTTGGTACTTTCAAATCCAACAAGGCTATTAACAATTAGATTTCCTATGTGGCTAAAAACAATTTTTACATGTTTTTGAATTTTATTCATGAAATTGTCCCATTGATATAACCCACTTAATTTCCTGTTAGACAAAATTAGCTTTATCACCACTTAAAAGGCCACTTGGAGATTTGAATCGAAATCTCTACTACGGAAAAAAAGTTAACAGTTAATTATATTTCACACAATTGGCTTCCAAAGGGCAGCAGAAAGCTAGAAAGTATAAAATGGTACCCTCATGACTCATCCAATAACAAATTGAGAGCTTCTCCTTACAATCCACAAATTATCTATTTACACTCCAATTTAATTTTTTTTATTAATGACAATTTTAACCTGAATTAAAATTACTAAACAAGACAAAAAAAAAAAAAAAAAAAAAAAATTCTAAAGACATTAAAAACTAGTTAAATTATTTATAAAAAAAATTCTATCTCCTTAATCATTAAATTAAATATTACATATTAAACTCTCTTTCCTAAATCTGTTATTACTTATTACCATATTAAACACTCTCTCCTAATTACTCTCTCTCTCTCTCCATTTTTCCCATACTTTCTTGATTTATTAATAATTAAAGGTGAAAAAAACTTATGAATATTTTGTTTTTTTAATAGTAATATATATATATATTAAAAAGTCAATTTTCAAAAAATAAAATAAAGTAGATATATGAAAACTTGATTTATTACAACTAGATTTGATTAAATTCAGAATTTCTAAGACTAATGAAAGAATTAAAGTTCTCTACACAATCACATACTTACAAAAGTAACAAAAAACATTTTCATATTTCGATTAAAAAAAAAAACAATGTGCTTGTTTTTTGAGTTTTTTTTTTTTTTTAATATATACATATATACGGTTCCTAAAAATCAAGCTTATTCGCAAGTTTTTTTTTTCTTAACTGTTAGTCTTGCTTGGGAAATAATGGAAATAGAAAATTAGAGATATGTATTGGAGAAGAGAAAGTTTAATATGGTAAGTAAAAATTTAGGAGAAATCGTATAATATGTAATATTTAATTTAATGATTTAGGAGATATAATTTCTTTTTTTAGAATAGGAGTGTTAAAAGATAAAAAAGGATAATCTTGGAACAAAAGGAAGTGTCTTTAGAATTTTTTTAAATTTAAATTTTGAGAATGAAGTGTCATTAGAAAAGAAGTGTAAAAAGAAAAAATTGGATTGTTAAAAGAAGCCCTCTAACAAATTGCCAAGTATATTTTATTTTCCTACAAAAACTATCAATTACGGGACACAAATTTTTCATTCAACTTTAATATTAACTAGGGGTATTATTCATTTAGTCCCTATATATATTTTTTTAAATGTCTAATTTTTTACTCTCTTATTTATTTTTCACTGAATTGGTCCCTATGTTTTAAAAAACCATTCAATTTCATCATTATGTGAGTCAACTGTTGGTCAAATTAAACGGTTCTAAAGATATTTTTGTCTTTAAACACCGATATGCCATGTGTCAACACACAAATAAATTGAAAATGTAAAATAAATAAATAAAAAAATTATAATTAAAAAAATATTTCTCAACCTAAGAAAACAAAAAAGATAAAATATTACGAGATCAATCCAACTAAAAATATTAAAATTAAAAAGATAATTAAAAAACAAAACAAAAAACAAAAAACAGATAAGAAAACAGAGATGGAGATCAATCCAACTCTAGATCTCCATGGAAGAGGCTCGAGCCTCCTCCAATTTGCAATGGTCCCGCGAAATAGGTTTGCCACGACGATTTCAGGCTTCGATTGGATCCATCTCTGGTTTTTGTTTTGAGTTTGGGATTTTATATCTAGTAGATGTGTTTGATATTTGTAGTGATTTTTGATATTTGGTGGATGTGTTTGATATATATGGTGATGTTTGATTTTCGTTTTGTTGTTTGAAGAAATGATATAATTAAAAAAAAAAAAAAAAAGTCGTGTATTTCATTGTTTTTGTTTTGGGTCTCTTGAAATTGAAGCGGTATGTGTTTGACTTGATTGGATTGGAATTGTATTTGACAATGGAATCTGATTTCATTACCAACCCCCAGCAAACAATTTCATCATCATCCACATCTCCCAAACCTTAGCCTCTCACAAACACACCACCGCCCACACCATCAACCACCACTACTATCAAGATCTAAGTTTGGACTGAGTCAAAAACACAGCCGCCCACACTAAGAACCCCTCTCTCTCTCTCTCTCTCTCTCTCTCTCTCTCTCTCTCACAAACACACCATCGCCCACACCATCAACCACCACTACTATCAAGATCTGAGTTTGGTCTGAGTCAAAAACACAGCCGCCCACACTAAAAGCCTCTCTCTCTCTCTCTCTCTCTCTATGGGACTTGATTGGATTGGGATTGTGTTTGACACTGGAATCTGATTTCATTACTAAACCCCAGCAAACAATTTCATCATCATCCACATCTCTCAAACCTTAGCCTCTCACAAACACACCACCACCCACTACTGTCAAGATCTGAGTTTGGTTTGAGTCAAAAACACAGCCGCCCACACCAAGAGCCTCTCTCTCTCTCGGACTTGATTGGATTGGGATTGTGTTTGACACTGGAATCTGATTTCATTATCTAACCCCAGCAAACAATTTCATCATCATCCACATCTCTCAAACCTTAGCCTCTCACAAACACACCACCGCCCAAACCATCAACCACCACCACTGTTAAGATATGAGTTTGGTCTGAGTCAAAAACATCGCCACCCACATCAAGAGCCCTCTCTCTCTCTCTCAAGATCTGAGTTTGGTCTGAGTCAAAAACATTACCGCCCACACTAAGAACCTCTCTCTCTCTCTCTCTCTCTCTCTCTCTCTCTCTCTGTGGCCATGATAAGCTTGAGACCCGACAGCGATGATGGCGGTCCACGTGGTACTAGATTCTTCACTCCCCACTTTGATTCCTCTTCTTCATATTCAGTCTCCACCGATTCAATCTCTGAACCTTCATGGTGGTTTAGCTTCCGCCTTCGATTTTTTATTTTTTTTATTTTTTTTAATTTTTTTTTTTGGCTCTGAGTTTCATAAATATGGGTTCATGTTTGGTTTAGATTTGTTTACTTGTTAAATATGTGTGATGTAGATATTTAGGTGATCAAGAGACTCAAAGATGAGTCCGCTCTTGAAGTTGGTGTTAGTAGTGGTGGCTAGGGTTTTGGTGTTGTATTTATTATTATTTTTTAAAAGAATTATTTATTTTTTTTAATTTGTTTTCATTTTTCTTTAAATTTTCATTTTTTTTTATCAAAAGAAAATTTAAATTTATTAATATTTTTTTTTTAAAGAAATTAAATGGCCCGAGGCAAAGACGTCATTTTGTTTTTTGTGACTGTTGATCGTCAAAATTCTGGTCAGATGGAACAAATTGAGTGGTTTTTGAAAACATAGGGACCAATCCAATGAAAAATAAATAAGTAAAAAACAGACATTTCAAAAAAAACATAGGGACTAAATGAATAATACCCCTATTAACTACCCATATTTACGTTTAAACTCCACAAATGCAGATTTGGTCCCTCATCGGACCTTGGCAGAACCATAAGTGTACATATGGTATTAAATGCTACGAGATGGGTGTACAAGGTGACACGGTGAAAAACTTTTCCAATAGAAACTTTTCCAGAAGGGCAATTGAGTAACTCAAACTTTTCCAATAGAAACTTTTCCAGAAGGGCAATTGTGTAACTCAAACTTAGAATCTGTTGAAAGTGGTGCAAAGGACCAATTTAACCACAAGTTTCTACTTTACAAAATAGAATTTCATTTGTGGGGTACAATAGTCTTTTCCATGTATTTAAAAAATAAAAAATGAGAACAATACAAGTGGCTCTTAATGCACTTCTCCTACTGTTCATATACATTGCCCACTACATGATTAAAAGTAAAGACAGAAACCCCAACATGAAGACACCCACTTAGATACTCTTGTTCAGAAGAAATTTATAAAATAGGTTTAGATACCATCCCATCTCATTTCATGTTTTGATCACCATTATTGGCATTTCTCTAGGCCCCATCACCCTCAATGAAACAAAACATCACAAAGGCAATTATAATATAATAATAATAATAATAAAGCAACTTAGTCACTTCTATATCTTGGTTGATTCAGATTCAACATAGCTTCTTGTTCACTCACTCACTTACTCTTGATACTACACTACTATTCACATATTTTCTTTTTTTGTGTGTTGTGTGTTGTGTGCTGCAAGATTTTTTATCACATTTAAGACCAACTTCAACATCAAAGACTCAACTAATTGGTGCCTTAAATTGTGCAGCAGTTGATGACAATGATGTAAAGTACAGTTTCTCCTATTACTATCATTATATATAAATACAGGGAACCTATCTACTAATGCAAATATGAAATATGATAATCACCTGGAATTGCCTGTCGAAAATCGAAATAGCTCTGATAGATCAAGATTACTCATGCATCAGCAGTTAACACTTCAAATCAAATAACATTAGCTAAAAACAGAAGTGAGATTAACACCACTTCATGCCTGGAAATTTCTGCATGCATATATTTGATAAATAAACTATGGCAACTTGATTTGCTAGACTGTAAAGATAGGTTGCAAGATTATGATGCTGAGTTGCTGACAATCACTTTTATCATTGTTGGATTGTCAACCTTGAATTTCCAAAGTCACTCCACAGAGAAAAGCTTGTAAAGTCAATTAAATTTGAGGAGAGAACAAGAAGAGAAAGATGAAAGTGGGGAATCCTAAGCTTGACAAGGGAAAAAACAAAGACGACGTAAGCATTGTCCCCCTAGAACACCAAGCATCAATAAGTGGGGACACCGTCTTCCAATGAGATAAATTTAAAAAACATCCAGTATCACTACCTTTCTAATACGATACTGATACCTCTCTCCACTTATTTCCTCCCTATTTGATCCAACTTTTCAAAGAGTCGGCTACAATAATTCAACAAAGCTTCACTTCTTTTAACATCCTTACCTATTTTGACATCTGTAGACAAATGGTTTTCCCGAGAGATGAAGCAACTGAAACAACACCAAACACAAAACAAGGTGAGTTGATAATCAAAGGCAATAACAACGAAGGAGATGAAAATCAAGGAGAGTGGCTGAGCCTGAGTTTAGGTGGGTATTCGATCTCAACAGATGCAGAGTCTGACTCGCAATTAAGACCGACTGCCAAGACTTTCTCATGTAACTTCTGCATGAGGAAGTTTTTCAGTTCACAAGCATTAGGGGGCCACCAGAACGCCCACAAGAGGGAGAGAGTAGCAGCCAGAAGATATCAATCTCAGAGAATGATGACAATGATGGGCATGCCCATCCATACTGGTATGGTCCGAACACTAGGCGTCAGGCCCCATTCGCTCGTGCACAAGCCAATCAGAGATGGAACTCCAATAGTAGCAAGGTTTAACAATGACAATACAGGGTTTGGAATGGCAACACCACTCTTCACAACAGATGGTACAAAGGATGAGAATCATATGATATGGCCCGGCAGCTTTCGCTTAAATCCACATCTAACAGAGCCACCGTCAGAGCCACTCAAGCTCGACTTAAATCTCCGACTCTGATCAACCCATCCTCCTACCAAGTTGGGCATTTTCTTTTTACCATCTTTTTCTATTGAAACATTACTAGATTTGTCCATCCATCAAGTAGATATACTAACTTAGGAAGAGACAACTTTGAAGAGAAATCCTGCACAGGTGCGTCTGCCCAACACTACTAGAAGAAACACCATGAATTTCCTAGCAATTATGTATGTTGTAGGAAAAGAAAACCTAAGATACACCCTGAATTTTCAGTTATCGCATATTCGCAATGCTTGCAATAATTCCTGGTGAACCATACTTACATAGTTACATGTCACCAAGTCTGTAAGGGGGTTTTTTCACCCTGGCTATCAACTTCTAGTTTATACATTATCAATCATCCATGATTTCAACCATAGTTATTGTGATAATTATATAGATTATTGTGAAATAGATGTATACAGGATCAACATCACCATTTAGTCTAAAAACCAAAAAAAATTTGCTTGAAACCATGAAAACTAGTCTCTCCATAAGGTATGTTATAAATTCTATTTTATGTTTTCCTTCTTAACCTCATAGGGTAGACTATGAAGTCATTCTATATTGGAAAGTGGGAAAAGAAAATCGTCTGGTTGCAACTAACCAACCACACAAAAATTAAGAGAATCTTAGTATCTCAATCCATTTTCTTTATAGCAATAGTTTGTGGCATTAGCTGGCAGTATTCTTTGGGAACTTTTAAAAGATCAGGAAAGATGGGTTCAAGTGCCAAAGCTTTGATTCTCTAATGCTCAAGTATGGGATGTGTTGCGTCCCAATTACCTTTTCTTTTGGTTACAATCCAGCTGTTTCAGTTGTATGCAAATCTTAATATGGTAATACTTGTGATTTTTCTGAATACGCAGTAGCAGTGACCTATGAGTTTATTAATTCAGTAAATGGGCTTCGTAAATTAATACAAACATATTATCCTTGGAGATTTGCATACAACAAAATCCAACTTTATATTTCAGATAAAGTTATGTAAGCTTAATTTTCTCATAATAGTTTTTCCTAAAAATTCAAGCAAATTGCTTTAATTCAAACTTTCTTGCAATAGTTCTGTATTCTGATACATAACTCTTGTTCCTTGTTTCTTAGAGTGCTCCAGTTCACTTCTGCAACTCACTGCACTTGCATGGTAACTTAAGTACAATGGCATTTATAGACTTTATAAATCAATACAAGCAGCCAAATCCTTGTTCTCGTCTACCATTCATGAACAATCTAACAAAGCAGTTTATAAAGCAACCATGAAAGTTAAAGGAACAGATTATAGTGTTCGAATATAACCCACTGTAAAAAGACTGAAATTCTCTAAAACCACACATAAAATGATTTGAATCGTCTTGCATAGTTGCATTAAACAAATTTACAACACTACAAATTACCAGAGACTTTAAGCTTTTGGGTCCTGTGCTTGACAACAGGAAGCCTCTGACTAATGATGCTCGGATCACTGTATGCAGCAGAATCAGTAGGATACCCTTTCTGCACCATATAATTAGAAGAATCAATGCATCAAACATTAATAGTACATCAGATAAAATTATACTATTGTGCATGAGAACAGCTTCCATTTATAAAACACCTAAACATAATTGAAAGTGCCAAGATATAAAGAAGAAACCTAAAGATACATATTGAGAAACATAATATTAAGCCAAAACATTAGGCCATTCTCAACAGAAATACAGACAAAAAACATAGTAGAAGTAACAAGACTATAACTAGGTAAAGATGACACAAGCTATGATAATTAAGAAATACTACGAGGACAAATATTGAAGTATACCACCAGAAAAAGACATTACTGTAACACCCAGAAAGTGAGATAAAAATCTTGTTGGCACCCCAAGACCAAGACAATTATTTTCAAATAAAAGAAGAAGATAATAGAACTCCTTATAATATAGAAATTGCAAGGACTATACAATCATCCTAACTAACAAAGAGAATGTCAAGTTAACCTACTAATAGGCACACCTCACGCACATGCACACAAATACAGTGAAAAATAAACTTACTGCAGATAATGCTTGAAATGTGGTTTCTCTCCAGCAGCTCTCTCGAAGAATGACTGGGCATGCATTGTCATCAAAAGCACAATGCATCCGGGTGTCCCTCAATCTCATAAGCACTCCATCAACTCTAAGCTGTTAGAAAATCTTGAGTCAGTGGATAATGGGAGGTATACATCAGGGAAACAGAAAGAAAAGGTGAACAAAATAGTATGTTCTTAATGGTTTCCCCACAATATGGCCTTAAAAAGGTTGACTGATTTCTTACAATGTTTATAAAACCGTGAACCAAGATATTTAGGCACTTGATCTAAAAAAATATATAGAAGAAGAAGAAGAATGAAAGAAAAAAAAAAGATTTCAATAACATAGCTCTGCCTGATGAGTATATACAATGTAAGACAATTGAGATGGAATTACTCACCCAAAAGCGCAAGAGAAGAAACCAACAACTTGGCATGACTCTCTAGAAAACAAAAGGTGATATCATTAGTTCTCAGCCATCATGATATTTATGGAAAGTGTAACCCAACTGTACCAGAAAAAAATGGCCATTAATTCAAGAATTACCACTTTTACTGTCAAAAGCGAAACTCCACTATCAGCCAATTCATCTTCATATAAAACTACCTGCAGAACTAGAAGACTACTTTGTCATGACTCATACAAACCAAAAAGAAAACTAGAATACTAGATCATCATTCAAGAATTACACTCTTAGTCAAAATCGAAGTTGCCCACCTCATCAAAGAAGAGAATAGGCTCTTTTGATGCGAGTGAAACCATGTCAATTTGCTCCTCACAGTCCTCCCACTGGAGGCTGGAACTACTGTCCAAGATTTTCCCATTTCCATCCTGATCACAACAAAAAACAGCAAGGGTAATAGCATCATTACTTGTGTAAATCCAGCAACAAAAACAATGACAGTAAATCTTCCTAACAATCCCTCAATTATCCGTAAGAGTTTAATTATAACCCCCTAAAAGACTAGAAACGAAGGAAAGGTTAAGAAGGAACAGGGATTTTATGTATGAACTGATTCAGATATGGCAAAGAGTCACCTCATAGGCCAAGCCACGTAAAGAGCTCAGCTAACAACATAAATGGTACAAAACTCTAAAGTTAAACACTAAAAAATAAATATGTTTGTAAACTTAAGAGATGAACAGAACACACAAACCTTCTCCGTATCCATTTCAATTGTTTCACTTCCATCATATGGTGTTGTAAATGTATAGTCATAATCTAGTATCACTTGCTGGAATGGTTTGCTGCAAATTAACATAAGTCCCACAAGTAAGTATCTGAGCAGTGAACCATATTAGCAATCGCAATAACTAATGTTACACAGATGACAACAAAGAAACTATAAGAAGGATCATAACAATTTCCAAAGTGAAAAGAGATCTTTGACTCTGGTTGGCTAAGTTACAAAAGAACTTCAAACACTATTTGACAAAAAAGATTTTGAAAGGAAGAAAAGACATTATCCAATTAAAGGTTTCCATCTTGAAATTACATATTCCACACTGGATGGTGCAGAAACAAGTACCTAGTCCTTTTTAATAAACTAGAGATTGATTGGTAAAGCATATTAAGAGTATGTGAAATCCATGTGCATAAATTTTAATCAAGCACCAACTTTTCATCGACTTCTATTCATGATATAATTGTACCTTGAGAGGAAAGCAACATTTAGTTGGTGCATGGTATAACGAGTTTGAACTTATGGCTCATTAGGTGGAGCTGTGGCCCAATGAACTATATTGCAACAATATCCATACTATCAACATAAACCGCAGCACAGCACAATGAAACAGATCCAATATAGATAAAATAAGAACCTAACTTTGAGTAATATTTCAGATCCATTTATGAGAACCAAAAAAAAAAGTTTCCGTTATTAACAGATATGCAGTTAGTAAAGCCCCTTTCATCATACTGCCATAGTTGGACTTCTATATGAACTTACTGATTGACATGAAAGAAAAATGACTACCAGTAATAGAAGATAAGGAAATAAAATTACAAGACAAGACAGAAAGGAAAGAAAGCAGCATGCACTAA
This sequence comes from Acer campestre, assembly GCA_954870605.1. NCBI lineage: Eukaryota > Viridiplantae > Streptophyta > Magnoliopsida > Sapindales > Sapindaceae > Acer > Acer campestre. The sequence goes on along the minus strand of OX940802.1, from coordinate 30,435,798 downwards.
TCTTCATCTGTATACAACGTCTTTAATAAAGTAAAGAGTCCCCATAACTTTTTCAGCCTTAGTTTCCCTTGTTTTCACATATATCTATCTTCACTCTCAAATCCAAAAAAGAGCAGTGCTCATTGGACCATGTACAAGTGCCCCCGGTACAAAACAATAAGAATTTCCTGATGGTTTTTCCACCCACCCAATCAAGTGAGCATATAATAACTATTAACCAAAATTTAGCACAATTCCTTAAATTCATTGAAAAGCCAAAAATTATAAACCAAGGTCCCATAATTCACGTTCTAAACCATCATAACACTATGATAAAAGTTCCTTGAGTGGATTACCTTCTAAATTTCCATTGTGCGGCTGCAGGAACTTCAACAGGCGGCAACCCTTCCTTCTTCCAGCCACCAAGAGCATCAAATGCATTAAAATGAATCTTAGTACCAGTTTCAACGTGTTTAAGAACTAAACCACTCTCACCGAAAACCATCTCCGGCAAATGTGTCGTGTCTAGCTTCTCCTCCCACCTGCACTCAATATTAACTATCAATAATCCTAAACTAACAATACCTACAATCAATTTTTGTTAAAAGTAATTGCTTTGATTGATTGATTAAACATAAAACATATAGTAAAACTTCGATTCCAAAACAATAATGAAACTAGTTGCAAATACGATAGATAGAGAGACGAGAGAGTGCGCGTACTCTTGAAAAGTGGAGGATTTTAAAATGGTGCCTTTGTGAGATTCGATCTCCCAACCGTGAATTCGCAGTCCACGGCGTCCATCGGGTAACGGTTGGGCGCCGGCTGCTTTCAGGTCCTTGTCGTCCACCACCACTTCCATCGTCGTCGTCAATTACACTCACCGATTCGACCTGCAGTTGAATTTTCGCTCTTTGACGTCTGCTGCTTCGTTTTTTTTTTTCTTTCTATTATTTAAGTTCTCGGGTGTGTTATGGAGCATCCAGGACCAGAGACTTGACACAAAACGGGTCCGGGTTTTTTCCAGGTCAAATAACGAAAACTGGCGCTTTGAGTCCAGATAATGCCAAGGACAGTTAAAAACTGTTGGTAGGAGTTTTCTCTTACATATATAGCATTATTTTGATTTATTGCTAATACTAAATCTTTATTTAAATTTAATTTTGATTTTGTTAATTTTTTTTAATTATTACAATTAATTTAAGCTTGGAGAGGATGATACAACTTAAACAACTCTTAACCTTAATGTTGAACAAAAGAAACTTGTTAATTAAGTATAATTCAAATTTATATATAAGAGAAATTTTCTTCCATTACTAATTTGTAGCAAAAGTTAATTCAACCAAATATATATACTACAATATTGAAATTCGGAACACAAGGATACAAAGAGCTAAGCTCCATTTTTTTTTTTTTGTTAACTTGATAAGTTAAGAAATCCAACTATAAATCAACCTAGAGGCTTTCAGATCCAAAGAAAAAGATTTTGAATTAACAGTTGGATATTCCTTACATGGGCAGATGGACTAACACATTTTTCTATAAATTTGATTGCTAATGAACAACCTTTGCTTGGAATGAGTGGAGAAAAAAAAAAGATGTAATTGTGATAAAAACTAATAAAATAGGTTCGGTGAGGAAAAAAAAAAAAACAATTAAAGTGATTATTAATATTTAAGGGTAGATTTGGTATTATAGAGGATGTAAAACTAGTGTAGTAATATCAAAAAGGTTTGCTTATGCTACAAGCTTCATGTTATGATTTCAGTAGTCAGATACATTGGACTGGGTTGTATTAAAGATTTTCTCCCAATTCTGTGGTGGAAGCTACTTTACAAGTGAGAAATTGCTAATTAAAATGGGAAATCAAGATGGAAACAAGAAGCTACATGAAATATAGCATACATTCTATATATATATATATATATATCTTTATTCAACCTGAGAACCAAAACCAATTGAGGCACATAACTAGCAGATACCCTCCATATTTATGCAGGAAAGTTGCTCTACTTGTGAGCAGAACTGCCAGTTAAAATGGGAAATCAAGAAGGAAACAAAATGCTACTTGGAATACATTGCAATAGAGAGATACATTCCGTACGATATATCTCTTTATTCAACCAGAGATTCAGAGACAAAATCCCTGGTGAACCACCAAAACGCATTTTGACGTATCCCTATCAATGTTATCTACAAGTTTTTCAAACATAGTTATACATGCTTACTCTGTAATGGCTCCCTTTGCAAGCATGCCAAAACCAAAGTCCTCAGGCACTCAATATTGAATCGAGCAACAGTCAACCAGCGGTTGATCTATAGCACACTCCAGTGGTGCATGAGTAAAACTAAAACTTACTGCAACCAGTTAGAAGGAATTCATGGATCGCACTAATTCAAACTTCAAAGCTCTCGCTGAAAATCTTGTAGCCCGTCACTCATTTATGGCCTCGAAATAACGTGCAGGTACTTCAGAGGGAGAAGATAATGTAGCTACATGCTTAAACTGTTCTCAAAAAAGATTATCCAGTTCCAGTCAGATTAATATTTCCAAAGTAATAATCTTATGTCCTTATCTCTGCAAATTAAATTAATTAATATTGTAAACTATTGACACATGACCAAAGATACACTAGCACTATCCATCCACTTAAAAGGATCCTCATTCCTCAGTTCTTTAAAGAGAGAAATTAATTAGATCACAAAATTGATACTATTAATCACTCATTTACTCTAGAAAACATATACTTTAAAAGAAAATAGAATTAGAATACCTTGTGTTGCTTGTATTTTTCTCTTATTGCTTGCAAAGAGCTTATTCTTCTATTCATATGCAAGTCATGAATGGTGAGGACACAGTCCTTCAACTCAATTGGTTTATAACCTGAAAAGCATTGCAACGCCATGCTCTGCAATATATGAAAAGAGTAAATTCTCCCTAGTTTATTGGAAACTTTTCTGAATGGTTTTGAAGTCTATAGTATTACCCTGTAATTACCAATTTATCATATATATATCTCAATACCATGCAGATGCAAGTTATTCAAGTAGTTTTACTATTCGCAGTTACTTTATGCCACATGTAGCTCCTGTCATGCAGATGCATATATCTCAATACCATGCAGATGCAAGTTATTCAAGTAGTTTTACTATTCGCAGTTACTTTATGCCACATGAGCTCCTAACATGTATATACGTTTTCCGCATTCAGTTCACTTCAGAAACTCTTGACCAATTCAAACAAGTTAACCCTAACTTTTGACATTAGCTTCCAACTGTTATCTATAATTATCTACAAAATTACTTCTGAATCATTCATCGTGATCTCACTAATGCACAACTAGAATTTTTAAGAAAAAACTGAAATGTATTTCTCACCCAAGGATGCTTCTCTGGTTGAATCAAGAATCGTGAAAGAAAAATAGCAGATGCAGCAACCAGTGAAGGTAAATATTGCACACACCCGTAATCTAACAAACTTAGTTCTGCAAGATAACAGCACAAGAACTCAAATCGTAGATCAGCAGCCTGTGGAAAACAAAGATTATGAAATCACTAACAAACTAATGGGGGAAGAAAAATTGAATATCGGCATTAAAGAATGGAGAGCATATTTGCTTACTCTGCCGTTCTCGTGAGTTGATTTTATGAACACTCTGCAATTCAAGCATCAAAGATGGCATTAGTTGTGCTTTTATTATGATCCCGTTAGATGAGAGAAGAAAAAAGAACAAAAACAGATTCGACAGCCTGATGCTTTTTGATACTAATCTCACCTGAGAAAATTCTTTGTCGTGGGAGTGCTCATCTCAAAATTCAAAAAGTTAAGTACTTCTGTCTCCATACTGACCACCTGCAGACTCACCCCAAATCCAAAATCATCTTCAAGATTAGAGTTACTAACGTCTAAACTCAGTGGAGCCCATAAAACAAAGTATCTAGTTAGAAATATTAGAAATATGAACAAAAGACTCAAAGATAAGGACCTGAAGCCTAATACTACCTTTTTCCCTACTTAAGGAACTTCTTTCGTTTACATACAGAAAAATTGAATTACCAGAGGGAAAAAAGGAAGTGCAGGAAGGCCAGAGCATAATAAAAGAAAGTATTAGATGTACACCTCTTCATTTGTGTAGGAATTATCTGTTATATAGCAAAAGTCTTCTACATGTGGAGGACTGATCTCTTCATACTTTCTGTGTCAACCAAACCATGAAAGGATCACCATTCAAGAATAGAAATCGGCCAAATTATTAGCAAATGTAAAACACAAGTTTAGGGTTCATCTGTTGGTACGAGGCAATAAGCATGCAACTAACTCCAAGAAGCTGAAGCTTGTTCCGGCTGAGAGCATGTGAAGAGAGGAATCTGTCAACATATGCTATAGTGAGATAAAGGGTGTCGGAAACAAGGTTGTATTCCTCTGCGACCTCCACCAACCAATCCACCAGGATTTCTCGCATATTCACTGAAATATCATTCTGAACATCTTCCATGTATTTGGGAAGTGGCCTCCTCTTTACTTCCATCTGAATATCCAACCATCATTGTCAGTCCATGTAAATATGATCCTAAAATACAAGCTCCAAATGATGAGCATGAGCATAAATCTGAGTTGGATTCCTGAGCAGGGAAAGATAATAAATTTATATTCCATTCATAAATTGCATCGTTTTATTATGAATAAATGAAACATCTCTATCAAAACAATTTGATTTAGATGAGCTGGTATTTGCCCATCTTTTGGAACCACGCAATCCTTTAAATGTATGACTCCTTGTTTTCAATTACTAGCAGTCAAAAGTAGGAGTACTAGCATACCACAAAACCAAACCTCCATATAAAATGATAAACCAGGACTTGTATGACAGAATTTCAGCAACAACTTGACATATCAAATTTCAACTTAGAGCCACACATCAGGAAATTATGCCTATTCTGCAAGAATTTGGTTCTAAGACATTTTAGGGTATAACCAAACATCCAACCACTAAGTCAGAATCCCAACCACAAAAAAAATGTTCATAAAATTAAGAAACCAAAACTTCAAAATTCAAATCCATAAGCCAAATGATATCACATAGAAACACAAATACTCTCGTAAAATGGAAATTCGAAACACTAACAATAAACCAGTGAAGCGGAACTTAAATTAAGATGTTAACTCCAAACATGAGAAAATACCAAACCCCTCCTAGGCTCCTAGCCCCTAGGTGTAAAATACAACCAAGAATAATTCTACAGCTTCAAAAGCAAACTGCTAACAATTGCAATCAAGACCACATAATATCAAAATCCATAATCCAAAATTTGATCTACACAAATCCAAACATATTGATTAAACAAAACCATGAACCAACCCCGTATCCTATTGTAATCAAATTACAATGAAACTCGGTTCAAGTTCAACTTAATGTCAATTTCCAACTAGTTTGGTTCATGAATCTTCTTCTAACAATCTACCATCTCCGGAATCATATTTTCTGTTATTACAAAAGCAAACCTACATTCTATAATTTATTCATTCTCGATTCCAAAATGCTTCTTCAATTAAACCTCGGATTAAAACCCAGAAAAAAAAAAGAAAAAAAAAGAAAAAAACCATTTCCAGATTTGGATCATCCCAAGTAATGAATCCAAATCCAACAATTTCATATAAATTAAACAAAAACGAAAAAGAAAAAAATGGGAACCTCCAATGAACGAAGATGCTCATATATAGAAGACGAGAAAGAACATTTTTGCAAATCACTTGAGCTCTCACTACTTTCATGTACAATCGCCACTTCATTTTCTTTTTTCTCCTTCAATTTACGTTTACATTCTCGGTTCCCAGACTCCGATTCGCGAGTTGAGTCAGTACTGGGAGAATTCTCAACATCTTCCTTATATTTCCTCTTCAACGACGACGACGACGACGACGATCGTTTAGGCTGCTGCTTCTGTACATTGCGACTCAAATCGACAACGTTGGAGGAATTGGTGAGTTCACCCAGAGCCACTCGCTTGGGGAGTTCCAGTTCCAGAGAGTGAGAGAGTGATACTCGCTTCTTGGAGAGCGTGGACTCCACGCGGTTCTCCATGATTGATTGCTCTGTTCTGTCGTTGTTCAAGTTGTTGGTATTTATTAGGGTTTCAAATTTCAATGTGTGTGTATGTGTGAAATAAAATAAAAGGATTAAAATTAAATCTTTATTTATTTTTTTGTCGTTTTTGATTGATTGTCAATTAATTTTTGGACTAAGAAGAAAAAAGGAGGTTTAGCAACAAAATGCCGCCATTTTATCTATTTCAAAAGGTTTGTTACCGCCCCTTGATGCAGACAGTTTATTCCTTCATTTGCATTGGTACGAGTGTACGACGTCGTTTACTTGTTATTAGATCTTTCACTGTGGAACATGACTATTCAGTATTTACTGCATGGGTTTAGCTACAATTACAATTTGCATATATGAGATAAAAAAATTATACATGAGATATTATTAAACATTGCTCTCTAGTTTACATTATTAAACAAAAAAATCATGCTCTAGTTTCATTATTATCGGAAATGCATTTGGAAGATTACTATAAACAATTGATAAATTAAATCGAAGTTCATTTCAATATAAATCTAACTAAAAATACGAATCATCTGTAGGTTTGAGCTAAGGTCGGTTTGTGTCGATTACCGTCGATTAGGGGACTTTAACTATTTGTAAAATCCAAAGAAGTTATATATGGTTGGAAATGGAGTTTGAGGATTATTAATTATAAGCAATTAATTGAAAACCATAATTGAAGGGAGTTTCATATAAATATCAACAAAAATTAAGAAAACTTATAATTTGAGCATGTGTGGTTAAAAGATTTTTCAAATAACTAAAAAGTTATATAAAGGATGGAAATTGAGTTTACAAATTACTATAAACAACTAGTAAGCTAAATTGAAGTTCGTTTCAATATAAATGTAACCAAAAATTAGAAACCTCACAAGTTTTAGTTAATGTCAATTAGTGTCGGTTAGCATCGGTCAGGCGCGGTTAGGAGATTTGAACTATTTTTAAAAGGGTAATGTTAGGCTTCCCAAATTTTTTTCACAAAAAACTTCCCAGATAATGTAGTATGTAAGTTGTTAATATCTTGTAAATTATGAGTTTATATAGTGAGGGATGTGATACTAACGTACCACATTATTTGGAAAAAAAAAAATTGGAAAGTCTAGCATTACTCAAACCTATAAAATTACATATATGATCGGAAATGGAATGGAAAGATTACTATAAGTCATTGAAAACCTTAATTGAAGATAGTTTCATCCAAAAATCAACAAAAAAAAAAAAAAATTAAAATAAGAAACTTACACTACGTTTTGGCAAATGTCGGTTCGTGTTGGTTACGGGTGGTTAAATGATTTTTGAATAACTAAGAAGTTATATAAAAGTTGTAATAAGCGATTGATAACCTTGGCACGGTTAAACGATTACTATATATATAAGTGGATGACAACCTTGGCTCTCACACTTTCTTGGTTCTTTTGTTGTAATTAGAAACTTTATTATTACGTTCCATTAACTAATTTAGTGTTAAACCTATTTTATTTTGGACTTTAAGAAAGGGGATATGATTAGAACCCACAACCTCATAGTGTAAATGTAAAGGGCATACCATTGGGCCTTTAATTTTGAGTAAGATCAAGTGTAGTTTTTTCTCTATTCTGGATATCTAGACTATATATTAGATAAATTTAAACACATAAATTAATTTGATGAATAAGATTAATTTTAATTAAAAGAATTATGTAACATTATTTTATAAAAAAATTCATGATTATTGTAGGGTGTCGACCTACAATCAAGATGGATCGGGTTGTATGTTGCTGGGCCCAATGCAAATTGGGTCGAATCGTGTGAATGCTGTTGTCGTCTATTGAAATACCCTGCAAATGAACTTGGTCGATCGACCTATTAACCTGCAAAAAAGGTTAAGAACAAATGAAAATAAACGAAATAAATTAAAGAGATGATTTGGATCGTTAGCCTTAGTTATGCTTGGGCTGAGCAACGATGATCGTGGAGGTTTGAATTTGGATTCCGGTGGCCGTGATCTTTAGAGGCAGAGTTTCAGTACGCTTTTGTAAGCTTGAATTTCGAGAGAGCTTTCTCTGAAGAAATGCTTTGCTATTTATAGCCAATTTCTAGACTACCGTTTGAAGTAAAACGGTAAGATCATGGGCGAGATTCTTGGAGAGATTTTCTCTCTAGAATCTCGCTATTTAGCACATCTGGCTGACTTGGTCTTTCAGACGACCAAGTCATGTTGTTACTGTTCTTCGTTGGGCTCGTTGGGCTCTTCAAACTTGGGCCAAAGCAAGACTAGCATGGGCTTTGCACTTTTGGGCCTATGAGCCATTTTTGGCTACCACAGTTTGTCCCCCACTCTCTAAAGAGTTACTAACGAAGTAGAGAGTGATTCAGGTTCAATCGACCATTGTCGAGCGAAAAAAAGTAATTGACTTTAGTCGGCTGGATTCGTAGCTAACTTATTGAGATGAGCTCTCAACGTCGTTCAAATATACCATTTTGAGTCGACACGATTACTGATGTTAATTTGAGTCGACAGGATCGTTGATATCAATAACATTGAGTTTCCAAATGTCGTTCGACTAACTCCGACTATTAGGATATGATGAGGCAAACCAAAGGTCAAATTGAAAAGACGTCTTTCGTTTCAAACCCTAGTGGTGTCACGCGTAATAAATTTTGGCGTGCTTACTCTGTTCGAGGTGAAGTTTTGAAATTCAAAACTCATCATGAGCAGTTGCGTGCGTGGGTAACTGAAAGGTTATATCCACCTTAGAGGTGGACACGTGGCAGAAAGGGTTTGCAAGGGTTTAGTTATAAATATAACCTCCCAACCTTTTTTTTGAGCCATTTTTGCGAGGCGTTCATCTTCAAGCTTTCAGAAAACCTTCAGCAACCTTTGCAGCAATCTTTGCAGAGTAACTTCAGCCTCTTCAAATCAGAAGATTCTATTTCTTTTTTCGAGGTATTTAATCTTCTTTCTCTTTTTTTTTACTGTTCCTGCAAGGCTTTGTTATTTGACATAAGGAATCGAAACGTAAAGAAATACTTACTTGAATATATAGTCTTAAGTTCTGGGTTTGAATGCGCTGTTCTTCATTGTTCTTCATTGTTTTTCCTCGTATTCTGGTTATCTCTGTTGTCTTTGATCTTGTTTGCATAGTTATCTATACTGTTTGGTGTTTGTTTATTTCATACGACCAATGTAGACGGGAAGCTCTAATCGATCAACTTGTAGGACGCTAGAACCTGTAGGGTTAGGTTAGGTTTTAAGACGATGATCCTAGAATAGGATTTCAGAAACCCTAGGTTGTGATCGTAGCGCCACAGTTTTTAACTTGTGCATTTTTTGCCTTGTCAGCTTAGGAGGAATCATGTTGGCTATCACTCAAGTGACACTCGAAATAGGACGAGGTCGGAGAGTAGCACAATAGTAAGTAAAGTTCGTTCCCACAGGGATCGAGTGACCGATTACCGAAATTGATTAGTCTATTTGCTATTCAAACAAACAAAAAGGGTTGGTTTTCCAATTAAGTAAATTAAACTAAACTAAACTAAAAAGAAATAACACGAAAATAAACTCAAGTGTAATAATAGAGAGAAGTATGCTAGGATTTGACTACACCCCACCCTATGTCGATTTCCGTTCTAGACTCAATTATTCACCCAAAACATACTCATGTAATTCATAGATTCATGCACCCAAATGTTAACCCACAATCTCGGTCGAGTAGAATAGATCGCACCCAAAATCATACCCAAGCCTATCTCTCGATTACTCGGAATATATGAATGAGTTCATTAAGAACCTTGGCACACTAGGGAATCCTATACGCTAGCCTAAGTAGGTCTACTTTTCTAGACATGCATAGAGGGCATTTTATCGAGCACGTGGTGTGCGTCTCCGGTCAGTACATAACACACCACAAAAATTCATTCAAAAGGAGATCAAACAATTGAAAAGCATTAAGCACACAAAAATACCCATACAAACAACAATCTTGCACATAAGGGATAAACAAAGGTCAATACATATAAATATTCATGGGTGGGGTTCATCAAATCCTAACAATGAAAGTTTAGCTCATATTACAACTAATAGCCATACAACAAATAATCTCAAATAAATACATGGCTATAACAAAGGATAAAAGAGAAAAAGTTAGAGAAAACTATAATGGAGAGCTTCCTCTTCTTCCTTTTGCTCCTCTCCTTTTTCAAGCTCCTTCAAATTTCTTTCTCCCAAGAACAAGAAAAGATCATAGATTGGTGTCAAGTGTCTCTTGGATTGTGTAGGAATTTAGGAAAGATGGAGTCTTGGAGGAGTGGGAGAGTTTTCTCTCTTTGGAGAGGGTTTTGTTTCTTTTTGTGTGGCTCCTCCCTCTTTTCTTTAGATGAAGAGATCTATATATATGGGTCCAAAATAGGGCAAGAAACTCGTCCAAAACGACCAAGAATTCGTCCAAAACGACCAAGAGACGGACTGCCGCGGTTGGGGATTTTCGCGGTTGGCGGAAGCGACAACTGGACTGCGGCAAGTCTGGAAGGTTTCTGTCGCGAGGATGCCGCGGTTGGACGACCGCGGCACTGAAACCGCGGTGAATTACTGTCGCTTGAGTGCCGCTTGCATGCCGCGGTTGGAGAAAATGGAGGTGGAAGCCATGGAAGTTGGAGGAATTGGAGGTGAGAGAAAAAGTGCACATGGAGGCGTAAAAATGGTGCCAAACGGACCGGGGGAGCACCGGCCGTCGATCTGGGCGGAGACCCGCCGAAAAATGCGTCGAAAAACGGTCGGACTGGACCGGGTTGAATCCGGGTCGAGAACCGGGTCGGGCTGACCCGCGCGGGTCTGCAGATGTGTCGCTGAAGGTTGAAGACGACGTGACGTCATCATGACGTCACGCTGAGGTCAGCAGCACAAGCCAAAACGCACCGTTTCACTTATGACGTGGCATGTGCGCGTGCGTTGGCTGGAAAATTACAGAAAGCACCCCTCAACTCTTCTCTAATCACAGAATCTTCAATCTTTTCTTCAAATTTGCACTTTGACCCCTGATTCTACAAAATTACACCAATGCCCCTGAACTCCAAAAATACCTGAAACACTTATTTTATCATATTAAATACCCGGTTTTACCCGAGAAACGAACTCAAAATGATATGGAAATGGGGCTATACTTAGTGTAAAAAATGAAGCAATCACATGTCGAGCGGAGATGTAAGCTTGTCGAGCGACGATACTATTTCTGATCCCAAGTACAATTGGACTACAAGCGAGGAGGAAGGTGGTGCTGACCAAGTTGATAGCATGAGGGATAATGTCGATCGACAAGTTACTTTAGAGGATCCGTCGAACGTCGTTTCCATAAATACGAAAGGTATACTTGAACAAGGCGGCGTACGTGCTGTTGCGTCGATGGTCGACCATCCAGAGTATATAGACGTAGAGGAGGCTACCACCTCTGGTCGACCATTAGGTGTGCTTGAAGAAAGTCCGTCCAGTTTGGTTTCGGAGGACAACTTGTGTTTGTTGAGGGAAGTTTATGGCATCCCTAGTAGTGTCGAGCTACGTGCATCAAAGGAGCACGAAAAGGCCGACTGGGATATACCTGAGTGGACGTGTTTTTATGAGTACACCCTCCGTTTAGGATTCAGGTTCCCAATTCCCCCACTGGTGCGACGAACGCTGCTTTATTACGACCTTGCTCCTGGTCAACTAATGCCAAACACATGGAGAATTTTGTTAAGTTTGGGAGTGCTCAGTGAAAGATACAACATACCTTTTGGGATGTCGAGCCTCCTTCACAACTACTATTTAAAGGAGCACATATACGACCAAGGTCGTTATATGTTGGTACCTAGGAGCAAGGAGCAGCAGATTATTACTGATACGACGACAAACGACCGAAATTGGAAGGATACCTATTTTTTCGCGAAGGGTCCTCCAGTCGATGGTCCATGGTTTGTGGACAATGAGTCGTATCAATTAAGAAGGACCTGGAACCGGTATGGTGAGTGTCGTCCGACCTTTGTCGTTTGGTAGAAAAATGTTTATATATCTTTGTTTTTGCTGATACCTTAGCTTATTTTGTAGAAATAAAGGGCTTAGAGGCCAAACCGTCGAGCGAAATTGCTCCTGTTCGCACCGCGGCAATGCTGAATATCCCTGAAAAGGATAGAAGCTGTAAGGTGCTATTAACAGAAGGTAAACTTAGGCCTACCAGGCTATGGAGGTGGTCGACTCATAATAGGTCGCGAGCGCCGTATCCTAATGTGAAGGATTTCTTGTCGTATATCTGGATTAGAAGGAGTTTCGAAATTCTTCAATATACAATGACATTCTTGTCGCCTGTTTCTGACAATGAACGTCGTGTTGCAGTGACATCAATGGCAAGCGCAAGAGTGAACATCCCGGACACAGCAGATGCTCTGAAGAATCTCAGAGACGACCTGATGAAGAAAAGGGCAGCAGCAGCAGCGAAGAAGAAGTAGGCTGAGAAGTCGACTGGAGGCGTTGCGCAGCCGCCAGAACATATTTATGAATCTTCTCTTGAACGATCTCCCCAGAAGAAGAGGCCAAGGAAGAACCCGCCGGCCGACAAGGGGAAGAGGGTCGGGTCGAGTCGAGCGCTCGGAAACAAGCGGCTGTCTCGAAGCCGGACTCGTCGACAGCGACCCTTTCTGATCTGTCATCATTCGACGATCCGACTTCCTTTTTAGAAAGGTCGTTCGACTATATCCTCCCTGCAGATGAGAAGCATCTGCAGAAGAAGAAAATCGAGGAAGTGTTCGACACGACTTTCCTCTCGGCATTCCATGTGAGTTATATATTTATTTATTATTTATTTTTATTTTTTTAAATGTCGTTTCATTTATGCTAACTTTCGACGCTGTGCAGTCTTTGCAGGCTTCGCTACACTTGTATGGGAGGTACAAGTCGTTGGGTGACAAGTATGGGAAGCAGCGGAAGCTGGTCGATGTTACGAGGCAGGAGAAGGCCCAGGCCGACAAAGCTGTCGAGGAGCTGACAAGAAAAAACTTGACTCTTGAGAAAGAGTTGAGAGAGATGAAGGCCGACAGGGATCGACATTCCTTGGAGTCGACCGAAGCTCGTGCCGCCTTGATTGAAGAGCAGCATAATGTTGCTGCTTTGAAGGCACAGTTGACGTCGATCGCTTCTGCTGCATTGATCAAGGCGAAAGCGGAACTTTTCAAGGAATATCTGTCGGGCCAACATGCTACCTGGAGCCGCGACGAGATGCAGGAGATGATTGAAACCTATGATGAAATGCGTCGGCTAGAGGAGGACGACAATGCGCTCCCACAAGGCACCGATGTTGCTGGCCTCCCACCTGTTGTCGACCCACCAATCGTCAATCAGTCTCCTGCCGATCCCACTGATGCTGCTTCCACACTCGATCCGCCTGCAATCTAAAAAGACAAATTTGAAAACTTTTAAGAATTTTTGTTTTGTAATTGTGAATGATATGGTCGTTCGACCATTTTATTTTTTGTTGAAAGTATGTGGATTATCTCAAACCATTTTTCTAATCGTTAGATGTTTAACATGTCTTCAATAATTGTGTGAAATTTATTTGCATGTGGAAACGACACGACCATCTTATAATGGGGTTTACACAAGTTTTAAATGCCTGCATGAAACGAGCCTGTAAACTAATATTCATGCGTATGTCGAACAACTTTATAATATAGATGAGAATAAACATGGCTGATTTACTTTAAATATTCGCGTACAAGAGTCATTCGGCAAACTATATCGCATACATGCGTTCAGTCGACCATTCATCGCGTACATGCGTTAGACGACATTTAACAAATTTACTATAAATAAAATCAATGATTTATACAACTCGCGTACATGCATTCAGTCGACATTTTTCATCGCGTACATGTGTTCAGTCGACAATTTATCGCGTACATGCGTCAGTCGACATTTAACAAATTTACTATAAATAAAATCACTGATTTATACAACTCGCGTACATGCGTTCAGTCGACATTTTTCATCGCGTACATGCGTCAGTCGACCATTTATCGCGTACATGCGTCAGTCGACAATTATTTTCATCAAGTTTTGTCCCCGACTCCCAGCGTGCGTTTGATTAAATAAGGATGTTGGGAGTAGGTTCTTGTTGTCGTCGATGCCAGGGCACTGCCAATGCTGTAATAACAAAAGAATTTCGTAGCAACATAATACGTCGAAGTCGACTGAATTTATGAAAAATGTTTGTGAGCTCAGTTCTAAACTTAGTATTAAGTTTTTCATCATTGCTCTTTTATGCATTGTTAGTATCGTAAGCCAAGGAAAGTGGTAACAATGAAAGAAGAATTTAAGTTTAGAGTTTAGAAGTGATACTGTTTTAGGTGCAGTGCATTCCAACTGTTGTTCAGCTCTCGACCGTCGAGTCCTCGCAATTTGTAAGCTCCTCGACCGACGATATCTGTTATTTGATAAGGCCCTTCCCATGTCGGCCCCAATTTTCCGGTTCCCTCTTCTCTGGTGTTTTGGAAAACGCGGTGTAGTACCCAGTCATGTAGTTTGAAGGTTCTGATATGCACTTTCTTATTGTAATGTCGTGCGACCTGTTGTTGATACGACTGTACTCTTAGAGCCGGTCGATCACGTCTTTCATCCAGGTGATCCAACTCGAAGGCGAGCTCATGGTTGTTTTGGGCTTCGTTTGGATTTTCACTCCGTGCGGTTGCGAGTCGTGTCTCGATGGGGATCACTGCTTCAGACCCATAAACAAGGGAGAATGGAGTTTCGCCAGTCGACCGTCGAGGGGTAGTACGGTACGACCATAGGATATCTGGGAGTTTTTCCACCCATTCATTCTTTTCAGCTTCTAGTCGTTTCTTCAGTGTGTTGATGATGGTTTTATTCATCGACTCCGCTTGTCCATTTGCTTGTGGATATCGTGGAGTTGAGAAACTCAGCTTTATCCCATATTTGTCGCAAAAGTTCTTGAAGTCGAATGAAATGAACTGGGACCCATTGTCGGTCACTATTTCTCGTGGAACTCCGAACCTGTAAATTATGTATTTCCACACAAAATTGCGTACCTCGATGTCGCGTACTTGAGGTAAAGCTTCGATTTCTACCCACTTTGTGAAGTAGTCTGTCATCACCAACATGTAGACGACACCTCCTGGTGCAGCCGGGAGTTTTCCTACAATATCCATCCCCCATTTCATAAAAGACCAAGGGGCTGAGATTGAATTTAACATACCTGAGGGAAGATGGCAGACTGGTGCGAATCTTTGACACTTGTCGCACGACTTCACGTGATTTTGGGAGTCGGAGCGCATTATCGGCCAGTAATATCCTGCTGTGATTGCTCTGTTCGACAGACTTCGAGCCCCCGAGTGATTTCCACATTCTTCATAGTGTAGGCTCTTGAGAACGTCGTACGCTTCTCGTGGGTCTACACACCTCAAGTAGGGTCCTGTAAAAGACTTTTTGTACAGCTTACCGTATAAGATGCAGAATTTTGCAGCTTTTGCTTTGATTTTCCTTGCCTCGGATCTGTCTCTAGGTAAAATGTCGGCTCGCAAGTAATCCAGCAACGGGTCCATCCAATTCCTTGTGTAGTCGACTGGGGCGACTATTTCTGTTGCTTTGATAGTTGGTGTTGTAAGGTGAACGACTGGAATTGACTTTGATCCGCCTGTCGTTGTCGAGCCAAGATAAGCTAGTGCATCTGCACGTGAGTTCTCCGACCTGGGTATTTGTTCGATGGAGAATTTGTCGAAAGTCGACTGAATCTGTTTGACTTTGGTCAAGTAGGCGGTCATCCTTTGATCCCTTGCTTCATACGACCCATTTATCTGTCTAACGACTAGTTGTGAGTCGCTGAATACTTGGAGATTTTTGACCTTCAGGCTCTTGGCTAGGTCGAGCCCAGCAATCAGCGCTTCGTACTCCGTTTCGTTATTTGTCGCCCGGAATTCGCAGTGGATTGACTGTTCTATTATGTCCCTGTGAGGGGATGTGAATACCAATCCCAATCCGATGCCTTTTACATTGCTTGAGCCGTCGACTGATAGGGTCCATTTTTCCTTCGACGTTGTCTCCGTAAGAGCTACTAGTTCATTTTCAGTCTGCAAGTTTTCGTTAGGGGTGAAATCTACAAGGAAATCAGCTAATACCTATGATTTCAACGCCGTCCGCGGGTGGTAGTTGATGTTGTACTCACTAAGTTCGACAGCCCACTTCGTTAGTCGACCTGAAAGTTCAGGTTTATGCAATATATTTTTGAGAGGAAAAGTGGTTAATACCTTGATAGAATGACATTGGAAATACGGTCTCAATTTTCGGGCTGCAACGACCAATGCGAGTGCCAGCTTTTCCAACCGACTGTATCGTGTCTCAGCGTCGAGTAATGCTTTACTTACATAATAAACCGGATGTTGTCGATCGACTTCCTCTTTTACTAACACTGCGCTGACGGCTGTGCTCGAAACGGCTAGGTATACAAGTAATGTCTCGTTGTCTCTCGGTTTTGACAGCAGTGGTGGTGTAGTCAGATATTCTTTTAGATCCCGCAACGCCTTCTCGCATTCGTCGTTCCATTCAAAGGCCTTGTTCTTCCTCAAGGTGTTGAAAAATGGATGGCATCGTTCAGACGACTTGGAGATAAATCTGTTCAATGCTGCTACTCGACCAGTAAGCTTTTGTACGTCTTTAATGCATTTAGGTGACTCGATTTCTCGTATCGACCGGATTTGGTCCGGATTGGCTTCGACGCCTCTTTGTGTGACCAAGTACCCTAAGAATTTTCCTGATGATACGCCAAAAGAGTATTTAGTTGGATTTAATTTCATACCGTATTTGTCGAGAACGTCGAACGACTGCCTCAGGTGGTCGATGTGTTGTTGGGCCACAAGTGATTTAACCAGCATATCGTTGATGTAGACCTCCATTGTCGAACCAAGCATTTTGGCGAACATCATATTCACGAGCCGTTGGTAGGTGGCACCTGCATTTTTCAAACCAAACGGCATTACTTTATAACAGAAAGTACCTCGTTCTGTTACGAAGGCTGTTTTCTCCTGGTCGTCTGGATGCATCAGGATCTGGTTGTAGCCTGAATAGGCGTCCATGAAGCTGAGTAGCTCGTGTCCGGCTGTTGTGTCGACTAGCATGTCGATATGGGGTAAAGGGAATGAATCTTTGGGGCAAGCTTTGTTGAGGTCTGTGAAGTCGATGCATACCCGCCATTTGCCATTCTTCTTCTTAACGACCACGACATTGGCTAGCCAATCAGGATATCGGACTTCTCTTACTGAGCCGATGTCGATCAACTTCTGAATTTCTTCGTTGATTACTTTGTTTCTTTCCGGAGCGAATTTTCTTCGCTTTTGTTTTACTGGTTGATGATCGGGGTCGACCTGTAGTTGGTGAACTATTACCTCTGGATCGATGCCGACCATGTCTGAGTGCGACCATGCAAAGCTGCCTTGTCGTTCCTTTAGGAAGTCGATTAATTGTTCTCTAACTTCCTTCGACAGTCTGGACCCTATGAATACTTTCCTATCTGGTCGGTTTGAGTCGATCGACACTTCGTCGAGATCCTCCATCTTTGGTGCGTTTGGTGTCGACTCGACTTTGGAGTCCTGTAATTGCTATAAAGACTCATTTTTCTTCTTCATGGCGTTTTGGTAGCATTCTCTAGCTGCTCTCTGCTCTCCTTTAATTTCTCGAACTCCCCACCTGGTTGGGAACTTGATCATCTGGTGGTAAGTCGAAGGGATTGCCTTCATTTCATGGATCCATGGTCTTCCTAGGATTGCGTTGTAGGGCGACTGACAGTCGAGCACCAGGAAGTTGACGTAAAGGTTCACGCCTTCAGCGTAGATAGGTAGCACGATTTCCCCCAACGTATTTTTTTGTTCTCCACTGAATCTTGTCAACATTGTCGTCCGACGACTTAATTTTGACTCGTCGACCTGCATTTCTCTCAAGGCACTGTTAAATAAGATATTGCATGAACTGCCATTATCAATTAGAATTCTTTTTGTTAAACAATTAGCAATATGAAGTGAAATAACGAGTGCATCATGGTGAGGAGAAAACAAATCTGATTTGTCTGTGGATTTGAAGGTGACGGTCTCGTCCAAGGTCGACGCATGTTCCCTACTTGGCTGAATTTCCGTGTTTAACACTTGACGTGTGTGTCTTTTTGCCGCTGAATAGCTAATGCCACTCACTTCAGAACCTCCTGCAATGAAATTTATTACCCTGTCGTGTCGAGGTGGTTCTGGTGGATTGTCATTTGCGTTCGTCATTCTGTCGTTTCGTCATTCTGTCGTTACGTCTTGCCAGGGTTTGTTTTCCCTTTTCTGTTAAAACTTCTTGTAGATGCCCTTGTTTCAGTAGTTCCGCAACTTCGAATTTGAGGGCGATGCAATCCTCTGTTCAATGGCTGTGATCTCCGTGGAACTCGCATCTTAACTTTGCATCTCTATGCTCTGGAAGTGCATTCATCTTTCTTGGCCATTTCACCGTCTTGCCCATCTCCCTCATGACTGCTACGAGGTCGACTGGTTCGATGCTCAAATTATATTCAGGTACCTCTGCTCTTGGTCGACTTGCTCTAGGGTAGCCCCTTTTGTATGGTCGAACGTCGCTTGAGCCTTCATCATTTTGTCGAGTTGTCCTATCTCCAATCGGGTAAGGTTCTGACCTCCTGTCGTTCGATCGCCTATCCACTCTGTCGTTTCTGCGGTTGGAGTAGTTGTTGGCTCTACTTACGTAGTTAGCTTCGTCTTCTTCCCATTTTATTTGGGCCCACGCTTTGGCTAACACATCCTCCATTGTCCTGCATGGATACTTGGTTAATTCTTTATAGAGGTCAGAGTCAAACCCGAGGCCTTTTCTGAAGGCATATATTGCGGTCGCCTGATTGCAGTGAGGGATTTGGACTTTCTCTCTGTTGAAGCGACCAACGTAAGTCCTCAAGTTTTCACCATGCTTCTGCGTTATGGTATATAGGTCGTCCGACTGTTTCTCCAGCTTGCGACTACTCGCAAATTGCTCCACGAATGTATCTGTAAGCTGCGCAAAAGAATTGATTGAATTATTAGGTAGGTTAGTGTACCATTGTAAAGCTGGGCCATTGAGACTGGACCCGAATGCTTTGCACATGCATGCTTCTCTTAGGTCGCGGGGAATTGCTGCAGTGAACATTCTTTGTTTATACTGAGCTATGTGGTCGTCTGGATCGGTCGTTCCCTCATATTGCTTCATATTTGGGAAGCTGAACTTCTTGGGCATCTCGACAAGCGCTATCGCGTCGACAAACGGTGAGTCTGCAAAGCTGTTCACGTTGCTCCTTTTAATTGGAGCTGGAACGCCAGGAATCCTTTGTATGAGGGCTTCCATTTCTGCAAACCTGCGAGAAAATTCTAAATTAGCCAGCGAAGATTGGTCCGGATTAGATTTTACCAGACTTGGTGTCGACTGGAGCGACACGGGTGTCCCCAAGACATTCTCAGGTTGCCTGCCCGTAATAGGATCCTGTTCGTTGTCGTTTCGAGCGGGCAAGTTGTTGAGGTCGATGTCGACTCGAGTTGTCTGGGGTGTTTGCTGGGTTTGCCCGACATTCGGATTCCTATCAAGTATCGCTGGACCTGTCGGAGCGTCTCGACCTCGTCGGTCGACCTCTTGTTCAACATTTAGGACAGAAGCCGGATTCCCCACATCTTCGCTGTCGGGAACGACGCCATCGACCATGGCTCGCAGTTCTTCATTAGTGGCTCGAATCGCAGCGTTTTCAGCTTCTAATGCTCGAAACTTTTCTGCGTTTGCTGCTGTTTGAGCAACCAATGCAGCGATCTGCTCTTCAATGGTTGGGGTGGTTCCTTCTCCTGACATCGTTGTTCGTTTGAGAGTATGAAAATTACGGCTAATACTTGTAAAGTTGCAACGGGCCCCACGGTGGGCGCCAAACTGTAGGGTGTCGACCTACAATCAAGATGGATCAGGTTGTATGTTGTTGGGCCCAATGCAACTTGGGTCGAATCGTGTGAATGCTTTTGTCGTCTATTGAAATACCCTGCAAATGAACTTGGTCGATCGACCTATTAACCTGCAAAAAAGGTTAAGAACAGATGAAAATAAACGAAATAAATTAAAGAGATGATTTGGATCGTTAGCCTTAGTTATGCTTGGGCTGAGCAACGATGATCGTGGAGGTTTGAATTTGGATTCCGGTGGCCGTGATCTTTAGAGGCAGAGTTTCAGTACGCTTTTGTAAGCTTGAATTTCGAGAGAGCTTTCTCTGAAGAAATGCTTTGCTATTTATAGCCAATTTCTAGACTACCGTTTGAAGTAAAACGGTAAGATCATGGGCGAGATTCTTGGAGAGATTTTCTTTCTAGAATCTCGCTATTTAGCACACCTGGCTGACTTGGTCTTTCAGACGACCAAGTCATGTTGTTACTGTTCTTCGTTGGGCTCGTTGGGCTCTTCAAACTTGGGCCAAAGCAAGACTAGCATGGGTTTTGCACTTTTGGGCCTATGAGCCATTTTTGGCTACCACAATTATCAGCAGTTCTTTGGAGAGATTATTGATGATGATGGTACATGAAACAATCTTGTATTCATTTGTAGTGCTATCGAATCCCATTCCACAACATTGTTTAAAGTAACTAATTAATTTGGATTATTGATCAAAGATTGTAGTATAGTACTCTTTAATTTGATTAAGAGGATGAGTAATAATACTTAATTTAATTTCACCTGTAATAACCGTGTTTTATGATATCAATAGGGATGTAGGGGATTGGACGCTTCCTGAAGCAGGCACGTCCCATTTTCTGTTTCCAGATCAATCAGCCCAGAATTTAATAACAATAATTAATGGTGAAAATCAGGCAAGAAATTAAAAATCACTCAAAGCAATTACCTAGGAATAGAGAGACTACTTGTAATTCTCGTTTGAAATCAAACTAAACGTACATATATCCATACATATACTGATATACACTGCATTTAAACTAAAAAAAAAAAAAAAAAAAAAAAAAAGGAACAAACAAAGATTAATTGTGACACATTTACTAATCGATACTCAATCGGGAATCCTCTCAAAAATTGATTTATGATTAATGTGTTTACTAAAATCGGTTGGGAATCAAATTACGTGAATCTCACTCACAAATCAGGAATTTAGTTCCTACTAGAATGGGAACTTGATTCCTCCCTCCCACTTAAGGAATCCAATTCTCTTTCCTGATTTCCTTTTATATGGAACTTGACACGTCATTGATGAAATATGAAATACTAATTTAACTTTAACTTTAACTTCCATAAGGAATAAATAACAAAGTAATATTTTTATTATCGTGTGGTACATATAATATTTTTACCCCTAAAGAGATCATCTGGTGGGTCGTAAAATATTTTTATCATGTGGAACATGTAATATTTTTACACCTAAAGAGATCATCCGGTGGGTCGTAAAACATTGAGAATTTTAGGTTGATATATATAAATCTAGTAATATTATTAATAAAATACCTTTAAGTGGTTACTTTATGTATCTTTCCGAATTGCGTTTTTTTTTTTATTAATGAAAACATAAAGGTAGCCCAATTTACTTGTAATTTTTTTCTATCAAAATATTAGCATATTGTAAATGCTTTGTAGGACACTAGAAAGTGGGTGGGCGCAGATGCAACGGAAGCCAAGGAGTGATCTATTGCAGGCAGTCAGGCACTTTTTTTTTTTTTTTTAAGGGAAAAAAATGAATTTTATTCAGCCCCCATTAGAGGGAAAAGAAACATCTTTACAAGCAAATCAACTAACCAACTAGGAAAATGAAATGAATGGGAACAGACGTCCCATTTAATAACAACAAGAAAAACATAAAAAAGAAAAAAGAAGAAAAGAAAAAACAAGAAGAAGAAGAAGAATTTTTCTCTTCTTGATCATCTGTGGACAAACATAAACTGAGCAACGATTCTTCAAAAAAGAGAGGTTACGAAAATTTGTAACTTTGTTACCGAAGTGTTGGAGCGAAACAAGGCTCTCTATATGATTGAAGATTGTGCACCGCCTCGGATACCTTGTTGTTTCATAGAGATCAAGGAGAAATTTATGATCATGCTCTATACCATCAACAAAAATCCAATGACTACTAAAAGCTACAACATTACAATCGTAATCCCAAAATTTTGGATGATCTGTGTTCATACTTATTTTGTACTCTTTCACCCAAATTTTCTTTTCGTAATCTCTCATCACCCATATCTCAGCTTGTATTTCAGATTCCCATATCTCGGCTTGTGTTTTAGAAAAACTAAGAACAGCCAAGGATCCTCTCAAAGTGGTCAACAAGAAACTTTTAGCAGGGTTGTATCCGAAATCCGGATGAGGAGTGAGCTTGAATTCTTCTTTTTCGAAGTTGAAAGATATGATCTTACATTGATCCGTCCAATGCATGTCTCCATGAGCAGATACTCCAGTGATATGATCGATACTCGGACTATGAAAAGGGAAAGGTGATATCGAAGAGATTTGTCTCCACGGTGATTTTGTGCCCAAAGTGTAAATTTCAGCTGCCAAGCTATCTGTATCCACCGATGATACAAAGTGAACAATCTTATATGCATTTGTAGTACTATCGATTCCCATTCCATACCAATGTGATTGGCCGATACATGTTGCCATCGGTAGCACTAAAACTTGTCGTCTAAGAGGATTGAACAGATAGGCCTCTCCTGGACGATAGCGATATTGAAAACATGTAAAACCAAAACCAACTTCGCCGGCATGAATGTAGTCGAGGCACTTGTTGTTCTCTAAAATCGGAAACCTACTACTTTCCTTCAAGACATTGCCATTGAATGTAAATGATCTGTAGGAGAGTGGAGAGTTGTTGGGTGCAAGCACGACTTGAGGTTGTTGAGATGCTGTCGAAACTTGATTTCTAACAAACCAGAAGGAATCAATTAGGTTGCACCAGTCCTTGCAGACACAACGGAAGCGAAGGAGTGATCTTGCAGGCACTCTTACTAGTATATCGCTGATGATTTCAATAGGTATGAACGGGAGTGAACGCTTCCTGCGGCTGGCACGTACCATCTTCTGTTTCAAGAGCAACAATTAATGGTGAAAATCAGGCCAAAAACATATTACTCAAATTTTGTATAATTTCAAAACTAGCCCTGTGGAAATTTCTTCTTTTTTAACTAAATTTTTTACGAAAAATTCAAATAAGAAAACCACTTCTGTGGCATCCGGGAACGTGCATGCATGCAAACCCCAAAAGCCTGACAAATTTATGCTCAATTTTCTTTAAGAAAAAGAAAACAAAACAAAAGAAATAGAAAGATCAAGCAAGGTAGCAATAACAGCAACAAGATAAACATTAATAACAATGATCATAAGAAATAAAAGATGGATCAAATAAGATCGCACAAAAAAATTACCTTAAACTCACGAATTCTTGAATTGTAATTCTAGTATTTATATAACACGAAAAACAATTCCTAGTACCAGTAGAATTGGCGGATTATATTTTGTAATACTAATTTAACTTCTATAAGGAATAGTTAACAAAATAATTTTACCTTATCTAGATAGGATATAATTTCAAGTTCACTTAATAATATTAATACAGTACTTAAATAATTTATTTTGTTAAAATCCAACAATAGCCAAGTTCCTCTCCAATTTGCTCTATACCTTTAAAATAAATTATCAAGACGTATAAGTTTTTATGAGTTACACAAAATTAATAGCTTCTTTAATAATCATGAAAAAAAAAAAGAAAAAAAAAAAGCGCGGAACCCATTTTTCATATGGTGAGACTATTAGTTGTAGTAGTTGATCGATTTAGGTGGGTTTTGATAGAACCCTAACACAAAGTAATTATGTTGTTCTAGACAAATATGAATTAATATTTGTTTGATGTTATGCCTCTTGTTTTAAATACATTTGCTATTTTATCTTGCTTTGAAAATTTTAATTTCAACTTGTTTATTTTTCACCGTTTCCCTTTTTAGAGGTATTATTTCAATTAATTGACAATGTTTCAAATGATATATATATATATATATATAATGTCATAATAATGTTAATTACTCCTATTATTTTTTTTCAAATGATGTTTCAACTTGTTTATAATAATGTTTCAAATGATGTAAACAAAATTTGAAATTTTTTCAAGATTTACAACTATTTTTTTCTAGTTTTTATTGAAAATCAATCATCGAAAAATGGGACGAAAAATATAAATAAATAAATAAATCAAATCAAAATTAATTAAAATTGATGGATTTTAAAACCGTTCTTAATTTATGTTAAAATGATGATCCCTTATGAGAGACTAAATATATATATACAGATTTTCTATTATCAGTTCGTCCTGATAATAAATATATCAGGACAAAGAATGTGGACCACTAGATTTACATAATTTGACTCAAAGTGTATGCACTTGTCAAAACTTCTCCATAATATATGGTCTACATTCTTCATCTTGATATATTTATTGTCAGGACGAACTGACAATAGAAAGAATATATATATATATATATATATCAGGTGTAAGATCCCGTACGAATTTTTCGTATGAGATCACCGACTCCCACCGATGAGAATTAGTGATCCTACACGAAAAATTCGTACGGTATTCCTAATTTGATAATTCAAATATATATATATATATATTATATATATACCACTTGAGTGGTGACTACTTAACTGGGATATAGCTAGACTAAATGAGTGTCTTTCACACCGAGCAACATTTAGTTGTGGTTCACATATTGTTATTTTAATAAGAAGTCCAATTGTACATATTGCTGACGTAATTAACTAATTATTATTATTATTAGAATGACAACCTTGGCTCTCACACTTCATTGAATTTGGATCCTCTACTGATTTGATCTTTCTTAACCTCACATAATCTCATAACACATAAGCATTGTAATGAATGAGTGGTTAAGATGTGATTGGTTTTCATAACCACTTTATCATTCACCACTCACCACTCACATGCTTTAAAAAGGTAAGGAAAAATATCAGATCAATAGGATCCGAATCCTTGTTTGTTTACAGACTCTTTATAACCATTAATTAGTTTAGTGTTAACCCATTTTTTTTTCTCTATTCTGGTTATCGAGAGTAGTGGATAAATTTAAACACATAAATTTGATGAATAAGATTAATTATTTTAATTAAAAGAATTAAATTACATTTAGTAAAAAATCATGATTATCAGCAGTTCTTTGGAGAGATTGATGATTGTTTTAGCAAGATAACATATAGATCCAAAATTTTGTCCAGTGAGTTTGCTAATTGTCAATAGTCGTTACTCAATATGACTTTTGGGTCTTTGTTGCTATCTTTGAAAATAAATTAATTTGCTCATTATTATTTTGACAATTTTTTTATTAAAAAAATTAATTTTTTTTTATCTATATCGACTTAAGTCTGTAAAACACATCATATATATTATTTAGCTACATGTGGTAGTGTATTTCCTTTTACATTTAACAAGTATGTAAGGGGAGTTTTAGATAAGATGAGTAATTATTCCACCTGTAAGTAGTATATTCATAAAAAAATTTGTCAATAAATGTAATGAGGAACCTAAACATAAAAAGCTGGAAGTAATTAAATTGAAATTTGAAAGATTTACCAAGCGAAAAATAAATAATAATTCTTACAATCATAAGGGCAGTGAATTATATCCTCTGATTGGTCCCATCTTCGAGTCATCTATGGACAAAACATAAACCGAGAAACGAGTAATTATTTGTCATGCTCATCCTACTCCTTTACCCGGCCTCGCGCATGCATTCACACAACGTACATTTAGGATGCTCTCTGGGTAAGATAAGAAGTCAAAAGTATCCACAAGTGACAACCAAACCTTCATGGAAATTGGGGAAGAATCATTTCCAACCTTAAAATCAGGGTCAACTTTTGAAAATTTAGATCATGTATATAAACATATAAGTTAGAACCAGTTGGCATACAATAAGTATAAGTTCTTTATATTCTTAATTTCAGCATCTTGTGTTCATTAAAAGTTGATCTGATAACTTCCCTTCTTTACATGATGAGTAGTTTTCAGGCAGAGTTAGCAACAGCAGTAATGGTAGTTTATCTTTTCGCCGATGCTTCTTCTGCTTCTGCATTTCTACTTAATGGTATTACCGAAAGTATTTAGTAATATGCATTAGTTCAACAATTCATCATGCTTGTATTTGTCACTTACTGTGGTCTTTATATTCGTGAAAGGTGACTCGAAGGGTTTATCACTTGTTTTCGATTGTGGAAGAAGGCATTTCCAGGAAAGAAGGAAGAAGCTTTGGTCTGGTGGTCATTTCTGGCAAGAAGAAAGTGCCATTCCTGTATGATCTCCACCATCACCCCTTGCGAACCAGCGGTCTTCAATGGGTTCAAAAGCACCTCCTCCACACTTATTAATGTTTTTCTATGAATGTCACTCCCTTGTATTGGTTCATGATTCAAGTTGCTAGCTGCAACAACCTTGTCAACAATATTTTTGGTTTATGAACATGCTCATAATTGATGCCATCGAATTTGTTTCTTTTCTTTTGGTGCAGCCTCTTCTACCAAACACAGTTTGTGAATTTGAAATAAGAAAAAAAAAAGGCTATGTAATAAAATATTGGGTGTATTTGAAAGTATTTTAATAGTATTAGTGTAATTAGATATCACTCAAAAACAAATAATACGTGTATAGATATAAAAAGAATTATTTTTGTCATATTTTAAAGTTTGACTGAAATTCTCCAAAAAAATAAATTTAAAGCCTTTGCTTATAATTAATTTGAAGTTTATTCCGAGAATAAATTTGGGACTAAACTTGTTCAACTATCTATCTTCATAATCATATCGGCCATGTCACCACTGCAGCCTTCGAGTCAAAGTTGGGCTAGCTCACTATAAGTCTATAACTACATTAAATATTTAAATATAATATATCGAAACACTTGTTGCTAAGTTTTGGTTTCTGATTATTATTCAAAAAAAAAAAAAAAAAAAAAAAAAGTTTTGGTTTCTGAAGACTTTGATTTTTTTTTTTTTTTTTTTTTTAAAGGAGCATTCAAAAAACAAACAACAACAAACAGCTAAGAAATAACATCTATTTGGAGCAACCAGTCCACAGAAGGAGGGTTGTCCTCAAGGAGAAACAAATCATCCGAAGATGAAAAGGACAATTGCGTAAGGTTATGCGCTACCAGGTTCGTAGCCCTGGAAACATAAGAAACAGATAAATTGTTACAGCTTAGTAAACGGAGGATGTCAGAGATAATTGTGCCCACATCCGCAAAGGACACACTACCCGAGTTAACTA